>JAPTHN010000006.1:44314038-44914038 GCA_026936325.1 Platynereis dumerilii | reverse complement strand
AATTATTTACTTTTACCGGCCAAAAACCAAAATATTGAAACTCCACTCTCGATATGCTGTGTAGGCATTCCGGATATAGGTCAGACTCTCACTTACTAACTTTTCGTACTATGCAAAAGAGGGTTGATCCCTATACAGTACCAACTAGACGCAACGGGCTTTGTCTCACTGTGCCCGCCGTCTCACTGTGCCCCGCTCTCCCCTACTGTGATCGCCTGCCTCGATATAGCCCACTAAGGAGCTGCAGAGGCGTAAAACACAAAACAAACAAACAAACAAAACAAAACAGGACATTAATCAAAAGCTCATGCCAGAATTAAAAGATATGCCACTGATATTGGACATCAATCAAAAGCTGATGCCAGATTTATCGAAGACGTGCCACTCCTGTTAAATATCACAAAGTTAATGTTGATCAATTTAAAATCAAGCTGCCTAAAAAACCAAACATGACACAAATGTTGAAACTCAATTGCTGCTGAGAATCATTCTTCTTATCACAATACCATGATTACCATAATTCAAAATTTAACGGCTAACTTGGAATATGGTCCGAATACCAGTCTATTAAAGACTATTTCAGTGTAATCTGAAGTCGTAAACCAATTTCAAACTTATGTTAGCTTGAGAGCAATTGATAAAGAAACTTTTTGGATTTTAGTAAAGCTTTTGACACCATCGATCATGACATATTGTTACGTAAACTAAATAAATATGGGATAAGAGGGGTGGCTAATAGATTAATCTGCAGTTATTTGGATAACAGAAAACAGTTTGTATCTTTTGATGGAAATTACTCAGAACTGATGTCCATAAATTGTGGTGTCCCTCAGGGATCAATTTTGGGCCCTCTATTATTTATATTATACATTAATGACATTTATTTTGTTTCAAATAGCGTTATGCCAATCTTGTTTGCTGATGATAGCAGCTTATTTGTTCAAGGTAAAAATGTTACAGTTATGACAGATATCTTGAATGATGAATTAAGCCATGTGTATAATTGGGTTAATGCTAACAAACTATCCCTCAATGTAAATAAAACAAATTGCATGTTATTTAAATCCAATCGGAAAAATGTTTCTGGTGACTTTCAAATTAAGATTGCTAACAAAGAAATTTGTCATGTTGAGTCTACTAAATTCCTTGGTGTTATTATTGACTCGAAACTTGCTTGGGTTGACCATGTAATTTTATAATAAAGAAGATAGCTAAGGCCATAGGCATAATATTAAAGGCCAGATATCAGCTCAATTCACATTCATTGCTCAGTCTATACAATTCTCTTGTCTATCCATACCTTAATTATGCCATTGAGGTATGGGGTTCAGTGCCCGCTACAAACTTGGCTCCAATTCATAAACTTCAAAAAAGAACTTTAAGGATTATATCGTTTTCACCTCTTAGAACGCCATCTATTCCCCTCTTCCTGAAATATGGAGTTTTAGATATTTTCAAAATCTATGTTCTCAAGGTTGCCTTGTTTATGTTTAAATTGCAGAAAGGAGATAGCCCTGACATTTTTAATGACATGTTTCTTTCTAATTCCCAGTATCATGCTCATAATACTAGGTTACGCGATAAGTTACACTTGCCCATTTTTAGAAGTAGTTTTTGTCAAAGATGTTTGAGATATAAGGGAGTCATTGTGTGGAATTTTCTTTCTGACGTTATAATGAGTAATCTTACATTATCCACTATAAAAAAACACCTGAAGAAGTACCTCCTTGTTAATGATTTAGATTTTTGTAATAACCAAGGATGATTTATTAATTCTATTTTTTATTTTTCTTGATTTTAATTTTTTAATTTTTGTATGTATATTAAGATTATTATTATTTTGTTTTCAGTATATGTTATAATTTAGTTTGTTAGAAGTTCTTACCAATGTAACATAAAAATTATTTGTATTATTAACTATACGTCAATATATACATTTTTTTGTATCTTGACTAAGGAAAATTTGATTGTTTATAATTGTACATGATTTATGTATTTTGCTAAATAATTATTTTCCAATAAAGAACTTGAACTTGAACTTGAAACTTCAAAAGTTACCATACAAATAAATTGAAATAATAAGAAATTTCAACCACTTCTCGAAATTTCCTCAGATGTTGATCAAATAGGAAAGTCATAAACCCCCATAAAATTGAAATGTTTGCAAAAACATTATAAATTCTAATTGCTTTAGGAGTACCGAAATTACAGTCTTTGTAACACTTATAAATAAGTATAAATTCAACGGGCCTATCTAAATTGGTGAACAAATAATAATAATGCCATAGAACTCTTACAGAAATACATTGCTTATAACATGATTTATATAACCTTAAATTGTCATTTGAGAAGTGTCACTGACATGGTCAAGATTTGAGATATTGATATGCCCTTGCTTTAAGCAGTGGCGGACCTAGAAATCTGCAATTGGGGGGGGGGGAGGGGTTACCAACACTTGGATATACTGATGTTGTTTTCTAATTCTTAAGTATTTTTGACAATTGGAGAAATGCCATGGATGTATCAACATCAAAGATGGGGGGGGGGGGGGGGTTAGGAGGTGCTCCCCTCCCATTGGATCCTCCACTGCCCAGAATGAAAGATTTATACCCAGTCTGCATGGTCTGGCAGAACACATTCTCTAGTCTCAGTGTCTTTCAGCGTATGGGTCATTAATTCTTTTATGACAAGCATTTAGAGACTTACTAGTTTATGAACGCTTAGAGATACAGCAAGCAGGATCCAAGCAAATACAAGGAATGGATAATAATTGGTTTGCAAGCAACTTGAGCATGTCCACACTCTTGACAGTATTTGCACTATTTATCAGGGGATTTTACTTGACCAGTTCACCATATTATATATATCAAAAGAATCAAAAGATTGGGTGTTCCATATAACCTTCTTGCTTAACTAACAATTAATATTTGCCTATAAACTTCATCCAAGTGGCTGCGAAGTCAATATGAAACTTTAGACAAAAAACAAGAATCAGAAGATTCAAAGCAGGGATGCTTTCCCACCTGCTCCTTCGAAGGTCTTTGCCTACTTAAAAAAACTGAGGAACTCCTTTTAAAAACTGTCAATAAATAATGTTGTAAATTGCAGATACTGACAGTGGCATATTTGGGGTAGAGGGGCACCATCAGTACGCCATGTTGCTACACGTACATCTTTTCCACACACATGATATCATGCCATTGTTTGACTATCAAATTTAATTTTTTTTTTTTTTTCTTTTACAGATCTTGCACCTGTATCCTCAAGAGGGGGAGGAAGAGGAGGAGGGGGAGGAGGGCGAGGTGGCGGAGGAAGAGGAAGATGGGGTGGTAGGGGGCGCCACCAGACAGGACATCACAACAGGGGGCGCCTCGCTGGGGCGGGAATTGTGTACCAGGGAGCAGGAAGACATGTAGGTCGCCCTGACGGAGAAGAAGGAAGGAGTGGGAGGCAACCACGAGACACCGAAAAGGCAGAAAGTGCCAGTAATACACAGAGCAATGGTAAGAAGAATAAAATATAATATACAAATTCACTTTACAAAATCCTTCCAGCAGTAATTATGGATTACTTTTGAGATTAATACCAGGGGAAATAAATTAATTGCATAAAATCCTTATTATGAACAACAACCCCTTCTTCAGTCATAGAGAGGCACCTTGCTCCTTATGGATAGACATTGGTTTACATGTATTAAAATATGTTAATGCAAAATGAAGAGGTCTATACATCCTCTGACCCCATTGTCCGTTTGTAAATATTAACCTGTATTATTGCCCTGTTAGCTGAAATTATACTTTTTTTTATCTCGGATGATGACAATAACATCACACTTTGCTGACATTTCATGTGATCTAATATGATACGGCCTTTGACCATGGATAGACCTTTGCGCCGCCGCCGATTGCCGGCTAAGCCGCTGATATTTCCACTAGCCAGCCGCCACCAATAGCATGAAATAGCCAGTCAGCCACCGCCGATTCAGTTACAGTCGATCGCCGCCAGTCTGTCTAGCATTGTCCTAACACTGCTCTGCTAATTCTAGGCTTAAAAGAAGCAGAAGCACAATTCTAATTGCTATTCTGGAAGTTCTAGAGCTTTGTGTCATCCTAAGGTTTCCTAATTGCCATTTAGGAAGCACTTAGGTCAATCTGGCAGGTGTCAAAGCTGATTGCACTTTGCAGTGCAACTTTGATGTCCATTGATCTCATGTGCTGCTTGGCGTGAATTTCTTTATAAGTTCTACTTATATAACTTAAATTGAACTTCTCTTTTATCTTTCAAAGTTATTTAATCATTAGGGGAAATCTAAACCATAATATACATGTTGCCTACATTCCAGAATTTGCAATTTTGACCAAGTTGCAAAAGAAAGTCCATTTCAATTTTTGTTTTAAACTGTCATTTGGAGGTCTTGCCTATATTAGGCCTGTGCTATCAATTCCTCAAAACAGTTGTATGTGTCCAATGGACATTTGCTGTACACCCATAAAATGTATACAGCAGTGAAAAAAGGATGAATTATAAATATTCTTGGAAATCTTTGGGATGGATGATTTGGACTTTACAACTTGCAGGCTAATCAGGACAGGTTGAGGAGAGCAATTAGGTGAATGATGTTTGAAACTGCTGTCTTACATTGGTCGAGGTTATTCACAAGAGCTGGAATCTAACCCAAAACCCAGCAATTGTACTTAACTGAGCTAACCCCTGCTCCCTTGCAAATATTTCGGAATTTGTAATATGCTGAATCATATTTTAAAAAGTTACATGAAAAATGCCAGGCCCTTGATGAAAAGTGGAGATATGGAAATCTTTTACATCAGTTATTTGTTTAAATTTCGGCGGCAAGCCACTCTAAGCAGATAGTCAGCTGATTGATCAAGCAGCCAGCCTCAGCTGATTCCGCAGTGGCTTAGCCAGTAGCCAGCTGATATTTTGGTCAGCCAGCCACCTTTTCTCACGGTAGCTGGTGCAAAGGTCTAACCATGGATTATGAGAGTCAAGTGACAGCTAATATCAATTTCCATTTTGAATAGCTTAATAATCAGTGGCAGATCTGGGGGGAGGGGGGAGCAGGGCCTGGGTCTCCCAAGACTACTGAGTTTAGAAGATAAAAGCAAAAAGACACCCTCCCCCACAACAACGCTGTCTTGATCTCCGTCTCTGAAATCTGTTAGATTTGAATCAAAATTCATTCTTTTATAAAAGTTTATGAAAAATTTGGCACCATAATGAGCAAATTAAGGCTCAGAATTGCTAAAAAACAAAAATATTTGACTTCACAGAGATGCATCATTGTCTTTCTCAAGTTTGTTTTCAAAAGATGATTGAAATTTACTTTTACTTTGTTTCAGACAACATAGGAGGGATGTCCAATGCCGGATTCCGAACAATGATTGTCGCTCTCATCATTGGAACAATGGCAATCGTTGCCGTGGTGATCGTTTGCCGCTTCTGTTGCCGCAATTACCGGAAGAAGGAGAAAGCGTCATTGCGTGACAAGTCACACGATCGACATACTCTTGTTATACCGATTGATGACGATGATGATGACAGCATCAAGAAGCCTTTGCCTAGTGATGATGATGATGAAAGCGAGACAAATGAGAAAGCCATGTTGTTGGATAAATCATATGACAGCATGCCGCCATTGGAACCTGAATATGATGAACCGAGCACTTTACCGAAAACAAATCAAAACAACAACCAAGACTCCCCTCCACCTCCTTATGAAGCAGGGAGTGAGGAATCAACACCAAGTCCTGACGAGGGTGCTAACGCCAACCCTAACGTACAAACAGTTCCTCTTGTAGGTGCTGTCCCTTTGGTTAACATCCAAGAAGACAGTGATGGAGAAAGGAGACACGCTCGAAATGGATACTTAACTCCGTTATCCAACAGCTCTCGACAGACATCGCCATCTCGCTCCCTCGAATCAGAGCAAAGTGAGGAAGCGTCCGATCAGACTCTGCCGAGGTTTGAATCGGATGTTTCAGACAATGAAGTAGGTGAGGTCATACCAGTTGACGTACACTCTCCATCACCCCCTGAGGATGATACTCCACTAACTCAAGAACAAAGCGAATCGCCATTAAATCAGCAAGACTCCGAAGTCGTCAAATCTGATCCACCAACTTCGGAAGCTATTATTCCAGTGACCGTGGCGTCACTCCCGGAAAATCAGGAACCAGAAAGTCCATCCGAAAGTGACGAAGATTCTCTTTCGGATAAAGAACATGTTCCCTCAGAATCAGAAGCTAAAGAATCGCCAAAAGAAGTTCCGGAAACTGAAACAAAAACTCCTGACATTCCTGTAATAGCAGTAGTCAGTCTGCCTAAAGACGATCCTGATCCACAACCTACAGAAATGAAGGAGGAGATAGGTGATCAAGTCCATGAAGTTGAGGAAGATAAACCACAAGTAAATCTGGAAGAACCTTCAAAAAGTCCTGCAGAACCTGTTGAGACTATTGACACTCCTGCAGACCCTGTTTCAACTTGTGCTGAATCTATTGTACCTTCACAAATTGCTGAAGAACCTCCCACTACTGAACCTGTCCTAAGTCCTACTGAATCACCTTCTGAACCGATTCAACCTTCAGTTGTACCTATTGTACTGCCAGCTGAACATCAACCTGTTCTTTCTACTGAACCTGAGCCTCCAACTGAACCTATTGCACTTTTGAGTGAACCTTCAAATACTGAACCAACTGAACCCCATCAAAAGGAACCATCACCTGAACCACCTTCTCAAACAATGTCTGAAGAACCTTTAAAGAAAAACCCTGCAGAATCAATCCAACCGGTTGTACCTGTTATATTACCAACAGAATCAACTGAAGTGTCCAGTGAACCTCCATCACCAGGACCTTCAGATGAAGATAAACATCAAGAAGAACCTTTAAAAAATACAGAAGAACCTTCAGAA
This sequence comes from Platynereis dumerilii, assembly GCA_026936325.1. Lineage (NCBI taxonomy): Eukaryota > Metazoa > Annelida > Polychaeta > Phyllodocida > Nereididae > Platynereis > Platynereis dumerilii. The sequence continues at coordinate 44,907,107 of JAPTHN010000006.1, read as the reverse complement.
GAACCTTCAGAAGAACCTTCAGAAGTACAACAAGAAGAACCTTCAGAAGTACAAGAAGAACCTTCAGAAGAACCTTCAGAAGAACCTTCAGAAGAACCTTCGAAAGAACCGTCAGAAGAACCTTCAGAAGAACCTAGTGAATCCAAAATTCCAGAACCACAACCAAAATCGGAACAGAATACTCCAGTTGAAACTCTTCCTGCTCCAGTTGTGGTTCGGCCAAAGGAAGAAGAGAATTCCAATGGAGATGATGAAGTGAACGATAAAGAAGAAGAAGAGGAAGAAGAAGAGGAGTCTAGTGCAGATGAAGAGCAGCCGTCAAAAGATGAAGTTGAACCAACAGAGACAAATGACAGCCCACAGAAACCAGACACATCAGTAATTGTTCCACCATTTGTTGAAGAACCTAAAGACCCTGAAAAGGAAAAGGGTGATTCATCACCGGATGAGGAAAAAGAAGAAGAAAATAAGGAAGGAAAAGAAGAAGATGAAGAGGAGGATGGAAAAGAAGAAGATGGACAAGAAGATGACGAAGAAAGTAAAGAAGAAGAAGGAAAACAATCAGAAGTTGACAAATCACAACATCTACCAGTATTATCTCCGGAAACTAGCAAGAAGGAGACTGGTCCTAATTCTCCTGAAGATACTGACAATGAAGTTGAACATGCAGACAATGCATCGCCAAAAGAGAAAACTGACAACAATGTGACAAATCCAGAGACTGATCCCGCAAGTCCATCACCTAAAACTAGTGATGCCAACAGTGCTGAGGATGCCGCAAAAGACAGTGCTTCAGAGAATGAGACTGATGAACAAAAACCAGCATTGCCACCAAAGCAGTCTGCTAAAAAAGACAGTTCTGCAGATAGCCCACCTTAAAGACCAATGGATTCAGTAAACGATGGATAGTACATCCATGTTTGACAAACTACTGGTTTAATTCCAATTTAAACGTGTTAAATATTGCAAACAGTATCTCAATTTTGCGGCTACTGTCTATAATGTATCTTCCCCAGACTTCGGACTTAAATTATTTACTCAAACTACTTTATTATTGGATATTCACTTAGACCATTCTATTCACTTGGACTGTTTGCTTGGACTATTCATTTGGATCACTTCAATTGGATTCAGTTTGACTTTTGATTTATTGGTGTAATTTACCTTTTGGAGATAATGTTGCCTGTTTTATCCAAATCACAAAAATCCAAACCACTGTGTGAAAACAAAATGTATAGATCTCAATTTACACAAACTTTTACAGATTCTGTCTTCATATAAAAAGTTTTTTCTAAGAACTGGTTGAACTATACCCCTCACACTTAAAAACGCACACCTTGCTCATGATGTTATACTGATGAGCAATTGTCTAGGTGTGTGTTTTTTTTTTAAATGTGAGCAGTTTGTGTTAGGCCTATAGACTTGACCAATTAATTTTGAGTAGTTTTGTTGGTGAACTATGTCAAGTACCTTCCAAAGCATCTTAGCAATACATTGTCATGCACATGTGTGATTTTTAACCTATTCATCCTACGTTATAAATCAATTACTTTTAAACATTTTGTAACAAGTTACTCATGATGCTAGGTTAATGCATTTAACTTACATAAAACCAACTACTTATCTACTTAGTGAATACCATAATATTTCTGAACTAGCGAAAATTCTACTGTGTGAAACTGGATCATACTGAGTTCGTTTTTCATTGTAAAAAGATCTTATTTAGTTGTTCAACTCCCCCAGAGCTGTCACTCATCTTACATTGGCTTCCTAAACATGCTCAACTATCTTAAGATTTTCATTGTTGCTTTTACTATACTATAGTAAAGGATCATTTGGAGTTTTGCTGTGTGATAACTTAATAATTATAAATTTTTTTGATAAATTTATTGTTTTCAAGAAAGTCTTAATATTTATATATCAATTATACATTGTATATTTTAACTTAGGCTATTGACATATTCAGCATATTGCTAGTCATGTTAACTTTTTGCTAAAAGCCAAATACATTATCCAAGTACAGATATCACTGCAAAACTGCCCAGCCGCACAGATATACCTGTTTCGTGTGTTAATAATTGATTTGCATTGTGTTAAAATAATATTCATGGATTATGTACTTCCATATAATAATTGTATTACTTACAATCATCAAGATATTAATTTTGTGATATTCACTTGTAAATTCTGATTTTATTTGAATGATTTTTGTGACTTTGAAAATGAACTTTTGTTAAAAAAAGGGTGAACACCCTCCATCTTGGTTCAACTTTTACATGTTCTAATACACTGTATCATTTCCATGTACAATCATTTTTACCCCCTTATCAGATAAAATGTTAATTTTATATCAATTAATATTTTTACCTCTCAAAATTAACTTAGTTTGAATATTGGGACCAGAGAATACTTATATATTTTGCAATTATTGGCTATTTGCACAATCAAATGATATGGGACCATATTTTAATGCATTTATCATGTTTATCATATATTTATATTCATACATTGTACATATTAAGGGTATTCCTTATATTGTGGTGCTCGCTAAGTTGATGTTTTATAATGTTTGTACTGATTTAAATGTGATATAATATTATGTACAAACATAGTCTTGCCTTGTGCACTTGCATTTATGCTTGCTGTGAATAAAGATATATATTTTTCAATAGCTTTTTTGTCAAACTTCTGACACATATCGTTATCAATGTTCTATTTCAAGAAGTGTTAATTCAGTTTTTAGCACTCTGGGACTCCATTTGCTGGGTATTGGGTACGATTCCAGCTCTGGCCAGGTCACAGTTCATATGCAGACTCCAAGAGTCCCTCCAGTGGAATGACTGGATATTTGATAAGGCTGCTGCTGATGACAAGCAGTTTCGTAATGCTTGCGCATTGCATGTTGGACCCAACTGTCTTGTAGAAGTGAGCAAGTTTGTGGTTTATAGTACACACTGTAGTGTTTTGCCCCTCTGCTGTGTGGCCCTCTTGTCCTAATCAGTCATGAGATTTCAGAAATACAGGATGTAAAACCCTAACCATCCACTCTCCTTGGATAGTCCGATTTTGGACAGACTCTAGTATAGGGCTATTGTAGTACAGAGTTACTCAAAGGCTTAGGGTCTAGCAAACGATCATTGTATTTAATTTATCAAGGACACTGGAAGTGATGTATCCGGTAAGAGCCTTGAACTATCAGTTACCTTTCTGGTTAAAAGTTATGCAACAATTGAGGCTACTCATATTCAGTGCAGAAGACAATAGAAAGGAGAAAATATAAACTTTAAAAGTTGTATTTAAGTGTTACACATAGGATCTTCTACTCTACCCGTAATGGTTATAAATTGAACGTCAGTCTAATAATGAGAAATGAACACCAAAGACAAACCTTCAAGACACATTTCAGGAGAACATTGCCAGTAATCCAAGGCATTGCCCCCTTGGTATTTGTTACCACTTATCCTCAATAATGTCCTTGAAAATAATAGTTCCAACTGAAAGAATCGAAGGACACCGAAATTCAAACCTCTAACCAAAATTGTCAACTTTTTTGATGAAAGTCACATACTCTCTGAACGAGTATTTTAACATCTCAAATTATTTCATAAAGTGATCCTCATGATTGTTACTGAAGTTGCATTTTAAAGTCTGCAAACACGAATACAATTGTAACCTTACAAAATTCCATTCACTAATTGTGAACCTTTTGATGAAAATCACATACTCTCAGAATGAGTATTTTAATAAATCAAACAATGAAAAAAGAAGCAAAATCACCAATACATTATTAACATTGAGGCTTTCAGGGCAAAATTGTCCTGCATAGACCTCACAATATGAAGTGGTTGCTTGTATTGTTTTTAACTTGCTGGTTTTAGCTGCAACTCTTGCAAATGCATTGTTTTTAATCCTTTTTAACCTTTTTTAACCTTTCTTTTAGCTACAAGCGCACAAGCCACGAAAATATTCAGTATTGAATACTGTGACTCCACCCATACAGATACAGATCCTATAACCTGAACATTCACAAAATGCCAACCTTTTGATGAGATTCACATACTATTGATGGAGTATTTTAATAATCTTAGTCCGAAGAGCAAAATGAGTCAAAAAACATTTATATATTCATGGAATTTTAATATAGAGTAAAATAAATACATTTTACATCAAGACAATGTATCAGCGAGCATAGTAAATATATAGACATAGTCATTTGATATATATAACAGTATAAAAGATTATATCTAAGAATAGTGTTTGCAACTTTCCATAGCAAACCTTTTCGAATCCATTGTACAACATACATTTAGCATAAATTCAAAAGAAACGACTTGTAGTTGCATCATAATTTAGAAAAGTTGCACAAACAATCCAAAAATTCAAAAACAAATATTCAAAATTTGCGGAATCTTAATCATAGTAACTCAGACCGTAATAATTAACATATCACTTTCTATCTCCCCTCATTTTGTTATGTTTTTACAGAAAGTCAGCAAGGACCAATTTTATCATTTTCTATCAAGAAATTCTCAAAATATCTGCATCTGCCATTTCGTTTAGAATTTATTGCCTAGATTTGATACCAGAGGGCAGTAAAGGTTCAAAAGAACATTTCAAACACATTCAGAAACCTATTGACAGTTAATACAACACAATTTATATCATATTAAAGCAATATCTTACATTTTACAACATGTTAGAAATACTCATCATAACCCAGTATTGCATACTGCATGACAACATGAAAATGAAAATATAGAATGAAAGTATATAATTCTAAACATTCCAAATTGCAGTTCTACTCTTACAAAATCTATAACATTAATCTGAGTCTTAAGGATTACTTAAAATATACTAGGCAGTCTTCCAGCCAGGATTTGATTCTGGCATACAATTTTCTAGAAATTTTTGGGGCACTTTTAAAAAAAAAATTCATTTTTTCCTTTTCATCCAAAAAGGGCATGGCAGATGAGGATCGGATATGGCGTAGCGCCATGATCAAATGGCCTAGCTGGAATACTGCTAGGCTAGAGTCATTTTAACAACAATATTTAACATTGCAATAATTCCTTATTGCGCAGGCAATTGCTCCACAGGCGTTACAAAATTGAAATCAGACGGAAACAGTTCATGGGCCTTGGGGTACATCAATTTGTAAGATTGCTTGATAGTGACTTCAGCAACTCCAGCGATGTCGCCAATTTCTGAAAAAGAGCAGCAAAAGATATAATATGGTTTACATCAAAGGTGAAATAACATCCAACTTCTGATTCAAATCTCTTCTACAGAAGAATCTCTGACAAGGCCAGACATAATTTAATTTTTTGCTTCTCGGATCCACCGACCAACAGATTTTCTGCCTACAGAGAAAACAATTTAGTCTACACACAATTTTTGTTTAATTTACATAATAAAAAGTTAGGTTACAGCTTTCTTTCCTTCCTACCGACCGACCTTAGAGAAAGTCTGACTGAACACGACACAGTGGGGCTGCAGACTGACCAAATTCAAGTCTAAATGGGTATCGAATTGGCTTCTAGGTTCCTGGGACTGCTGCCCCTAAAGTCAGCGCTACTGTATCTCAGGTCCGCGCCCAGCAGAACACAGCAGAACTGAGCTGGAGTTTCTCAAAAATGCATGTGAGCGAGGACGTGAAATAGAACACCTCCAGTGAAATGTTGTAGCCTGGTCGCTTACGCTCGCAACTAAAGCAGGCTGTTGTAGCCTGAGAGAAAGTGCCTTGAGAAGATCTGAGAAGCTAAAGTTCAATTATGTCTGGCCTAAGTGTATATTTTCACACACTCCTTACAGTGTGTGTATTCCATATTTTTGTAGGCAATTTTATAGAGAAACTCTAGCTGACTACATTATAGACCTGTAGTTGTCTTAGAGATGTCCCATCTCCCCTCTTTACTGTGTTACAGAAAGAAAGAAACGAGTCCCAAGTGATTCTCCTTGCTGTTTGTCTCATAGCCACTTGTGATCATGGGAATTCCGGATCTCCACAGCAAGCCAGGCAAGCCAGAGATCCAAGGTACCCCCTCAGATTTGCGCAGTGGATTGTAATCATTGACTTCAATTTGATAAACCTATTTGTCAAACTGCCAAAGGCTAGGAGGATCATGCATGCTTAGACCATAATCATGATAATAGGGCACCAATGATATTAGGCCATCAACTAACTCTCTGGCCCCCTGATCATGAATTTTCACAAAATCATAACCTTAAATATACTTATCAAACACTGGAAAAAAAGTTTAAAATTCTGACCTTTTTGAGATTTCTTCTTAGCTGAGGCCTGAGACGCCATGTAGATTGCAGCCGCAGCAACTGAGATAGGGCTTCGACTGGAAAAAAACATACATTCAGTTTAGTTAAAAATTTTTAGATAATAAATCGTTTCGAAGACAACTTTCAGCATCATATTTAGAATCATCTACTGATTTCTCAAAAGATCCATGTGACATGAGCCTACAACCTTACTGTCCTCACATTAGTCAAACAAACTTTAATTTTTTTCATTTATCTCAAGATTTTTCTTCTGGTATTCTGAGAGTTCAGGTAAAAAGAGATATTTTGGAATAGACTTTACCTAGGCACAAGATCGAGGTCCACAGCTCTTCTAGCGATGTGCGTAGCCGCTTTTTGGATCGTGTTAGGGAGATCCAAGTTGGAGCAGAATCGAGACTGAAAACAAATGAAGAAACATATCATAAATTCAGAATACACCTTGAAAGTACACTCAGGGCAAACATACTAATATTGATGGATGACAGGGGCTTTACGTCCTTTACTAATGCACTCAGTAGACTAATTAGGACAGCAACTGTGGTCAGGACCCAGAGATTAGAATTTCCCAGGGGGGTTACTACATGAAGCATGTATATCTTTGGCAAATATCTGTAGAAAGAGATAGCAACATTAATCTCACCATGAAATCTCCAGTAGTAATCAGTTCCAGACTTGTTTCCAGCGTCTTCAGAATCAACTTGAACACCCTTCCTATTTCCTTCTTAGAGATTTTAGACACAGCGCAGATTTCTTTGAACGTACGGGGCACTCCCTCCTGTCTGCAAGCGATGTAGAGGCAAGCGGATGCTATGGCGTCATTACTTCTGCCTTTTAGAGCTTTGCCTTCCTGGACTTGCTTAAATAGTGTGTTGGCTCGGTCCTAGAAAAGAAGATATGTAATAAAGTTGTCATCAATTATTTGAAGAATTTAAATGACTGATCAGTACTGATTCAGTGGCGCTGTGTTCATGGTCGGCTTTGATATCACATGTGTCATTGATATTCAAAAAATATCTGATAAATATCATCAGCATACCAATTTCCGACAATCAGCATTTTACAGAAAATCCAGTGAGCTAATACAGTATTTTACATCAACAAATTCTTATGACAAGAATCCAGGGATTCAAAGGTAGTCGTTTCGGGATTATATTGAAGGGGATTGATTAATATTCTATATATATACATGTATGCTAAGGGCATCAGTGCAAAACAGCTACAGCTGACTGATATTACCCTTATAATATATATTTGAAATAAATAAAATAAATTAATTAATATGGAGTTGGTGACAGCAATATTATAATATTCGCCACTCGTGAGTTCCCCCGCCAGCCAGACCACTCATGGGTTTCAGTGGACTGATCCACCACCCTGAGTGGGTTTTATTTATATCCCACATTTTCTACTATTTTGACAACTTATGAAGAAATTGTAATGCTTAAATATGGATAATTAAAAATGATAATGACCTAATCACTTTGGCGGATGAATCTAATGTTTTGATGGTGGCCAAACCAATCAGATCAAACTGTAACATAAACAAATGACAAAGTGGGTGGAGTCTAATTGGTTGCTATAAACAAAGCCCTAGGAGTCACATGACTGCTGGTGACGTCACCAATGCTGATGATGTCATAGTGGTTCAGCTGCTATTGTGACGTCATGTACTGCTGTTGTGATGTCATGAGTCGTGATTGTGACCTCATGTGTGATATGAAGTAGTGCCACAAATAAATAAAATATGTAAATCAAGGATAGTGGATCATATTTAAATTAGGGATGGTGGATCATATTTAAATTAGGGATGGTGGATCACAAAATTATATCCCATGGGCTGTTCCTCATGGGTTTTCCATGAGGATCACTGCCAAGTGTGGGATATTCCTCTAATATTACATCTTTGTTGGACAGATGGTTATCATATGGACATGTGAATAAGTGCGAGAGCATTCTTTTTGGACACTTTTCTGACAATAACTTAATGAGCTGTCTCTGAGAAAATCAGGCGGATAGCCATATATGTGTCCGGATGGCCCGACTCGGATTTTGATGAAATTTTCGCCAAATGACCTTCAAATAGATTAACGAGGGCTGGTGAAGTCCGTTTTGTCATCGGACAAATTTTTCCATGCTACTGGGCCTATTCAAAAATAGATGTCAAAACTGCCTAAAATATATTTAAATTAAAATATATAGTAAAAATGCCCAACTTTGATGATGTAATTCTCAAATCCGGGCGCGTCGTTTGAAAAAGTGACCATGGGGCATCTTCAGGTATGCCTTGAACCTCCAAAAACCAATGTCCGCCCGGTGGAACTTTTCCGTATATTTTTGTAATTGACACAATAAACAAGAACCCAGGGGTTCAAAATGGAGGTGGTGTAGTGTCCTAAGTTGAAGTTCATATCCCCCGAAAATGACTATTTCCCTGAGTGCCCATTACCAGGTGTTGTTAATATATTGTGTGCTAAATTTCAGAATTTACAAATAATCCATTTTAAAGCCACAAAATGACCATGTGGCAGATGCGATATGGAAAAAGAATACATTCCATAAAAGAACTTGGAAAGAGCTTTAACGTGATACATGGAAATGGGTGTGATCTGCCAGGTAAAACCTCCTTTTTGTGGAAGGAGCTGCACATTCATTTATTATTATACAGCATTTTGGTGAATATCATATGATAAACAATGAGACGACTGGGAATCTTAGAGTAAGACATACTCTATCCACTAATAGAATTAACTGTCTCAGTATGGAACACTGCCTTACACTGGAAATAACAGTTACCCACATCCATTAAAAACCAATGGGCTCTGACACTGGGTTCTGACGAAACTGAGTTGCAACACAAAATTTACACTAAATTAAAGTATATGGCTATAGAAGTTACTAAGATGTTTTTAAAACTAATATATTTTTTGAAGTTAACTAATTAATTCATTAGCTACCATTAATTGCGAGAAACCAAAATTAAATATCAGAAATCCTAATATTTTTCCAGTTTTTTGGTTTTTACGAAAACTTCAAAGGATTGGCCCTCCAAATGAGTTTAGTCATTTAAAGAGGTATAATTTAGACACCTAAATGCAAAATTTCAGAGGTCTAACTCCAAAATAAACGGAATCATGGAGCATTGAAATAATAACATATTTTCACATTTTTGCAGAATTTGCTCTTACTTATTTTTGTAAGAGCATTAAGACCTCCAAAAGGCACATTTAGAGTATTTAACGCATAATATGGCAGATTTTCATGTTCATAGGTACAACTGTTTACAAAAACTGCACCGATTGCTTAAATATGAACACCAAAAGACACATATACTCTACAAGATCCATTCATGTGCCAAATATCATATATATACAAGTGCAATAGTTTAGGCACAGTGGCCAATACACAATGTGTGATGCTGCCCGTAGTGGATTCAAGGAAGATAAAAACGAAGTCACATCCAAATAACAATATGCCGGCTATTCATTCCCATGTCAGATGCTTGCTCTATAATCAAGCTAAGATGCATTCTTGATTCCAGACTTCTCCAAACAAAATTGCCGAGTGAGGACCCAAGAGACATTCTGAAAATGCTCAAATTTCAAATTTCCCGCCAAAACTTTCCATTTTGTCAAAGTGACTGCATAAATGGAGATGTGTACACACACCTCCATTAAAAACGCAAAAACGGACGATTTTGAGGCAAAATTACGGAACCACAAAATTCAAAATTTTTCATATCTCAGCGAATAATACCTCTATTTCAACAAATAAAGTATCAATTCCTATGTTTTTAGACATGGGGAACTGATTTATGGGGTTATTTTGATCATCAAAGGTCAAGGTCACCACGAAATGTCAAGGTCAAACACAAAAAAAATCCAAAAATTGCAGTTTTTTGGCATCTAACACGCTCCAAAATACCCGAATCATGTAATATTGCCAATAATACGATGCATAACTATAGGATAGGTTATATTCATCAAGTAAAAAAAGGAATTATCCTTAAATATTATGCATACACAGCACAGCTCCTGTCAAAATGCAGATAATTCCGAATTCTGACGACAACAAAAATCATGAATCGATGACGTAGATCAGGTCCTGATGTATATGTTAATAATATCTGTTCATTCATACATTTTGAGAAAGCTTAAACACCAAGGATTCTAAAAACTGGTATTTCCATTTATTATTATATGGGGTATGGCGGCCATCTTGGAGTTTCCCAAAATGGCCATCCGAAATACTTTTTTGCTCATATCATCAGATCTATTTGAGCTAGAGTGATGATTTTTGGGTCAAATTGTTTGTATTCAGGGCAGGGATATTCAGTACTTTTTCCCCTTACACTGCTAGTGGATATTATCCACAAATTGACATAAGCACTTTAATTTGCTGGGGAAAATATTGTCAAATGAAAAAGTCATTTGAGGATACATTCTGTGTTCCTGATGTACCAAAAGGAATTCAGAGCTTTTGAAATCAATGTAATGTGTGCTGCTCTGCTTGTATTAAGATAGCTTTGTTAGCCATATAGTATTATTGGTGTTATGTAACATGATTGGATGATAAGGAGGACAGAATGATTTATGTTTTTAAGAAACTGAGCCAATTATAATAAGAAATTGATGATAATTGTGTAAATTGAAGTTCAACAATGCACAATGAAGCTTCATCAACTGTCTTTTTTTCCTGTGGCATATTACTGAGTGTCAGTGAAGTACCTGGTGTCTTTCAGGCAGGCTACAGTGACTTGCACATCACTGACACTATTTTTGGAAGATTTTTCAACTCATACTTAGTACAGATTATTAATTACATCATGCTTTTTAAATGGTAGGTCGGATATATTAGGGATTCCTTACATAATACGGTAATACGGTGGAGCTATTGAACTTTTCTGAATATAAGTGGATAGATAGATAGATAGACACTGATACAAGGGCGGCCAATTTAACCTCTCATCCTGATAACATCCAGTTCTGCTGGGATTTTGCTCATGAAGATCCACAGAAAATTTTCGGTTTCCCCACCCGGGGCTCGAACCCATGCGGGCAAAGACCTTCAGTAGAGCACTCGGCCACTCGATCAACCGCCTGGCAGTGACAAACTGCTAAAACTTTCTTTTTATAAAGAGATCATCACACAATCTTCTGTAGAGTGAATATGATATATGCGTTTTTGCAATAATTATGGCTTAGTTTAAAACTAAGAGCGATTGAGTGACCCTGGCCAGTGCTATTCTCCATCGTATATTCTTCATTCTAGTTTCTATTCACTTCAGACTTGTGTTGCTGCCACGTTTTCTGACTTTCTTGTTTGTAGCTGTTTAGCATTCACACGTACCTCGTGTAAATCTTCTCCCTATACATACACAGTGCGCCAATCTAGTGCGTCACATTTATTAAACAGGTTATTTTAATCCTTCATACCAAAATTTTATTAAAAGTCAAATATTTAGAATCACAAAAAACAACAACAGAAAACCCGACATCATAATCGAACTGAACAGGTGTGACACCAACAGGTAACTTGACATGTTTTCAACTGTTATTATAGTACTTATGTTATATCTGATTTCATATAAAAAAAATTAATTTAACAGCAAATTTTCAAATTTCTCTTGAGTTGTACATTTACCAACATTTATGGTAATTAAACACATGTATATTAAGTGTTTGAAATTGATCAGATTGTTGGTTAAAATTGTAATAAATGTATTCCATCATGTCCGCATATTAAGTTGTAGTTATTTATGAATTAATTTAGGAAAATTTGCCTTTGGTGTCTTTTTTCATAAACATATAAATACACAAAACTGTAAAGGAGCTTCGTGTAAGTTGAACAGATGGCTGAATGGTAAAATTCCTCAACCACACCATTTTTTGGATGCATGAATTCTCATCTGATGAGATGTAAATATATTGAATTGTAAAGGGCAATTCTTGAGGCCTGTGGGAAGGGATACGATACGATACGATAAGAATTTATTATCATGTAGTGCATGAAATTTGTTTTGACATTACGTGCAAACGATAAAACAAAACAAATAATCAAATAAATACATGAAACAACAATAGTGTGATGATAATAATAATAATAATACAAGTTACTGGTTATTAAAAAATCGAATACTAGCTGGAACAAAAGACATATTATACCTGACAGTTCTGGTTGGATTTGCTCTTAATCTTATGCCGGATCTTAGGAGGCAATACATATGGTGTAAAGGATGGTTCACATCTGGTCTTATAACCTTAGTTCTTTGAGTAACATAAAATTTATACAAATATTCCAGAGTTTTGCTTACATTAACACCAAGTTTGTTAGCATGTTTAATAATCCTGTACAATTTCTTTTTTGATGCTACAGTACAATTGCCAAACCAAACGGCAATACCAAAGCTAATCACGGATTCAATTACAGATGTATAAAATAAGTTCATTATTGTTGTATCAACCTTTAGATGGTAAAGTTTCCTCAGAAAATATAGTCTGGAATTTGCCTTTTTATAAATCACATTAACATTTTCTTCGAAGGAGAGCTTATTGTAAATAGTTGCCAATTTTTACATCAATGACGAGGGCAGTTTTTGACCCATATGTAACTGTTGGTAGAGCAAAGAAAATAGGCAGCCATTTGTATCCACTTGCCTCAAATATGATCCTTTATTACCCCGAATATTTTCTCATTGGATGAGCACCCTTGTTTTTACAAGTAGTTTGGTTGAGGATGTTTAGTGTTGTCCCAATGGCAAAGAATAACCCTTTCACTTGGGCTACTTACAGACAGCACTGTAACCTTTTATATTCATATAGGTTTCTTTGGAAAAGGCTGTCAAAGGCAAATAATCCAAATAAAGAACTACAACTTTATATATGTCCACACAAGGTGCATTGATGGCAATCAACTCATATTTTTGTGTTTAAGAAACATGTATTGCTGATGAGATATGTGAAAATTTGGTTTTCATTGGTTTTCTTAAAAAGAAAGTTATAGAATCATGTTTTACTCATAATACGAACAGAATTATGAAAATGTTAATAAATCAAATACAGATTTCATTAAAACCAAAAAATCAAGAAAATATGTAAAATACTTTTTGGTGTCATACATGTTCCTTTCGATATGATATAAGTTTTTCTGGTTTTGTTTATTTGTGTATCTGAAAGTTTGATTTTTAATTAAAGTTGGAAATTTGGGTATTAAGGATAAATGAATAAAAACATTAATTCTATTGATATGACCATTTAGTTAATACATAAACAAAAGGTTTTATCAATTTTATCATTGCCACTTATATTCGAAGTAGTTGAATAGCAAAATACGAGTTGAAATATATTCTAAAAAAGTGTGAGTGATGTACAAGTCAGTATCCTAAAGGAAACAAGGCACTGCCACTAAGTATTATGCCACAGGAAAAAAAAAGACAGTTGATGAAGCTTCATTGCGCATTGTTGAACTTCAGTTTACAATTTGTTATTATAATTGGCTCAGTTTCTTAAAAACATAAACCAATTCTGTCCTCCTTACCAACCATTCCTGTTACATAACACCAATAATACTATATGGCTAACAAAGCTATCTTAATACAAGCAGAGCAGCACACATTACATTGATTTCAAAAGCTCTGAATTCCTTTTGGTAAATCAGGAACGCGGAATGTATCTTCAAACGACTATTTCATTTGACAATATTTCCCCCAGCAAATTAAAGTGCTTATGTCAATTTGTGGATAACAGCCCACTAGCAGTGTAAGGGGAAAAAGTACTGAATATCCCTGCCCTGAATACAAACAATTTGACCCAAAAATCATCACTCTAGCTCAAATAGATCTGATGATATGAGCAAAAAAGTATTTCGGATGGCCATTTTGGGAAACTCCAAGATGGCCGCCATAGCCCATATAATGATAAATGGAAATACCAGTTTTTAGAATCCTTGGTGTTTAAGCTTTCTCAAAATGTATGGATGAACAGATACAATTAATATATACATCAGGACCCGATCTACGTCATCGACTCCTGATTTTTGTTGTCGTCAGAATTCGAAATTATCCGTATTGTGACAGGAGCTGTGCTGTGTATGCATAATATTTAAGGATAATTCCTTTTTCTACTTGATGAATATAACCTATCCTATAGTTATGCATCATATTATTGGCAATATTACATGATTCGGGTATTTTGGAGGGTGTTAGATGCCAAAAAACTGCAATTTTTTGATTTTTTGGTGTTTGACCTTGACATTTCGTGGTGACCTTGACCTTTGATGGTCAAAATAACCCCATAAATCAGTTCCCCATGTCTAAAAACATAGGAATTGACACTTTATTTGTTGAAATAGAGGTATTATTAGCTGAGATATGAAAAATTTTGAATTTTGTGGTTCCGTCATTTTGCCTCAAAATCGTCCGTTTTTGCGTTTTTTATTGTATCAATAACAAAAATATACGGAAAAGTTCCACCGGGCGGACATTGGTTTTTGGAGGTTCAAGGCATACCTGAAGATGCCCCATGGTCACTTTTTCAAACGACGCGCCCGGATTTGAGAATTACATCGTCAAAGTTGGGCATTTTTACTATATATTTTAATTTAAATATATTTTAGGCAGTTTTGACATCTATTTTTGAATAGGCCCAATAGCATGGAAAAATTTGTCCAATGACAAAACGGACTTCACCAGTCCTCGTTAATCTATTTGAAGGTCATTTGGTGAAAATTTCATCAAAATCCGAGTCGGGCCATCCGGACACCCCCGCCTGATTTTCTCAGAGACAGCTCATTAACATGCATAAAAGGTACGCCTATAAGTAGATTGAATACATTCAAACTTCTGATGAGTAAAATCATCCCTCACTCAGGCAAAGTTGTTGCTTAAGTTTCAAACTTTCTTTTATCTCATGATTTCCAAATATTTTCAAAACAGAGTATCTTTGCCAGCAAGCATGCTTCGGCAAATTAGTCTGGCGTGGTAATGTGAACCCCTGTTGTGCGACCTGATCTTGTGACCTGTCCAAAACATGTCAAATTGATGTTGACCCAATTCCATATTCCAGGGACTGACAGCCTTCTGCTGCCATTTGTCAGACCCAAACAGAGACAGACATTAACATTAATTTTGTCATTCAATGAAACCAATAGAAATTTGTTGGTTTAAAAAAGAAAAGTTTTGGGTGAAAAAAAGAAATAATATCAATCAACAAGCTATTATTGTGATGTGGTAAAGTGGGAAATCAAAATAATGAAACCCAGAAATATCAAACAGTTCAAATCAAACAGGGAAGTATGCCTGTAATAGTAAAGTCACATGGCCAAATATGGTAAAAATCAAAAATATTTAGTCATAATATGCTTTGATCAATCAAAATAAGGCACGTTTTGCATAAATTGTGCTCTATTTTGCTATGATGGTACTTGACATGACAACAAAATAGATCAAAGAAGATATATATTAGCGCATTTGAATTGGCATTTTTTCTATGATCAGCTCAATTGGATAGGCTATTACACAAATGAACACTTTATAAAACATTTATTGTGACTCACACTGTGGTGTAATTAACAATATATAACATTACATAATTACAATTAATTAAAAGCATTGTGTACGTGATACTTCCAAGATATTCTGATAATCTGGCATGCCAACTGCAATGATTTGATATTTTATCTTGACACTGCTCAATGAATAATTGCAATCATTAGATACTACCTGCCAACTCAAGCCAATTGAGCGGATCAATTGATATCTTCTTTGACATTTCTCAATGAGTAATAGCAATCATTACACACTACCTGCCAAAGTTCTGTGAATGTGCCACTGCTAAATAAATAGTATTATTAGTATAAAGACCGGCTTTGATATCTCTAATTCATATTTTTTTATTCACCCCCCCCCATATTTGCTATAGCTAAGCAGCAAAGATATGTCTGTTACTAAATGCTTGGACTCACAAATATCTAATGGCATTTATTAAGTTTGGTCTATTATAAGCAAATCAATCCTGCTATCTGTAGAGGGAGCAGTTAATAATCTCAATTCACATAAAATGAATAAATAAATTTTGAAGTTTCTTAAACTTGTTATATTTTAAATTAAAGGATTGTAGTGAGTAATCATTAGGGTAGTTATTCACTAAAATTCCTTAAGAAAATGACGTTTTAGAAGCATTAGTAGCGTTGGTTAATTCAGTTTAAATCACTGATTGCTCCCTGGCGCTCCCACTAGTGATAACCCAACGGGATCCCAAACAGCACCACTGGTCGCGCTCGCTGCCTGAGTGTTGCGCGAACGTCACATTTCCAAAGAGAGGAGTGCGTGGATTGGCTTTCTTGCTCCTCAATTACGATTGTAAGTTATTCCTTTCAGCCAAAAATCGCCCGTAAAATGGTTTTCCGCTCGTTGCTGATGACGTAGGCGATGTGAGAGGCAAATCTGCATTACGGCATTTCAAATTTCCGATTTTCGCGGACTTTTTTCTCACTTGTCATTGTAGGAGGTAGTCGTTCATGAACGACTACCTAAAAATTGTAAATGGCAAAGATCTTGAGCCTTGTTTCAATTAACTCGCTGACAACATTCCTTATGAATTACTTTGTCTTTAAGATCACATGTCATCAATGAATCAGAGCTCTTTTTATTCTAATTTTCAATTCAAGGTGCAATACCTACACAATATAATAATAGAGAGGTGCACAGAATGTAAATTTAACTGAAAGAAACAATTTCAAACTCCAAAACAAGACATAGGCCCACTTACAATAATCATTCTTGCTAAATGGAGCCTCTCAGCCATCTGACTAATTTCCCTAAACGCATTCATGAGAGCACGGTCCGAACTGTTCATCTGAAACATAATAAACACCATGTTGACACAAGGATAAGTTGAAACTTACAGGTATCAGATGTATGGATGGGCTTTATGTCCAGTATTTATGCTCTATTTATGCTCTTTGGTAGGCTAATTAGGACATGAAGAAAATACAACAATGGGAAGTCGAAATCAGATTGTACAGAATACAACTGCCTCACCTTTGTCATCTTGTTACATCTTCAATTCAACTAACAATCACCATGATGTCACAATCCCACTGTTTGACTAACATGTGACATCATCGATGGCTGATGATGTCATTAACCAAAATGAGGCAGAATTCCTCTACATTTCCTGCGAGGCTTGACAAAATATTAGGAACCTTAATATTTTTAAGTCTAAACTTTAGTTCTTTTTCAGTATGGCGTAACGTTATGCAAATGACTTACAGTCCTTCTATTTCTGTACATGGCTCGTCCTTGGTCATCAAAACTGGTCGCACCAGTGGTAGGTCCAATCATAGTGGATAGGTCACCTCCGCCAAGTAATGTGTTCTGAAAGTACCAGAGATGTTATGTTTAAATAGGGAGGAACGAAATAACGGCATCACAAATAATTTCAAAGGAAAAAGAACATTTTTAAATTTCCATAATTGTGGCAAACACGACACATAGAGCAGGTAAGTTTGTGTTTTTTGCCCTATCAGCACTAGTGAAACTAGGCAATATAAGTAATTTGTTTGCCACTTATGAGCAGTGATTGACAAGATTATAGCATGAAGAAACGGACAAATAACTTAACATCAAACCATACTAACCTCGGCAGCACCGACACGAGAGGCATCCTTGTTGTCAGTATTATTACTACTGCTGAATGTTCTCCACTCGGAACCCACATCAATGATTCTGTAACAATAGAAGAAATATAACCAAATACTAAGGATGATGTTTCAGCATAAAAACCTATAGTTAGGCCTATAGCTTTAAAGCATTAACAGACAGATGGATGATTAGGGCTATAAGTCCTGTATTAATCTTATGCCCTTCGGTACCAGTTCAGTAGACTACTTAGAACTGGAGGACACACAATGGATGAATGATTGGGGCTTTATGTCCCGTGTTGATGCACTCAGTAGGCTAATTAGGACAGGAAGACACAGCAATGATGATACAAATTTGGGAATTGGAGGACGGATGATTGGGGCTTTACGTCCTGTATTAAATTGCATTGGATAGACTAATCAGAACAGGAGGAGGACACAGCAATGAGGTGAAGGATTCCTGGATTTGGAGAAGTTGTACAATCTGGTACATGAGGATGGTGCAGCAGCACTCTAAAGCCAGTTCTGGCTACTCACGAGGGTTGATTAACAAGATAGCAGGACAAAGACTTGAGACATAATACAAAATCAATACAAGCAGTCAAACACCATCAAGAAGACAAGTTATTTTCAGTCCAAGTTAGAATTCTTCGACCCCAGATGTTCATTATTGTCTGAGCCTTAAAAATGTTCACACAGTACACAGAGTTGTGTATTGGCGTTTATTATCAACATAGAATCCACATTCACCTGTCTCCCACGACCATACCACATTCGGGGCAGATCATGTCTCCCGCGTGGTAGTCCTCCACAAGCACCGCATCTGGGTGGTACTGGCACCGCAACACATTTCCTGCTCTGAATATGAAATGACATAATTAATTTATGAAAAACATACAACACATTTCAAGCATGAAGCGAATGATAACTAACAAGGACTTGTCATTACAAGGTACCAGCAGATTATATCAGTTAATTCAGTCCCACGAATTAAGGAAACATTTTGTTTACTTAAATATTATCATTGATTGATGGATTGATGAATGGATGACTGGGGCTTTACATCCTGTACGTGTATTTGTGCACTAGGTAGGCTGATTAGCACAGGAGGAGGACATGGTAAAACCGGTAATTTGGCAAAGGATGATTGAAACAGCCGTCCAACATACACTGATACAGTAGGCTAAAATAGGCCCAGGTGACCCGGCAAGAGCTGAATTTGAACCGTGGACTCAGCAATTGACAGCCTGGCACGCTACCTCAACCAACCCTCTCCCCCCTCCCCTAAATGTCATCATGGATGATGATAATGTGAGAAAGTCTCATAGAAAAACAACATATTTAAATGGCCTTAGACACAGGAGGGCGATAAAAGAAGCACCTGTGAAGTTTCATTGCACATCAAACCCGCAATATCAAACGATAATTGTGTGACTGTCTGACCACATAGCAGCATAAATTCCATCCCAAACTGTACCCTTATTACTTATACTGAAATACAGCAAATTGCAAGACCGTCTTCGCAGTATTTCCGCGTTAAATTGACAAAATCATCAGCGTATTTCTCTCACCTTCTGTTGTTCGACGCCATATTGCAGGGAATCTCCGACGTTCCGTGACGTCACGGAAGGGAATCCCCCGATTTTGACAGCTGATCCACATGGTTTTGTGAATGTCATGTCCTTATCTGAACATGTATTAGCTATTCTAGAGAGTTTTTAGGACTCATCTGTGAACAGACACTTCAATCATGAGCTATAGGATACTTTCTAGAAGGATTTTGCCCACTGTGGCTTCGATTTCAGTTGGCACAGCTCTGGGAATTCATTTAGAGAGGGCAAATAATTCAACCTGTGGATCAAAACAAACTGACTCCCTTTTCAATATTGATGTGCCAACTGTGTCTGCCTCGGCTTTGGTGACTAAGCCTCAAACTCCAATACAGGTTGGAGCGGCTAGGGTTTCTCAAATAATGAAACATGGATTCCCAACTTTAGACAATGTCCGAACGTTCGACGATTATGTTCTAAGTTACGACAGAAGAACGAGAAATCCGAGCTGGGTATTCGAGCACTTGACGCCCCAACATGTTACCAAGGTGGACAGCGTTACCAGAGAGAAGTGCAACTTTTCTAATGACGAGTCTATTCATCCCTATTTTAGATCAACGAATGAAGACTACAAGGTACGCTACAAGATATAACAAATTAAGAAGATAAAAAGGCGTTAAAAGTGTAGTATCTCTAGTTAATTAATGAGCCAAGAAACACAAGTTGAACATAGTGTCTATGTCGCAACCTTTGCTCTTAAATCAAATGAGGCTTCATTGCCAAAAAAATAATATGTACTGTGACTCATCGCTCGTAATGAAGATTGTAGACTATGTCTGACAGACGTCCTCAAATTATTAACACCAAACAAAAAGCAGAAAAGAGGACACAGAGACTCCCAGAAATAACTGAACCAGATAAAACGCAAATTTAACATATAACAGCTTCATCAAAGGAGATATCAATCCCACAAGATATAATTTAATAAAGGCCTTATGGCATTACTAAAAGACTCATTCGATGTAGCCCTCATGTTTCGTTGCTAAAGTATCCTTTTATGATTACAGGGGAGTGGATTCGATCGAGGACATCTTGCTGCTGCCAGCAACCATCGCTGGGACCAGAAAGCTATGGATCAAACTTTTCTGCTGAGTAACATTTCTCCTCAGGTTTGTGACTAGGCCCTACTCATTCGAAACATTTCTCCCGAGATTTTTTAAATCAGTTCCGAAGAAATAGTATATCCAGCAAAGCATTTTGCAAGAAAAGTAATGAGAACCTGGACTTCAATCAATAACACATCGAGAGGTTATTTTTTTTCCAGACACAAAATACTTCTTGAATGATCTTCACATTTAATTTGACAGGTTGGAAAGCTGGACTTATTAGATCAAGAACCTGGCAAAACAATTCTTACTTGATTTTCTGAAATGTTTTCCATTTACAGGTTGGAAAAGGATTCAACCGAGATGCTTGGAATAACCTGGAGCAATTTGTACGCCACACGACTAAGAAATATGGGAATGTCTATGTGTGCAGTGGACCTCTCTATCTACCAAAGTAACTATAACCAATCCATCTAAATATGTTATTCGAAGCAAAATCTTAATGAAATACTAGACCGAAAAATGCTGACGTGTCTCAAGCAGCCGCAACTTTGTTTTGAGTCCGCCTTTGTCAGACTAATGAAATACTGATCCAAAATCTGACGTTTGTCAACTGGACACAAATATACCGATCTGCCATAAAGTGAAGATGCGGTTGGCTGAACCAGTTTTGGTCAATTTCCCAGGACAAATTTTAATGATAATCACAATCTGCACGTAGTTTTTAACATTGATCAGATTTTTCATTTTCTTAAAAACTTTCAAGCTCATTTTGGTTTTTTCCAAAAGATGATTTATACACAACAACAGCCTCAGATTTTATGTGACTGTTCACTTCCAGTTTTCGGTTGGATTTCTATATGATCGGACGCTTGCCTTTCCGCTCTGTTCATTTGCCCTTAGACTGAAAGTCAACATAAATCTTTCATCAGCGAAATTTCTAGACAAAATGTTGTACATGTATCTCTTTCAACCAATTCCCTTCATAGCTCTTCATGTGAATTTCAATGACAATCACAATCTGCAAGTACTCCCCATGTAATTTTGGGCAACTTAGATTTTTCAATTTTCAGAAGTTCTCCCGAAATTAACCTCGGAATACAATTAAGTCAATTCCCCTTGACAAATTTGATGACAATCACAATCTGCATGTATTCCCATTTAATGTGGGGGTGACACGAGATGTTTCAATATTCAGAAAAGTTTTTCAATATTCAGAAAATCAGGTTATATCCACCAATTCTGTCTCACTATCTGCAGTGAGGGAGTTATTCTCTTGACCAATCCTATATTTGACCCAGCGGCACGACTGATTTTTGTAGATCATAGAATTTATTTATAACTTTCTGTTACAAATGTTTTGAAAAATAAGTTTGCAATTAATTATGGCTCTGTGGTTACTGGCAACCATGTCTGCCCTGCACGCACAACGATGCAGGTTCAAACCAGCCTTATCCAGAGAGGGCACTACATAAAATCATACTTTATAATAGGCCTACATGTAATAATTTAATGTTTCAGTGAGTCCCAGTAATTATTTTGTTGCTATAACTTAGATTTCTTTCCATTTCAGGAAAGAAAACGATGGGAAAACATACGTCAAGTACCAAGTTTTGGGAAACAATAACGTCGCAGTACCAACACATTTCTTCAAGGTTGTTATTTGCGAAACCCAAAATGGACAATACGAACTAATGTCTTTTGTAATGCCAAATCAAGAACTACCAGACAAGGTTGATCTCAAAAACTACTTAGTGCCACTGGAAAGTATTGAAAGAGCCGCTGGATTTTTGCTTTTTGACAAGTTGCCAAAAAACAAGATAGCAAAAATTAACGGAAAATGATAAGAATGACAATCACAGAAAATTAGAAATTTTAGGAATTGGTCTTGACAGCTTTAAATCAAAACTGTTGTTGAACATTAATATAACCAGCATAAATAATATATTTAAAATAATATATTTTGCAAAGTTGTTATGAAATAAATACATGTACAATTTGTTACATACATTGGTTTTCCTTTTTCTTTACAACACAGGCACATAACAGCATGCTGTGAATAATTATTGCCTACTCTCACCCAATTTATGCAAGGTTGATTAAATTGAGAGCATTATTTTATTTACTTCTCATTTTAATTTATTAAATATACCA
Organism: Platynereis dumerilii; assembly: GCA_026936325.1. Lineage (NCBI taxonomy): Eukaryota > Metazoa > Annelida > Polychaeta > Phyllodocida > Nereididae > Platynereis > Platynereis dumerilii. Next base: position 44,884,369 of record JAPTHN010000006.1, on the reverse strand, counting down.
TCATAAACTTTATAAACCCTACTTTTATCACGCCATTGGATCAAGGCTAACAACACTATTTGGATTTTGGAATGGAATGGATCTGATGCTACACATTTACTTGAATGGGATGCTGGCTGGTCAAATGACCCTGGATAACGTCATTAATGCCAAACTGTTCCAATGACATACTAGAACTTAGTTAATTTTTGTCAATTCCTTTTCGAACCAATGACTAAAATTATCTAGTTAAATTTTTGTGTCCCATTCCTGTAAGTACTAAATAGCCTAAATTTGACTAAAAAATACAAATACATACATCAAATTGATCAATTTACAGAACTCCTATTTACAGCTATATACAAAGAGGAGAGTGTCTCTAATACTCTCTATAACAATTATAGAGTAAAGTCCTCAAAATGATTATGGTTGCATGATAACACAATTATATACAGTCCAAATATTAAATTTTAAAAATATTAATTTATAAGATCAGCTCTCTTCCTCTTCCCCTTCCTCCTCCTCTTCTTCTTCTTTTTCTTCTTCTTCCTTCTCTTCCTCATCTTCCTTCATTTCTTCATCGTTTCCTTCTTTTTCTTCCTCTCCCTTTTCTTCTCCTTCTTTGTTTCCATTTTCTTCCTTTCCTTCCTTTGCCTTCTTCTTCTTTTCCGAAGCTTCTCTCTTGCCTTGCTGTTGCTCTTTGTACGCTGAAGAAATTATAGAAACATTTATAAAATTTAATTATTTATTCTATAAAATTTTAAATAATAAAGTCTATTATTATATTTTTGTATTAATCATAGGCTCCACAAGATCAAGGAGTTATTCGCATGATAGATCGAGATTAAAAAGTTCTGTCAATTGCAGTTTTCCTGGGTACCATACTGAAATGGAGATTTGGTCACTTTAGTGGACCGTACTTTTCATGAAAAACTTAATATCAGTTAATAATTATGTCGAAATAATATTGTTTGTTAGACTTTTCCAGGATCAATTTGTCTTGTTCAATGTTGTTATGCTGGATTTTAAAGTAATTCATCAGCTAAAATAATATGATAATGCCGCAGCATAGAAGACGGGACTTGTAAATCTCGATTGGTTGACAATATTCATAGGTAAAAATGCCAAGCATTATTTTATTACTAATTTTATTTTTTTGATGGAATTTTTTGAAAATGTTTTTTTTGGAAAAAATGTTTTTCGGGATTTTTAAATTTTTTTTTTTGGGAAAATTTTTTTTGTTTTTTCGCTCAGCGACTCTGTCCCATCTATAAAACTGAGCTAGAAATTGTGCTAAAGAATACTTAACATGATGATGAAAATCTGGAGAAAATCCCTCAAGACTAAATTAAACATTTAATTCATCAAAAGTGCCGGGGGGCGCCACATACCTTGTAAGCAGGCTTCTAATGGTTCGACAAAATGTTCAAATTCCATGTCAGCCATGGAGTCCATTACATCTTGGCCGCTGATCGTCTTCCTCTTGTGGGACGAGGCAAAGTTGTTAGCGCTGAAAATTATCACAAATGAAAGCATTCAAGAGGAGTGACAAACTATACTAGCAAGAATTTACAGTATAACTTAAAAGACATAAAATAGGGTCTCTGCAGCATTTTTGAAACCTAACTCCACGATCGTCAAGGCTTCTCCAGGTCAAATTCCCCGAAAATCAAGGCCAATCTTTGAGTGAATTAATACAAAAAAAACCCAGAGTACTTTTTTATTCTGAACGTCATAATGTTTCTGCCGGCTGTCAGTTTTCAACTTGAATTTTCTTGTCTGCATTTGCCTGCCTTTTGCAGACTGGCCTGTTAGTGTTCATCAGCCTAATTCTAAGGTTGGTTGAATTGGTTGATCAAATATTTTGTTAATCAAAGGTTAAACCATACAATTGCAAGGGAATGGCACCAGATCCTATACACACAATTAGATTAATTCATTTAACAATGTTTTACAGGAAGAAAAGAATTTACCATGAGGTGGCATAAAGCACGAAGATACTCGCAGCCTTAGATATGGCCAAACGGGCATCTTTGGATACATTCACGCCATCAGGAAGCTGAAAGAATGAATCAAATATCCAGAATTTAAATGGCATCACAATTTTTTTTGGGTTTGAATTTGCTACTTGCAGTTTGTCTCATAGCCACTTAAGATCACAGGAATTCCTGATCTCAACAGCAAGCCAGGCAAGCCAGAGTTCCAAGGAAGCCCCTCAGATTTGCGCAGTGGATTGTAATCATTGACTTGAATGATGAGTTAATGATAGCTCTTTTTTTACCAAAGGGAAAGGCTAGGAGGACTCATCTATACTATAGATTCTATAGTAACAATAAAAGATACAGATTCTGATTTTAATTGGCCTCAGGCAAGAACAACAAACAGTGCTCGCCAAAAGAATTTAAATGCATTCAATTTCATCATAATTCAAAATTTAATATTACGGTATAACAGGAACTTTCCTTGGAGAAGAGCTGAGAATTACTCTAACACCAAGCGTCACTTTTCCCCTTAGTGTCAACTGAGAGAAACAATGTTCCTTGCAAGTTCTTTGTGTCTCATAGCCACTTAAGATCATTGGAATTCCCAATCTCAACAGCAAGCGAGGCCAGCCAGAGATCTAAGGAACCCCCCTCAGATTTGCGCAGTGGATTGTAATCATAGACAGGTATGCCTGCTAAACTTATAAAGATTTCTAACTTCCAAAGGGTCCAAAACTTGGACAGGGTCAACTTTTAATACCGGTTGATAACAGATTCCCGGGGTATAAATTTTAATCAAATTTTCGCTAAGCTACAATTGACTAATAACATACCGCTTCTTTGATAATACGCGTCACCACTGCATTAGGCAAATTCAGGTCTTCAGGTCTCTCTGCCATCTTTTAACTGAAATGAAAGAGGTACAACAAATATTTATATATTAAATCTAGGCTTTAGCTAGGTGATGAAGCTCTTTAGACAGATTCATTGTAAAGCTCCAAAGTTTCTTTAGCCAAATGATAGAAATGAATAGTATTTTTTGCTCATTTCTTTAGCCAGATCAGAATTGCGTTGGCATTTTGCTATTTGGCTAATGACCAGCTAATCTCTTTTAGTAATTTTATATAATACTTCTGGAGAGGAGCATTTGTGGTATTTTAATAATTTAAGATTATAATAATAACACAAAAGCTCCTCTCCAGACATAAAGTACTATACTTAAGTGGGTATTTTAGTCAAAATGCTTTCATTAATTGCCTGAATTTAAACCAAACACCCAGCCCATAAGTTATGGCATAAGGAGCCTACCAGATTATATTTGCAGTTGAGGGAGGGGCAATTGATTTACTTCTTTTTTTTTTGTGCAAAGCAACATCAAACTAGGGATGCACGGATATCCGGCAAGGTATCCGGTATCCGGCCGGATATTGGAATTTGCAGGATATCCGGTATCCGGTAAAATTAGGGTGTCAGAACCCGATATCTTGGATGCTCAAAAATATATGAAAAGCTAAGAAAACTTCAATTGTTAAAAGAATGTTACAGAAACAAAGTCAAAAACAATACGTAACCATCTTCAAAATTTAAATTAATTTACAGAACATAGCGAAAAAAGTTCCATCAGTCCTCCTTTCCGACATTATATCTCTCGCCTCCCAGAAAAAATATTCATAATAATCCGCGAATGCTGAAGAACTTCTTTTTTCGTATGTTTATTACCCGGTTCCTACTGGCTATCCGGTTACTATCCGGTATCCGGCAGTTAGTGTAGCCGGATTATCCGGTATCCGGCTTTTTTCACTATCCGTGCATCACTACAGCAAACTATTTTTCGCACACGAAGCTGAAGGAGCGACAAACTTTCTCATTGCAATCTTAACCCAGCTTCAGTTGGAAAGAGCTTTTTTATACATGTTCTGAAAAAACTTCTTTTTTCCATATCAGGTGAAAAATTAACTTACTTTTTTTCACCAAAATTCATAGCCCCCCCCCCCCCCCAATCATGACATGCATAAGTGCCAGTGCCACTATAGCTCACTATCACTGCATCAGGCTGAAGAAGCCTTGCGAGCACCTGCTCGAGATGCGAGAACTGCATTGACCTAATTTCAGGTGAGCCAATTGACCTAATTAACCTCCAGTCCAGTGCTTGAGTCATTCGCCGATTCGGCACCCCACTGGCACTGGCAGAGGATCGGGAGTCTGCAACAGCTCAACACACACGGACACAAAAAGCAGTGCTGTAACTTCAGGAAACATTCTACACAATGAATGCAGTAAGATAAATTAATATATTTTTGACCTTCTTTCACGTTTGTGGAAACAAGAAAGTGCAGCACGTTGTCGGTGAGCGATAAACTGGAGAGTTCACAATTTCTCTTGCAGCGCGCCTCTTTCATGAAAACTGACATTAAAAGTGTATTCAGAGCTAACTGCCGTAGGTCTTTTCTAATTAGCCATAGCTAGCAACCGTATGTAACTACAAGATTAAAACGCATTTACCTGCTAAATGTGGAGAAAACTCGCCTAAAATTTCCTTCTCTGTCGTGGCGCGAAATTTCAATGTTTTTACATCCTGGCACTTCATTCACTGGACCCAGGGGGGAGCTCTCAAGTTTTGCTGAGCTGAGCCAGGGGGGTCACTCCCATTTTAATAAATAATTTGAGCTGGGGCTTATTTAGAAGGGCCGGAGTGTCATAACATTCAGAATGTTTGGGAATATTCTATTTTGGTCGGTCCAAAAGCCTGGTGCTTGTGTTTTGTTGTTTGCCCGTAAATACCGACGTAAAATAAAATTTACTTGACTTGACTAGCCAACAGGTCTCCCTGGATTGTTTCCCATGTAAATTTTGGCCTGAGTTCGGGGGGGGGGGGGGGGGGGGGCGCCACCCTGCTGGAGAGTGCAGTTTGGGGGCGCGCATGTCCTACCCCAAAATACGCCAATGAATTTCAGATGAACCCCCTCTTTTCCATAGGAAGAGCTACGAAAACATCTATGCCAAAGCCTGGCAAAGGGCTTTTGTAATTAAATAGTTTCTAATTAAATAGAATAGGCATTTGAATAGGCATTTGAATATCTTTTTTTCCAGAGAGGATCAATTAAATTTATTAGTTTGTGGATGGGCCATTCGTTAAAATCAGACGATATATTTGAAAACAAAATTTGTGTCATAGATTCAGGGAGGCAAAAAATTACACTCGGCCTACATTACATTTTTATTCCCAAGAAGTTGGGTCATTCTCCATAAAACGTATGCAATAGCGTCTGTATAAATTGACAGGTTAGTGTGACTCATGTATGCATGTTAGAGGAATGCAACTACCGGGAGAAGGTTTCTTTTGGACTCTTTTATTAATTTGTTTAATTTTTATTTTTTTTCAAGTGACCTATATTTTCTGAAATAGGCATGACATGCAAGCAATGTTGCATTTTTGTGTTTGTCCGGAGTCACCCTCTTTGTTGTTTCTGCCCAATTTTCTATACCTCAAATTATTAAAGCGTGTACTTTTCATGAATTTTTTAGCTTCCTTACTTCCAATTAGACTTTATTTCTCACTTTCAATTTGAAAGAATATTTTATGGTCATACAATGGGCATTTAAAGTACTGTCCCTAAAAGAAAACTCAACCCTGTTACATTTACAATTTCGTCACCGTATACGTTTGAGTTGTACGAATAATCAAAAATATTTGCGCCAGAAGGAGCAGACAGTTCTGCTGGGCAGAATTCATGTCAAACTGAGTTGACAAAACATCCAATAAACATTGTAGAATCAATTATGACATTGATATTCCATCAGCACCTTTTTGTGACATCAACTCTGTTACGCTATTATTGAAGTGAAGGGAAGTTCAATAAGTTTCAAAATTTCATCAATGGCCATATATCTATGTTCTCTGCCAGTTAACCTCGGGTGAGTGATCTATTGTGAAATTACCTTATATCATGGATGCTTTTATTGCATTAAAATCAACCCTGTTACGCTCAACCCTGTTGCGATGATTTCATCTGGTAACAGAGTTGATGGTGTGTAACAGGGTTGAAAATTATCAATAATATTTATTTATCAATAATTTTGACATTCAAGTCCTCAAGGACTACTTGTCATAAGGTAGGATGATGTTTTTAATAATTTTGACAGTAAATTTTTTAGCCTTTGATGATGCATTGTATACGTTTTTGGGAGAATGACCCAGTTGCAAGAACCAATTTTTCAACATTTTTGCAAAAACTTGTAAACCGTCAATGGACCTTTAAATAAAAAATAAAAAAATTATTTAGATCTTTATCAACCAATAAACCTGCTCGAGACATTACACGAGACATTCAATAATGATAAATTATGTTTATTTATGTACAAATGTTTGTTCAATGAATATACAGCTTATGAAAATGGAATACAAAAGTCTCTTTCAACCTTTTCACATTAACAGATTCTAAGCCACTGCTTTCTTAAGCAGTGAGAATAATCACATTAACATGTGATCAACAAATATACATAATCTAACAGTCTACGGAAGCCTATTGACTTTAAAACCCACATACACAAAATACTTTTCTCAGTCATAACATTTTTTCATCCTTAACATATATTAACAATGTCAAACAGCACTGATTTCATTTTCTTAAATATTGCACCACTGTCTAAACGGTATCTATTTAGACACAGCTGGATACCTTAGCTTAAATATAATAGCTAGCAACCGATACTTTTATTGCAGAGAAACCTATAAACCTATTTAATAAATTTTCATGATTTAATGACAATATCCCCCCAACACTGCTTTTGCCAACAGCTTAAAAATACTTTCATCAAGTTTCATATACAGTGAGTGAGACCGACACTGAGTCAGCAACATAATACATTTTCGTTCAAAGCAGTTTTTACCTGCTACCAAGGACTCCAAGGTAGCAGTGATTTAGCCTAAATGATATCAAGTCAACCAATTAATGAAGGACTATGACAATGCCTTAAAATACCCAGTATCTAATGAACAACAGCATAACAATAATGACAATAACAATAGCAGCAACTTTTGCGTATGAGGATTTTAGATTCAGGAAATGTGCGTCTTTCTTGTACTTCTGTGACAATGATGCTAAGTTACTGGCCTTATCATCCAGGGCTGAAAAATAATAAGAATTCTCTTTATAATAATGAAAAAATATTGAATTTCTCCAATAATTTATACTTTTGCACCGTAATATTGTCTTATAATTAGTGAAGAAACAATAAGAAAAAAAAAGTTTTCTCTAAATATTTTTTTCACAAAATTCATATATATTCCAATTTACAGCTTGACAAAGTTAGGCTTTTAGTATTCTCTATAAGAGATTTTTCAAAAAATGTAAAATGTAAGTTATATAGGTCAGGGCCAGCAAAACTGCTTTTTTTTTTAATAACCTTTTTGTATCATGTTCAAAATTTTTTATAATGTTAAGAAGCCTTCAAGCCTTTCAACATTTAAGTTACATTATAGACCCTACATGTATTTAAAAGGACTGAACTGCAAGATGACAGAGAATTAGACAGTTTTACTCCAGTGATCTTACCGGACAAAGCCTCCCCTCTTTGTAATACATCTTCAATATTTTGCACCATGATCTTCTGAACGTCTTGCAACTCCGTATTTAGCTGATTGAGGTTTCTTCTTGCCCGGGAGTCCATGTATGACTTCTTTGCTTTCTGAATATAAGTATCTGGAGAAAAAAGAACAATGATCACGAAATTAGGAAAATGTATACAAAATTTTTTTTCGAAAAATCATAAAACTTTTTTCTCGCAAGTTCATGGGTTAATCGATTCTTTATTCTAAAGTCAATTTTAAGATAGCTTTCACGATGAAGAACAAACATAGGCTGCGCAGCAGCAAACCTTCAGCGAAAAACACCATTAGAAGATTACAATTACACCATAAAATTGGTGTGTTTACCAAATTGCACATATTATAGGTATGCAACAGTGGTCGAGTAACGGCCTTCTATTATCTCTATTTGCCTGCTGCCCATGGGTTTGTAAAAGCAGGGAAAGGCTATCAGAGTAATTTATTCATATTATGGTACAGTTTTATGCATGTACAAAGTATAGGTTATGAGCTGTCGGTTGGAAACCAGAAAATATAAAGATTTTATATTTCTCACCAAGTTTTTCCAATCATTCAAAAAGTGTTAAATGCACATAAAAAAGCACTGCTACAATGTATAGGTGATATGTGTAGGAAATTTCATTGCTGTATATGCAATAGTGGGCAAGTTTTGGCTCCAATAAGAAAAAAAGTATTTTTGATATTTTTTCTCAATATTTCAAAAAGTATAGAATATGTATCAGTTAGACCATGAAAAGGCACAACTAGACCACATCAGTCATATGTGTACCAAGCTTTATCCTTGTACATTCAATAGTGACCAAGTCTTGAGCCAGAAACAAATTTTTTTTTTCAGCTTTTTTTTTCAATAGTTAAAAAAATTGTTTAATATTTTCCATCACAGCTTCCAAAAGGCACAACTAGACCATATGGGCCATATGTGTACCAAACTTTTTCCATTTACATGCAATAGTTACCGAGTCTTAGCCCGAAGACCATAAAATACATATTTTTCTATTTTTCCTCATTTTTATAAAAAGTATAGAATATCTATCAATGAGACCATTAAAAGGCACAACTAGACCTTATAGGCCACATCTGTACCAAATTTCATCCTTCCACATGCAATAGTGACTGAGTTTTGATCCGGAAACGAACAAAAATAATTTTCATATATTTTTGATTATTTCAAAAAGTATGGAATATCTATCAATCAGACCATCAAAAGGCACAACTAGACCATACAGGCTATATGTGTACCAAATTTCATCCATGTACACTCAATAGAGGCCGAGTGCCGGCCCGGAAACGATCTATCCGCCCGCCGCCCGACCGCCCGCCCGCCCGGCGGACGGACAACATTTTTACCCTAGTGATTACAATACCTTCTTCGAACTTCGTTCGCTGAAGGTAAAAAACAACAATATTTCAAAGAGCAATAATCCTGCATTTGTTCTGTTTATTTATTTTTTATTATGAAATTGATCTTCTTAAGATATTGCTTGCCTTCAGTCTCTAGATTGTTTGTCACAGTCACCCGAGTCTCAATATTGTTTGTCACACTGACTTCAGCCTCGAGATATTTTGTCAGTGACTTCAGTCTTGAGATTCTTTGTCTCAGTGATTTCAGTCTGGACATTGTTTGTCACAATGACTTCTGTCTCGAGATTGTTTGTCACAATGACTTCTGTCTCGAGATTGTTTGTCACAATGACTTCAGTCTTGAGATTGTTTGTCACACTGACTCCTGTCTTGGGATTGTTTATCATACTGATTTCAGTCTTGAGATTGCTTCTCACACTGACTTCAGTCTCGAGATTGCTTCTCACACTGACTTCAGTCTCGAGATTTTTCACACTGACTTCAGTCTCAAGATTGTTTGTCACACTGACTTCAGTTTCGAGATTGTTTGTCAGAGTGACTTTGTCTATAGATTGTTTGTCACAATGACTTCAGTCTTGAGATTGTTTGTCACACTGACTCCTGTCTTGGGATTGTTTATCATACTGATTTCAGTCTTGAGATTGTTTCTCACACTGTTTTCAGTCTCGATATTGTTTGTCACACTGATTTAAGTCTCAAGATTGTTGATCACACTGATTTAAGTCCCGAGATAGGTTGTCACACTGATTTCAGTCTTGAGATTGTCACAGTGACTTCTGTCTCGAGATTATTTGTCACACTAACTTCAGTCTTGAGATTGTTTGTCACAGTGACTTCAGACTCGAGATTGTTTGTCACACTGAACTCAGTCTACATATTGTTTGTCACGGTGACTTCATTTTGAGATTGTTCGTCCCTCTGACCGCTGACTTCAGTCTTGAGATTATTTGTCACACTGACTTCAGTCTTGAGGTTGCTTGAATGCTCATTGCACTTCAAATATATACCACTTGCTTGTCAAGTTCATATTATGTTAATTAGTGCGATTGATTTTCACACAACTGGACAAGACAAATTAATTTTAAAATGTTTTCATTCACAAATCGTTGACTATTTATGTTACATCATAAAATAAAACTTACCAAATTCGATAAAACTGTAGGGTCTAGAAACAGTGTCGACTCTCCCTCCATACTGTGCAAAGAACTCTCCCTGGAGATCTTCTAAGTAGGAGAATGCTAGCCTCTTGGAGAATTGCTTTTCACATAGACACAAGAAACACACTCCTCTCTCAATGAAGTAACTGCAATGGGAAGCAAATAGACTCTTTAAAACATTCTCAAACAAAATTAATATCATAAGATTGTGTGACAATCACATGCATTTAACATCTTTTGATAGGCAAATTCATAAACCATACATTCTGCCGTCTTAAGCTTACTGAGAGTAAGTGAGTTTAGTTTAGTGATGCAGACCGGACCGCCTTGGACCGGTCCGGTCCGCGGTCCAGCCCTGGACCACCAAAATACCGGACCACCTACAAAAAACCGGTCCAGTGTTGGACCGGACCGGTCAAGTGCCGGTCCGGACCGGTCCAGTGATTTTTCCTGTCATGAAGAGTATCGCATGAATTTTGTCATATCTAAAAATGAAATTTATAGAATATTGCTTGTTTTTACCCTCATTTTATCATAATTTTTTAAATGCCGGTGGACCGCTTCTGGACCGGTCCAGTAACAAAATCGGACCACCTCATCCTGGACCGGACCAGGACCGGACCACTTTTGTAAATACCGGACCACTCTCTAAAAGGTGGTCCGGTCTGCATCACTAGTTTAGTTAGCCAGCAGTGTCTGCTACAAGCTACATATTAATGAGACTCACTGGAAGAGATAAGGGCCTGTTTCGACAGACCCTCTTGTTGGAGATCCCTGGTTCATCTTCCGGAAAAGCTGTTTGGCTTGTGTTTGGTACTCCATCAGATTCCGTCCAGCCTGAAAGAAATTTATTTCAGAGTGATGAGGTATTTACAGACTTAAAAGTTTAGGCCTAAGCTGTGCACCACAACTACTGAAATTTATCATAAGAAACACAACTTCTAAGAACTTTTAAAGGAACTAGTGTACCGGAATTGGTAGTAAGCCAGTAAACTTGACAATATCAAATTCACGTTTTTAAGGATGAACTTCGAAATGCGTAGCCAACTCAGTAATTCAACTACCCAATCTGTACCATGGTATTGTCAGTATTGAGTATTGGCACTATAAATGTCACTATTGGTCCATATGAACATGATGAAGGCCTATCAAATTTAGGATAGCTACTACCTCAAACTTTCTAAGTTCAAGTGCCTATGAAAACGCATTGCTCTTTTGATTTCCTAGACCAGATTCTGACCTAATCTTTGAATTTCTTACAAAAGGTCTGTATATAAATAGATTAAGTGAATTTAGACAGATTTTTATGGTAATTTTAATCTTGGGGTACCTGTTCATCTTCTTGCATGGAAGCAGCCAGGGCCAGCCCGTCGGCCACACGGGCAATCATAGTCAGCAAAACCATCTTGCAGAACTTTTGCACACACTGACAAGGCTGTGCTACTCGTTATAATTCCAGAAACAGAGAAATTGTGCAAAAATTGAGAGTCACTTCAGCTGACGTGGATGTGACAGACAACAGGAAGACCTTCACTGATGGATTTCCGGTTTTCGCCGCTTAGGATCGAGTCGGCTTGCGAATGGCTGCGGCGTTTAAATAAGCAATTTCAGCATCCATGCGTCTTGGTTCCTTGTTGAATACACCATTTGCGAAAGAACTGACCGTAATTTGAGTGTGTGCGCTCTGTAGTTCATCCGCAATTGACGAAAATATGAGTCGGCATTTCTGAGGTCAAAGGTCAAATGTTGAGTGAGCATGCGTCACACGTAGCAAAGATGGACACTTCATGCAACATGTTAACCAAGCAACTAAATATTGCGTTTTAAGTGTCATCACGCTCAATAACAGTATAGTCAGTTGGATAACAGTTGGAGTTAGATCTGAAGATTGATTTAGCCAAGTTTTGACTGTCTCCCTTTCCTGGGATCTCCAGAATTACCACTTGAAATCAGCTGTTTTTGACAGATAGGTAAGTCAACTATCAAACTCAAAGTGGGCAGGTCCAGTGTTTCGTTGAGTGCTGGTGGCTTCTTTCTGTCAGTTGTGTAGGACATGGCAAAACTCTCTCTATTTGCTTGGCTCAGTGCCAATATTGTGTGATGTAATGCCTTTTATGATCAGATTATCATCTGACCATGTTGCTCTCAATATTTTCTGTCAGATAGGCCTAATTAATTTTGATCATTGTCATTCACTCATTGATATGATTGTTGAGTGATTGACATTGCTCATTCCCAAAATCATTGGTAAAAGGCTAAAGCCTATGCTCAGATGATAGACCATAAATTTAAGGATGTACATAGACATGATAGAGGCAATTGCCAACCTTAAGAAGGGAAAGAGATTTCTAAGTCATCCTAGACATGTTTGGGAAAATGACCTTTCTTAAGATTTAGGCCGTTCATGAAATAATATCAATGTGATAGCTACCAGTAGATCTGACAACGAGGCTGCAAGTACAATTTTTTATTGAATCGTTTTCATGATTTAGTCAAATGGGCTATTCTATACACTTCAGTTTAATTTTGTCCCCTTGCCTCATACCTTCACATCATTATGTGTATTGTATGTCTCAATGATTGTACCATTTGCTGACAGTGAATATTGTTAGCAGATAATGGAAAGCTGTCTCGATGAGTAACGAAGACTCCTCTGAGTTGACCGAGGAATACATCGACAGTGTTACGCCATCTAGTGAGGATAGTTTGCCTTCATCTCGATTGCCATCCACGCCTTCCTTAACATCCAGTGGGGACGAGTTCCCTGATGGCAGTGCGACCAATGTAACCGTTCCTGCACAGAGACAGGTTACCCCGCCCATAGGAGCTGTCAACGCAATCCACCGAGATCGTCCTGCCCTGACGTCAATTGAATGCAAACAACATCCATACATTTTCCGGCCGATTAAAGCAGCCAGAACAAACCAAGAACTGGAGGAAGAGACTTTGAGAAACGTTGCTACTAGTCACCCGAAACCTCTTAAACACGCCAGAGAAAAAGAGGTCACATTTGCGAAGCAACCCAAAATCCATGTATGTCAAGATTCATCGAGTGATGATGTAATCGGTGGTCCTCATTACTCTCATTTCAAGAAGCCAGGAGTGAAAGGGAAAACGGCAAAACCTCAACCAAAACAGAGGAATAGAAAACCTCGAAAACAACAAAGCAGTCCATCGCCGTACTCCAGTAGTTCTCTGGATTCTGACAAAGGCAGCGATATCCCTCCTCTGTTGCCTGTCAGGTACATATTGGTGTGGTTTAGCCCCTTCCTCAGATCCTTTGCATTGTATTTTATACTCCAATATTCCTTGGCATGGATTGGACTTTCTAACATGTTCTGAGGACTCTAGGCTCATTTTTTGCTTGCAAAATTTCCCTGTGATGTAATTGTGATGGTTTTCTTTTTTATGTGTGTTCAAAACCCTTCAAAAACAGAAAACATTGTGCTGTACTGACATAAACTTCCTTAAATTAGTCTTGTGTACAGGTTTCTGAGCGTTTATGTAGTTTAAAACTAGGTTTTCATGAAGATTGCGTAATTTGCATTTGAGGGTTTGCTGTTGTGCATTCTTTGATTTTGAAATAATTAAATCACAATTACTAACATGTTTCTTGATTGCTGCCTGAAACATTTTCAATATATATTAATAATGTTTGTAGATTATACATAGTTTTCCATAACTGTGATTTTGTGTCAGGATTTGTTTGCAGCCATCAATGATCTCTTTTCATTGAATATTTACGTAAAACAGCTGCTCATGTTCAAACCTTTTTATTGAATTTATGGAGCGTTGTTCGAAGAAGGCCAAACTATTTTCCTTTTTTTCTGCGTAGATGAAAACACAACACACATCTTTTGACATCTTTGAAATTTATGCATTGGAAAAAGTTTATTATATTAATATACTTACTAACTTTCACAGTCGTGCTCTTGATTATATTCCTGTAAGGTTTGGACTTACATAGGTAGATTTCTTGTTCCATAGTGTGTTTTGGAAACTGATTAATAGCCAATGTGATTTCTTGTTTCTGGATTTTATTTTGTTTTTTTGCATTTTATCTACTGGGCCATGGCAATCCTGTGTATGATTAATCAGAAAGTTTCATGATCATGATGATATTTTAATTTCAAGTTCTAAGTTAACTTCATTAGCGAAATATTGTGTCATTGATGTCTGATAAACAGAACCAGGAAATAATTAAATGAATCAACCATGAAATAAATGGATGGGAAGACCATTCCAACTCTGATGTTTTGGAATAATGATGATGATACCGATTCCCATATCTATGCTGCACTGTTAAGGAATTGAAAACTTCCAATATTCTATTCTTGCTATCCGAAAATGCCATTGTAAACATGATAACTTTGATTATTAAAAATGCATATTATTGTCTGCTCAATGTAAGCTAGTAAGAGTGAAAGACTGAGAGTTAGTGTTGTATTTGCTCACTAGAGGTCTTTCTATTGCAGTACCGAGATGAGTGGAGGGGCTCCATGGCAATTGGAGGGTTTTAACAATCAGCCCCCGAACACCAACCAGGTCCAGTTCTTTAACCCCAACCAGTTTGCGTCCGGCGCCAAAACGGCGAGCCAGGAGGGAAGCACTGCTACTGGTAGGTCGACGTTGTTTTCTATGTTGGCCTGAAATTGGATGCTCAAGAATCAAGAATCCTATAAGACGTAGGACTTTAAATTTTTTAAACCTCAACAATAATATGATCAGAATCAGAATAGAATCAGAATCAGAATAACTTTATGATATATGGGTGATATGTAATGCAATATATAAAATACATAGTTGACAAGAATCCAAGGATTCAAAGCTAGGAACAAGAATCCGAGGATTCAAAGCTGGAAACAAGAATCCAAGGATTCAAAGCTGGGAACAAGAATCTGAAGATTCAAAGCTGGCAACAGGAATCCAAGGTTTCAAAATCTTGGAACAAGAACCAAGAATTAAAATCTGGGAACAAGAATCCAAAGGTTCATAGCTGGGAACAATAATCCAAGGATTCAAATCAGAACTGGGAGAGGGGTTGCTGGAGGGGTGCTGCATTAGGACTATTATGTGCAATGTTCATGTATTGATTAGGTTAAATGAGATATTATAGCATTCTTTGGTAACTTTTTCAAGGGAACCAGAGCTGGTCGCATTGGTCAGGTACGATTTTAATGGATTGACTGTACTTCTAAAGTTTCAAGTTATGATTGATTTGTTTAGTGTCTCTGTCATTAATTAATGGATGGTTGACCCCTTCAGATAGATTTAATGTTCTTCTTCTTTGCATAAAATGGGCTATTTCAATGTTTCCAAAGCATGAGGTGGATGATATGAAATTATGCACCGTATTATGGGCATTTTGACTTAATTGTTTTTTGGAAAGTAATTCAGAATTTGTTCTGATTGCATGAATGTCCCTCCTCTGCTAGGAGACAGAGATCTTGTTAGTCCTGGCTTCCTAGAATCCCGTCCCATGTCACACTGTCACACTGTCACACTGTCACACTTACTCTGCTCCACTTATTCATTCATTCATTCATTCATTTTTCTTCAACTGAATACCTGTGTGCTCCATCATACATAATTGCATGCACTTGACTCTTTTCCTTGATAAAATCTGACTTTATTTCAAGCTTATTTGCTTATTTTACTTTGAAGATCAATCACACTTTGGAGTAGTTCCTGCTTTTCCTGCTAGGTGGTGTATAGATGCTTAGTTTCCTTTATGTCCACTAGGTGATGGCAGAGGAGGAATTTATTGTCAGTGCTGGGAGATAGAGATTTTGTTAGTCTTCAAGGCTCTTGGCTACCCCAGCTTTTAATTGGCATGAGAGGACCAGTTACAGATAGATAGATCTATAGAAAAGTAGATAGATAAGGGTGTGCCCTGCTGGGGTAACCCTGAGGGGTAGGGTGGGGATACTCCTTAAGGGTGGGACAGTGGGACAACCCAAAAGGAGGGGGCACCTCAGGGGACACCCGTAGGTTGGGGCTAACCCTAGGGTCAAAGTTTTTATGACTTACAGCAAACACTATCTTTCTGGCAATCACTGCTGACCCCCTGCTCGTAATGCTCCCATCTAGTTTATTTCACACCAAATAGTCATTCCTAAATCATGCAACACCTCGTTCAGAGATCCCTACCAAAAATTATTTAGTTCAAGATGAGTCAAATAGAATGATTAGAATCTATTTATTTTCCTAGCAGAGATACTTTTGTGCATCTCATGCACTCCATTCTAGTTTAGATTAAGGTTGCTTGGATGGTTTCCATAATTTTCAGAACCTCATCTTTATTTTCAGGTCCTTGAATTTTTCAGATCTCTTTTGTCACAGTGCTCTTGTTAAAACGCAATCTTGAATTCGTAGCAATTGCATGTAATAATAAGTTCAAGAGATGCAGTACTTTACTGCTTTTCTATATCTCTTAATTTGTCTTGGGGGCATTGTGAATATTTTCATTGAATCACAACTATGCAAGTTTTGTTGTTCTAAAAGATCTTGTGTCTATTTTAAAAGATGAAATTGTCATTTTTTGTCCGGTCGTCATAACTTGATTTAGTTTTCAATTTTCATTTTTTTCTCGCAGGAGCTGAAAGTGGCCATTATGCTGAATGGCAACAGCAACAGCAACAGCAGCAAATGAACTACCAACAGAACGGTTACTATGGTGACCAGCAGCAGCAGCAACAACAACAAGCCGGTTACTATGGGCAACAAGATGTAAATGCACAGCAACAGCCATGGAACCAGGATGGAAGTTATGTCCAAACTTCACAACCAGGGGGAGCAGTAGTCAGTGGAGGTGAAGGGTTGTACGCTGGGTACGATGCCGCTGCCCAAGGGGGTGCAGGGGCCCAGGGGGGTGTTGTACCCCCCGGATGGACCAACACTGATCCAATGCAGTTCTGGGACAATTCTTACGACTATCAGAACCCCCAAGGGTATCCAGTCCAGCACCAACAACCTTATGTGAGTATAAATTATTTTAATAAAATTTTTAAACTTACATTTTGCGTTTGTTGTGCATAAAGAGTTTCTTTTATGATTTTACTGTGCCATGCTCAAGTTACTGGCTTAGCAGTTTAGCTGAAATCAATCACTGTTTGAATTTGTATTGAAAAATCGGACAGAAAATAATTTATAATCTTACCGACCAGTGAAGTCAGAAAAATTAAGATGTGGTTAATGGTTATATGTTGCTGTTTGAAACTTTGGGATAATTGCCGATTGCCTGGATTAAAATACTTCAAACTAACAAAATTATTATTATCCCGATTAAATTCATTTGCCTGGCTCCTGCTTTGAATCCCTGGATTCTTTTTTTCATGCTTTTATGATTTCAAGAACCCTTGTTTCTGCTCCAGGGTGATATGTCCACTATGTCCTCACAACCCATGGACCAAGCAAGCAACTTCTCCCAAGACACAGACACAGACGCTGAGGTGCAGGCCTATACAAGTGGCTTGGGAACTCAGGTGGGTTTATTATGCGAATGATTACTGCCTACTGTACACAGGGTAGAAAATGAACTATACTTTAATTTTTATGAGAAATGAAGTGCATAAATGCAGGATGTAAAACCCCAATCATCCATCCGTTCATAGGATGGGGAGATTAATTCATGTATGAGTTCCGCTCATAGAATTATTGTAACTTTTTCAACAGACTCTTTGAACTTTCCCCAAAATTCACATTAATGTCTGATCTTTAATTTTATGATTTCTTAACCAATTAGGTTTCTTAAAGTTTAATAATTTTCGAAATTCTTTGTCTAGATGCCTGACTTCCATTTGAAAAAGAATGTCATGCATTAATAGATTTGTAACCATGACAACCATTACTTTGCAGGCTGGAGCTGCCCAGTTACCCCAGCAACAACACCCTGTCCAACCGCCCCAGATGGAAGACATTTCATTGGACGAACCAGCGGCAGCAGGACAAGAACCCCCAACGCCCCCTACCCCCGGGGTAAACCTCACTTCTGCCGCTTCTTTTCCTTCGCTTGGTAATGAGCCCGACCCCTTCGCTAGCTTAAATGCTGGCGATCATCCCGGTGCTGCCCCTCCATCTGTAAGTGTTGTCATGTAGTAAATAGTGTTAAGAAATATGTGTAAGAGTCCCAAACTTCTTTTCAAGAGGGTAGGGGGTTTCGCTTAGTGGTAGCGTGTTGAAAAAAAAAAGACACTTAAGGAACATATTTCCAATCTGAAAATATGCTTATTGCAGAACCAAACGCCTCAAATAATGAGAATAAATGATTTCTGGTGATTATGACCCCCCAGTCTTGAGATTAATTTTTTGTAAGAGGAAAACTCTCAAAGAATTTTGTTATTCTTCGTTACCATGACGGTAACCATGGCAACATAAAATTTGTTGAAAGTTGTAATTTTGTTCCCTGGAGACCTGTGTGAAATTTCATAGCTCTAGCTTAAACAGTTTCTTCTGTCCGATACAAGCCCATTTCTCGACTCAAGTGTGACCTGACACCTCTAATCAAATGTGGTCTTATAAAGCATTCTGTCGGCTGTAAACTGTGAGGGTTATGTTGTCAGTTATTGTTGGGGAGCTTGGTGTAGGGTGGAACTGGTAGTTCCTTTTGAAGTTGATGTTGTTTGTTATTTCGTGACTTTTTGGAGAAAGGTGTGGGTTCTTGCTTCAGATATCAAGGAAAGAAATTAAATTTATAGATTGATGATGGTTTCGGTGATGGATTTGAGTAATATTTAAAAGTTTTTATACATCTTTTATTGTTGAATTTGATTCAAATAATTTTTTCATAATTGAGATTAAGTGGTTTGTAATATTTTATGTCTATATTTCATGTACAGACCAATAGCATTATACAGGCATAATTAATATGATAGACAGACATTTCATTGGTGAAATATTGTTAGCCGTATCAAGATATATATTGAAACTCATAACATCAGATATACACACATGATCAATTCAAGCATGTGGCCAACCCTGGGCGGGGTGATCGGGTCACGTGACTCGTCAAATTCGTCAAATTGACGGCCTGGATGTAATGCTTAGGAGTTTGCCTTTTAAAATAAAACTCCATTTATAACGAAAAATGGTCCACCAGATTGATAGTTCTATAAACAGCTGTTCTGATATGTTTTCAGTGGCCGCAGAATCCCCCAGTCAGCCAACACCAGAGGGCGATGAATTCCGTGCACAGTCGACAGAGCAGTGCCGGAGGAAACGTGCAATTTTTGGTGGGCGGGTCGGAGGCAGGGTCAACAGACAACAGCCATTCTAATAGCCCCGCCCCCTTTGCCAAGGCCAACCCTGCTGTAAGCACAAAGTGAAATTTATGAATTTTCTTCTTTGGAATGAAGTCAGAGTCAAATTATTGTATTCAATGTTTTATTGGTTATTATTATTCCAGTTGTAAATTTGAAGTGTGATTTTGGAATATGCTTTCATCTGAACAGAAATTAATGTTTTAACTCTTCAATAATTGATATGTCTTCCAGCATGTGCATTTATTTAATGTGACTTGTTTTTGAAATGCAAATTATGATAATTTTATAGGCCTACCATGACTATTTCCTCATTCAATGGCAATTTCAAATTGAAATTTTGTTAATGTGACAATTTGTATGTATTTTTTGGAATCATTTTGGATTGAAAATACAGTTTTAAATCACTGATTAAATTTTTTGGTGATTTTCATTACAGGTTCAAGGCATTTTGGAAGAACCCCATCACCAACATATGCAACACCAAGAAATGCCACAACAACAAAACATGCCACACCAACAAAATATGCCACATCAGCAACAACAACAGATGCCACATGGTCAATCTGGGGAGGCTTACAATTGGGACAACAATAGCGGCATCAGTAACCCCCAAATGAATACGTCCAACAGCTCAGGGTGGACAGGGGTCAGCCAGCAGCAGCATCAACCCCAAGATTTGGCTCCGCAGCCCTCGTCGGCTGATGGAGGACAGCCGGATGATGCCTGGGGATGGGGTGAAGATGAGGATGATGATGTTGAGGAGTTGCTAAGGCAACACGATTCACAAGCATCGGCAGTGTCCGCCGCTGATTCAAGCATCGCAAGTTCATTTGCAGCTGAGGTGTCGCCGATTGTGTCCGACAGCTTAGCTCAGGTATTTAAAAAAAGTTAATTCTTCAAACTTCATAGTTACAAGTTAATTATAGATCTCAGCCAACACTAAAAATTCGATTGATCAGTAGATACTTGGTCTGGGGCTCCTTTTCTCTACCGATCAATTTTGCCTCTGAATAGCCCACACTAGTGTTGATGGGCCACATAACACGAACTCACTCAACTTATCAAGTTTATCTGCATTCTGATCTTTTTGACGATATCCCATTGCCAGATTTGAAAACATTACTTGATTTATAATTGAAATATTGTATCTTTTCTTGTTTTTGAGTATGAACTCAATTATGATTTCATTAAAATTAAAATTATATTTTTGTCTCCAATTTAGCCACCAGTCCAACCCGGTGATGCTCCGCCTCAACTTCCTCTGGACCAGGTAGTTCCTCAAGTCCAAGCAACAGATGGCAGCAGTAGTCGCCAAGAAGCCTCACTAGGGGCCGCTGTTGTGGCTGAAGAATCATGGCCCGAAATGGTCGATTCAGGGTAAGACTGAAATAAATGTAAAATAATTCAAGCTTCAGATTACCGAATGTGTTGAAATATGTGCTGTTTCCATCTTATTCTAGTCAAAGGGTTTATTTTTATTTCTGTTTTCTTCATTTTAGCTTGAATGCCGGTGAAGTGCCAAATTTAGGTCAACCTGGCCCGAATGTAGGTCAAGGTCACCCTGCAGACTCCCCTCAAGTCAACCCTGGCGCTCATGTTTATCAGAGGTCACCCTCTCAGGTGAGTGATTATTTTTTTGGGCTGGAGAAAATTTTACAGGAATGAGTTCTAGATTTTTTTAGTGCAGATTGGGAATTATTTTGATCGAATGAGAAGTTAACCTATAATTGAATCAAATTTAGGCCAATTATAATTGAGTATGAATGGAAAATTTGCAGTTTGCATTAAATATAACCTAAAAATTTAGTGTCTTACCGTCATGCATTAATACTACGGTAAACATGAATACTGGTAAAAATGAAAACTCTTATAATCAAGTGCTTAATTGATTTCTTTACCTACTGCTTGCATTTTCCAGACATCCGTTCATTCCTCTCACAGTCAACAAAGTCAGCATAGTATTCCCGGTGGAGAACCCACTCCAAGAAAAGACAGAAGTTTTTCCTCAGCATCAACCATTTCCACACATTCCAATCCTTCTGCAAACCAACTCTATGAAGCCCCACCTCCCCTGGTGCAAGGCCCGCCTCCTGTAGGTCAAGCCACGCCTCCTGTCAGTCAAGCTCCGCCTCCTGTGGGTCAAGCCACACCTCCTGTCAGTCAAGCCACACCTCCTGTCAGTCAAGGCCCGCCTCCTATGGGTCAAGCTCCGTCTCTTATGGGCCAAGCTCCGCCTCCTATGGGCCAGGCACTGCCTCCTGTTGGCCAATCTCCGCCTTCTGTGGAACAGACTCCAACTCCTATGAGCCAAGCCCTGCCCCAACCTGAACAAACTCCGCCCTCTCAAAGCGGACCGCCTCCCCCTGGTGCTGGAGCACAAGGAGATAATCCATTCAGAAGAGCGCCAAGTGGTGGAAATGTGCAACCTCCTGGTTCATTGCCTGTAAGTGTTTTATTGTGTTGTTATTTGTCTTTTTGGTTGGATTGTTGGCGTAAGATAGAATAATTTGTCAACAGGAGTTGAAAGATTTGCATAGACTTAGAACTAGACAGTATTGTATTGTTTGTGTAATTATTTGACATAGAAATATTTTGTTCCTCATGTTATGTGAAATTTGGAAGAGATGCAAAATTACAAATGAACGAAGTTAATTTATTGTAGGGATGAAACTGAATTTAGAAAAACATGTTTTTGTGATACTAATTAAGTTCTATTTCATAAATATGCAGAAGGTTTCAGAAGGTAACAGTTGTGTTTCAATCTACAGGTGAGCAACCCAGGCACCGTGCAGCCTCCAAATGCCAACTTAGCATCGCCAATGCAACCTCATCCTGACAGTCCGTTTCAGCCGCCTGTTAAATCTATTGGTGACGTTGGATCACCTCCGTCTGCTCAGCAGAATACAAGTGCGCAAATGCAGACGCCTCCTCAAGGCCAGACGTCTCAAACGCAGACACCTCCTTCACAGACGCCCCCTAGTAGTGCCCAAGGACACCACCAGGAGCACCACCAGCCTCATCATGGATTCCCCGCGAGTCACAGGAAACGAGGAAGTCGGGACATGACGATGTCTCCGGCCACGACGTTATGGGAGAACCAGGATGTAGCTGTAGGTAAAAATGTGCAGCTCTTTTCTCCGACGTTAACGCAACAAGAGGCCAGTAGGGTTGACCCCTTCCAGGCGTCGTCTGCAGGTCATAGTTCGTATTTCCCCCCAGGATCGACAACTTCAAGTTCCCTGGGATCAGTGCTGGAGCAGAGTACAGGGTCAAGCGCTCTAGATCAGAGTTACAATTCAAGTATTTCTCTTGGTGCTCAAAGTTTCAATTCTCCCTCGACGAACAATCCGCAACAGAGTCCGAGTGCTGATCCTCAACACCAGGGTGCGCCACAGCCAACTGCAGTGCCACAACAACAGGCAGCGCCACCAACGAGTGTTCCGGAATCACAACAACAGGTGGCGCCAGTATCTTCAGGGCAGATGGCAGCACCAGGAGCTACTCCACCAAGAAGCGATTTACCCCAGCAACCATTTGCTAGTCAACCTGCAACGCCCTCTAGTCAAGCAGATGGTTACCATGGAAACCAGGGTACCCTTACCCCACAGCAACAGAACATTAACAACAGTCATAACATGTCGAGCTCAAGCCATTCCGCTGTAGGACAACAACAGCCAGTCCAACAACCTCATCCCCAGATTCCCCAAATTCCCCAGGGCCCTACCATCCAAGGACAGAACTCCCAGGGCCAGGTTATCCAGGGGCAGGTTTCCCAGGGGCCTGGCGTCTTCCCTCCTCCCCAAGGAATTCCTACGAATCAGCAACAGCCATTTCCCCCTCAAAATCAGACTCAAAATTTCCAACAGACACAGAATGTCCAACAAACACAGAATGTCCAACAGCCGGCTGTTCAAGGACGACCTCAGAATGCTACTCCTCAAGGTCAGGGGGTCGTGTCACCTGGACAGAATCTAGGTCAAGGTCAGAATATCCAATACCAAGGACAGTCGAATGTGCAGACTCCTAATCAGTATGGAAATGTTCAGAATCAAGGCAACCAGAGTACACCCATGCAGAATTCGCAGAATTGGCAAACACCAGTACAAAATCAGCCGATTGCATCTCAACCGCAACAAGGACAGATGCAGAACCCATCTGTACCCCAGCAGAATCAACAGGTGCCCCAGCAGCCACAGAACCCGTATGGGCCCCCTCAGAACCAGTACACCCCTCAACAAAACCCGTACGGGCCTCCTCAGGGGCAGTATGGTGTTCCCCAAGACTCGAATCAGCAGTATGCTCAGAATCAGTATAGCAGTCCCCAGGGTCCGCCACAACAACAACAACAACAACAGCCCCAGAATGTACAAGGTCAAGGTCAAATGCAGAATGTGCAAGGTCAAGGTCAAATGCCTCAAGGTCAAATGCCTCAACCAAGACAGCAGCATTATCAGCCTCAGCCGCCTCCAAACAGCCAATATCAGCCCATTCAACCTGCTCCTTCCCAAGGCCAAGTACAGGGTGACGGCCAACCACCACAGAATCAGTACGGCCAACAAAACCAACAACCACAACAACAATCTCAACCGCAGAATCAGACGGACGTCAGTCACGATGACGACCAAAGTAGGTCGCAACAACCACAGCTGCCTCCTGTTCGATTTCCGGGTCAGAAGGCCCCTCCAGGCCAGCGTATGAACCCCCAACAGATCCAGGCGGCTAGACAGGCCAGCCAGAATCAAAGTAACCCCGAAAACAGAGATCAAGACTCTTCGCTAAATAGATCTGCTAGTATGACAGACGCCGAGCGATATGCCAGAGACCGTGATCCGTACTATCGCTCACAGTACAGGGACTATTACCAGTCTGACCCTCGTTACCAAGGTTATGACCCGTATTACCGACCTCCCAGCAGAGGGCCTTACAGGGATGATTATTACAGAGACTATTATGCTCGTGATCAATATGAACGACCTAGATCTCGACAGGGGTATCCCGATGAACAGGAGCGCCCTCGTAGTGTCACTGATTACGAAAGACCAAGGTCACGACAGGGTGTACCTGATGACAGACCGCGATCTCGACCTGCTAGTCGTCAAGGTTTGTCTAAATATTGTACTTTGCCTTTAATTTAGAAAAAAAATTGTTTCCATTATTTTGCATCCCAGATGGAGCCGTGCCAGTAGCAGGTTTAGAATGGGCATGCTTTGGAATAGACTATGTCCTGTTGTAGTATTTAAAAGGATGTCTACGTTTCTTAATTTTCAAAGTACCCATGTTTCCTTACTAATTCTACCAATTTTAGGCAGACTATAATCATTTATTTTTGTTTCTACTTCTTTTAATATTTTTGACAACAGATCTGTAACATGCTGTGAAAATTGTCTGACTCCCTCATTATTTTCTTAAGGTGAAGAAAACACGTCTCAGTCAGGATCTCGACCTTCATCTCGAGCGGGTAGAGAAGTAGATAGACCGAGATCTCGAACAGACTACGATAGAGATTACCGAGACAGGAGAGACCCTTACTCACGATCCAGGAGCTATCAAGGTGAGTGAATTGACCGTGAGGACTGCACTCCCGTCAGCGCACAATAATTTGATTATATGTGATATGATATCACTGATATCCTGATGACTTCTATGTGATCAATATTACTTATGCTATCTTTCTATCCAGGAAAACTCTACTCTGTCTATCTTTCTGTCAGTCTATCTATCACACCCTGTTCTATCTATTTATCTAGGGGGAGGATTGGTCTAGTTGTAGCGTGCTGGGCTGTCAATCGTTGGGTCCAGGGTTCAAATCCAGCTCTTTCGGGGACGGCTGTTTCAATCGTCCTCATTGCCGTGTCCTACCCCTGTCCTAATTAGCCTGCCAAGTGCATGAATACAGGACGTGAAGCCCCAATCATCTATACATCTATCTATTTATCTATCAACATGATCTGTCTACTTCTGGTCCCATCTTATATTCAAGTGTTGTCTTTTACCCAAAATGTATTAAATGTATAGAAAATTATAAATATAACACATAAACACTGACTTTTTCACCAATAGATTTATTTCATTCGCATTTCAGATTTCTATGACTATTATGGGCGAGATTACTATGACAACTATTACCAAGACTACTATGGTTACCGTAGAGACGACCGTTACTCACGAGGTTACTATGAAGAAATGAAGAGCTACGGACAAGATACAGGCGCAGACTATGACAGAAGCAGGTAAATAGATCTATAGTTTTTTATTACATTGTCGACTTACCTCTGGGACATTTTAGCTTATCAATGCGGAGCATTTGATCTGGCCCCAATAATAAAAAGAAAACCCCACAGCGCCTCACGTGTGATCACGTGACCTCTCTCGACCAATAGCGCGCTCCGGCGCGAACTCCTCTCAATCGTCATATTCAATTTTGGGGCAGCACGGTACACATCGTGCTCCTGGTCTGGCGAAATAATGGAGGAAATGGACAACTACCACGAAGAAGATGAAGAAATTAATACGAAGAATCCGCAAGTTAAGTGCTCGTTTCTTTAACGTCGTTCGGCACCGTAGCACAAAACACGTGCACAGCCGAAACGACGAATCTTCGTGCTATTTAGTCCGGCCGATGGGAGCTATTTTCCCGGGTCGGTTTGTAGCCATTTTTTCGAGCTCTGGCTTGCCATCCGTGTCTAATAACCTTGTTTATGTGTGGATGGTGGTTCTAATTACGCACTCATTCCATATTTCTTGCGTTATTGGTCATTTTTGGCTAGTTTTACTTCGTCTTAGGCGCTTTAGTTTGGCCCGGCGCTTTACAAAATGGCGGCCGGCGCCGAATTTTGGTGTCAAAGACATGGAAGTTTTGACCAGTTCAGGTCTCGTTTGGGGGTTTTTTCCTCTTTTCGGTTAGTTATCACCCTTTTCTAATAACTGGTGCTCGGATCCGTGTGGCATACCGATCTAGCATTCTTGTTTTTACTACCCGGTCGACCTTAAAATGGGGACCAATTACATTTGTGGGTGATAATACAGGAATTTGATGATCACCTTGTCAGATGTAGCACAGGATTGATTTCATTTTCTATATTTGCAGGTTGGGATACGGTTGAGGAGAAAATCGCCGATTCCACCTTCAGACTTAAGGTCAAGCTGGCACATGAGGTTTTGGGTTTACCTCAAGTGCAGGACCCAGATGATGACAGCCACTTGTACCTCCGACCAAGGGAGCCCAAGCCTCCTTTGTTGGTTTTTCCCTTCTCCCAGGAATTGGATCAGGCCTTCGGGGATTCGTGGGAAGGAGCAACCAGATCAAAGAACTATTCCTGGTTGTCAGATCTGTCTCCCCCCGCTGACGGTGTTGCCTTGGGTAAAAAGTGTGAGGCTAAATACCGGCCTAGAATGAAACACTACTGTGTTCTTCATGAAAAGCTGGTGCCAACTCCTGCGATGTGGCCCATCAGAGCTCCAATAATGGATGGGAACTTGACATCGGTACTGGGGATCGCCAAGCCCAAACGCACTAGATTGGATGATTTCCTGGACGATTCGGGCAGGGCGGTGAGCATTTTGAACCAGACAATGTTTTTTGGCAAGGCCATCAGGACCCTGCTGAGCTCGTTAGGCTCCACTTCAGAACCCGAGCTTCAGGTAGCGATGCACTCACTTGCGGACTTGGTTGACGTTCAGACCAAGAGTGTCAAGGATTTGGGTTACGTTTTGGCTGGTCTTGACCTCTCCCTGCTGCAGGCCAAGAGGGAGGAGGTTCTCAAGCCGGCCAGACTGAGTTCGGAGGACGTTGACCTGCTGCGGTTTGCTCCGCCCACGGACCCTGAACAACGATTGTTCGCGGGCAAGTTGCAGCTGTTTGCCGATAGGAGGGCCAGGCGCGATTCTCACAAGGCAATCGCTCGATTGACCCACCAGTCCCGTTTCTGCGAGAAGCCGGGGGCAGACTGCATGGAGTCAGACGATTTGCAGGACAGTGGTGAGTCTGCCAGTGAGGACCACCAGTGTGGCCAAAGGTCGGACGGTGAGTCTCGCAAGGACAACAGTGGGTCGGACAGCCACTGTGACGAGGACGAGTCCGTTGGGGAGGACCACACGGAGAGGGAGGGTTCACCCAGCGATGGCCACCACTCTAGCGGAGACACGACCAGTGAGGATCACAAGTCTGCTAGTGATTTAGACAGTGACGACCACCATGACGGGAGTGGTTCGTAGCTGGACTAATCTTTTGTACTGTCTTTGTGCCGCTTGTATCTACACCCAACCACGAGGGGTCGACACACCGTTGGCGGACGGTACCTGATTTTAACTGGGCGTTGGAAGAACTGCACCGTGGTGTACATATTGATGGGTCACTTGGTAGCACCTGGAAGCCTTGTTTGACTTCTACAGGCTGGTCCTTTGGGATAATTGCTTTTTGCTCGATGGGGGGCGGAAGTAACGATCTTCTCCCCTTCGTTGTCTTGTGTCAGGTCCACGGACATAGAGGAGGGGTTCCTTGGTGACCAGAGATGACAGCGATGGTGGCAACCTTGCTCTGGCGGGTGACCATCATGGAAGGGAGGTACTGTCCTGACTCTTCAGCTTGGGGTGAGTTACATGTTTGCTAATTCTACTTCTTGCCTTCCAGTCGGCTGTCAAGACTTCAGGCGGTGTACATTCCTTCGCTTGACTGTCTTTGTGGCACCTCAGGATGTCCGGTGTGCTCTGCTCTTGTCCCCTTGGGAGGTTTCCGGGGCAGGTGTGCCGGGGGCAGAAAAAAGGAGGGGCCATGCGACTTAGGTGGTTGTCCTGCTGTAGAGAGGACCCTTGGGATCGCAAGCATTGGTTGGTATAACCCCCAGCGTAGCGGTGCCCCGGAAGCGGCTCTAATGATTGCGTGGAAAGGGCACGGCGGCCGATGATAACCTTCCTAGCCCATTGAGTAGGCAGGTTGATTCCGTCTTTATTTTACCTCTCTCTCCAGACCCACCTCCTTGTCTTTTTGAATTAAGCTAAAATGTCCCAGAGGTAAGTCGACAATGTAATAAAAATTAGAATTTTTTTATTAAATTATCTTTTTATAAATAGACTTACCTCTGGGACATTTATTTAATTCCCACCCGCCTCCCCGCTAAGGAGGTAGTGGATTGCTTTTTCAAAATTGAATATGACGATTGAGAGGAGTTCGCGCCGGAGCGCGCTATTGGTCGAGAGAGGTCACGTGATCACACGTGAGGCGCTGTGGGGTTTTCTTTTTATTATTGGGGCCAGATCAAATGCTCCGCATTGATAAGCTAAAATGTCCCAGAGGTAAGTCTATTTATAAAAAGATAATTTAATAAAAAAATTCTAATATTAACTTAGTGTACAGTATACATCCATATTTTAATGATTGATATAAAGTTTCCCCTTTTCTTAATTGTATCCTTGCATTTTGCGATCCTCTCAAAACATAACTGGCATTGTAACATTGCGATTGCCTTTTTTGCCAGTTAATGTTTTGTCTAAACTGTACTGAGTGTACTCTATTAATAATCAAACATGTGTTAGTATTGTAATATGATATCGATGGATCACTTATATGTCGGAAATTACCGCTGGAAGTGATTCGTTGATGGCATGAAACTAATTCTATTAAGACTCTTTGTGAAATATCTTTTTGCGAGTTATATATAACATACCCGCTTGCATTGCATTATTTGCAGCCACCTCGTAAACTAAATAATTCCACCTAGTTGTTAACAGCACGTTTCCTCGCATGCTTTGTAGGTATGACAGATCGTACAGCCAGGAGTACAGTGATTATGACAGAGAGAGCAGCAATAGATCATCACGGAGCACCACTCCAAGTTCTCATGTTGAGACAGCTGCGTAAGTCTCGGGTAGTTTGTTAACTGGATCAGATTACTTGGATTAACAGTGTGATCGTAGATCTTACATGATTGCTATGCCTAACTTCTCTACATATTTTATATTTCTTACCCGTGCTTTATGACTATTTTTGATTTAAAATGAGGAGCCTCTTTCTGACAGTCAAGCAGATCATCAAACTAGATTGAGTATTTTAAAAAATCTTTCTCTAAATAGCTGTTTCCGTTATTATATAAGCTCACTGGGGCTGGGTGGTTTCCATTTATTATCTCCTGTACTTGATTTGATATCATTGTATACCACATGGCTTTAATGAATAAAATGAAATAAATAATATTATATGATAAACCCTTTCGTTTAGTACAGAAATTGCTTATGCATTTTGAATAGCTCTCAGAATTCTTTGAAGTGCTCCTGATAAAATACCATCTTTATTTCTTACTTGAAGTCCTTTCAATTGCTGGGTCCTGGGTTCTATTCAGAGATATGTTGGACTGTATTTTCAATCATCCTTTGTCTCATTCCTGTGTCCTCCTGCCCTGATTAGCCTACCTAGTACATAAATACAGGATATAAAGCCCCTGATCATCCATTCTTCTTACTTTTAAAAGGTCTAATTTAGTAAATTTACATATTTTGACCTTTCAGAGATCAATTTGCACGTGAATTCCACCAAGGATCGAGGCCGGGATCTCGGGGGAGTGGTTACGAGCAATCTCCTATTTATCCTGCAGCTGATGCTTCACGGAGAGACCATTATTACGACCGTTCCTATGGTTACGATTATGATCACCGTTACGACCGACATTACGATTATTACAGAGACCATCACAAACCAAAGGAGCCTTCTCGTATGACGCCTGTGAAATTCTCTATACCCCATTTGAGAGTCACATTTGGGCCAGGTAATGCTAATAAGTAATTTATTGTTGTGAAATCATGAAAAATTTACCAAGAGTGCACAAATTTTAAGTGTATGTATCTACCATTCATCATACCAAAGTATAGAATTCTAGTAGAATTACCATATACTGGAAGATAAGTTGCCCCTGTGTATAAGACAGGTCCCTTTCTAAGACCGAAAACTCCCCTTCCAATGAATTCCGTGGATAAGTCGCAGTATTTCAAATGGCGGACCAGAGCAACACAAATTCAGGCTGCCAAATTGATGAGTTAGTGATTTCAACCAGATATTTGTGTTAGTATGTTGTGAGGTTTCAAGTTTATAAGCCATAACCAAATAAATGACAAATAGACAAGACATGAACTTAAAACTCTTTAATCCATTCAATCTTGCTTGCTCTCATTCATTGATGCACTCTTTAATTCCTTCATTCTTTAATTCTGTCTAGGGATGCACGGATATCCGGTTCAGTATCCGGTATCCGGCCGGATATTGAAATTTGCAGGATATCCGGTATCCGGCATAATTAGGTATCTGAACCGGATATCAGAACCGGATATTTGTCATGGTCAAAACTTAGTGAAAGGATAATATTTCAATAATAAATTAAAGAATGTTATTAAAACAGAGTCAAAACACGATTAAATCATCTCCAAAATCAAATTATACGTCACAGAACATTATGAAAAACATTACACTAGAGGAACAGTCCTCCTGCCGAACATGGTATCTTTTGGCTAAAAGAAAAAAAATTTATTATCAACCGCGAATGCCGAAAAGCTCCTTTTTCATGTGTTTATTATCCGGTTCCTACTATTGTGAATGTAAATAAAACTAAAGTAATGAAGATTGGAAACCGATCTACTGATTTTTCTGTCTACTATAATGGACAGCAAATTGAAGAGGTTGTAAATTTTAAATATCTTGGTCATGTGCTTACAAATAATTACAATATTCACAATGAAATGACAGACTATCTTGTGACACAGGCTCACAAAGCTATTTTTGCACTGCAAGGTGACACTAAACAATCTCTTGGTTACATTACTCCGCAATTGTCTATGAAAATGTTCGATACTTATATTTTGCCAATACTGGAATACAATTGTGAATTATGGACAAAATCAAAACCTATAAATGAAATAGAGAAAGTACAACTCGGTTACCTAAAACATATGTTAGGTGTAAGAAAGCAAACTTCCACACTTGCAGTCTATGGCGAGACAGGGAAGTTTCCTTTGCATCTTAGACAACAAATGAGAATGATCAATTATTGGCTTAAACTTGAGAAAAGACCAGATGATAATGTTCTTAAAAAATGTTTGAATTTTCAGAAAAATATACCTTCACGAACATGCTGGTTCAGCAAAATAAAACAGGTACTAGAGAACAACAATATACAGTTTGGAGAAATTAATGAGACAGACCTAATAAATGAAACGTTCTCTAAGATGTTTAAAGAGAAACTATACCAAAAGTATCAAAATGATTTTTTCCAAGAAATGAATGACTCGACTAAACAACCAAAACTTAGAACCTATAAATTAATGAAGACTGATTTCAGAATAGAACCTTATTTACTACATAATATTAACAGGAAATTATACACTAAAATTGCGAGATTTCGCACTAGCTCTCACAACCTTCGAATTGAAACTGGAAGACATGAAAGCCCTAAGTTGCCTGTAGAAAACAGAATTTGTAATAAGTGCGATTTAAATGAAGTTGAAAATGAAATACATTGTTTATTGTTATGTCCTAGTCATGGATTAGACAGAGAAAATCTTATTACTATATCATCTAATATAATATGCAACTTTGATCAACTCGATAATTTTGAAAAATTTTTAGCCATTATGACATCACGAGAACCCCAATTATTAAAAGCTATAGGTAAATTTCTTGTTAGTATTGATGTTTAATGATATAGTCTGTCGTTTTGCATTTCTTTTTAAATGTATATATATATATAGCCCATTGTGATTTAATTTACTGATTTGTCATGTCTTAGAATTAACATTTATTTAATTGGCTGGAACCTTAAATTGTATATATATTTTGTAAGATTGAAATTGATTATGTCTTTTTAAACTTGAACCATTTATTGTATGTTTGTATTACTATTTTGTTATTTTCTGTTATGACAAATGTGTCAGATGTGACATTTTGGTTGTCGTAATAAAAAAAAAAAAAAAAAAAAAAAAAAAAAAAAACTATCCGGTTGCTATCCGGTATCCGGCAGTTAGTCTGGCCGGATTATCCGGTATCCGGTATCCGGCTATTTTCACTATCCGTGCATCACTAATTCTGTCATTCATCTTCCATTCACAGGTGGTCAGCTCATCCAAGCTCTCCCCAATGACCCTTCAAATGGTCAACCTGCGCGAGTCACCATGCAGGACTACATGAACGTCATGGTGGACACAGGCCTTCAGGAAGAACTCAAATTGTTCCCTGGGCCGTTGGTCAAGTAAGTGGAAGGACTTTTGAGTCTTGACTCAATGTTTTATTTTCTAATGATAATATCGAGTCAGTCGCCTGGACCAGCATAGTTCTTGTGAAGACCTTTAAAAATTATGCGTGAAATATTTGGTGATGACTGAAAACAATTACCAAAAATGCTGATGCTTTACCCTAACTGGTGTTAATGAATGAAATAATTTGGCCCATAAGCTTGATATTAAAAGGGCAATACAAAAAGTTAGTTTGACAAAGATGGTATTCCTTTAGAACTCGAAGCCCTAATTGCTCCTTGCTTGTAAATCAAGTGGAAACACAACAGTGCTGGTGTTGAATCATATTATTTTAGTACAACAGTCTTATTTATTGATGATTCGTATGTTTCCACTTTTTTGCAGAGGAGAAACGCACAAGAATGACGTCCTTCTATTTTGTCAAAACAAAATTCAGGAATGCAAAGAAAATTCTGAACTCATCGATCAACAGTCAGCTGAACTCATTTGGAGATATCTGTGTCTACTCATCAAACAAAATGGAGTAAGTTATGTGGTGTGAACTGATGCTCTTATTATCTTCTCAGGAAGATATGTCCTGAAGCTCAGGGGGGAGTGTTGGTCTAGTTGTAGCATGCTACATGATTCAAATCCAGCTCTTGCTGGTTACCTGGGCCTATGTTGGACGGCTGTTTCAATCATCCTTCACCTCATTGCTGTGTTCTCCTCCTGTCCCAACTAGCCTACCAAGTGCATAAATGCAGGAGGTAAAGCCCCAATCATCCATCCATCCATGTCTGAAGCTCATTGCACAGTCGGGATTTCTCCGAAGCCACCAAGATCAGTGCATCAAAAATATTGAATCGATATATGGAATTGGTCCATCCAGCCATTATCAAAATATAACCTTGCCATTGCAGTTGCCTTGACCTTATTTAGGGAGAAAATCAGCTTTGATTCAGTTTCTTGTGTCAGTCCAATGCCATGACACTGTACATCCCACCTGAAATCTCGCATCCGAGGACCTGGATTAGAGACTTATAGAGTGTGTGTTTCAAAATGGCAATTTTCTTTGTATTCTTGTAAAGATAGGGACATTAGTTTTCCGCTTCAAATTTGGCCAATTTCCGTTTTTGGAAATTCTGTTTTTTACCGGATTCTGCATTTGAAGTCCGTCTGGACAGCATTTTACGTCCGCCCCGTCCGAATTTTATGTTTCCCGCCAATAGAAACTGGCGGCCGTAATACCTTGGGAAACACTCTGTTTCCCAAGGTCATACTTCTTGATGAATTCAATGTCCCTATTGTAATGACTTTGATGTATCGTAATATTTATCTGGAAAATTGTCAATCATCTAGTATTAAAAATATGTGTGCATCAGATGTACTATTCAGCATTTTGCCCTTTTAATATAACTAATTTTTTCCATTTCATTTCAGACGGTACTTGGAACAGATGTCTGTGATCTCCTTCTGGAAGGCCATGAACCTTCCACGGCGGAATTTGCAGCTTCCGGAATGTCAATATGTCTGAGCAGTGCAAATTTGGACGAAGCAAATGATGAAGTGACGTCCGACAGATCTGTAATCAACAAAGGAGCTATGTCGATTGATGAAACAACTGACAGATTCAGAAATCTTTTGCTAAGAGGGCGCAAAAAGGTGAGGAAGGAGTTGGCTGAAATGTGTTGGTAGAAATCCAAAATATGTTGAATCAACGTCACTGATGTAGACAATTTATGACACTCCAAAATTATGGTGTTCAGAAATCTAAGTTTTCCTAGACTGTAACTTCGTAAATATGTATATTTGGCTTTAGAAAATAATGGATCTAGCTGTCAAAATGGTATATCAATTAGATTATGAATAGTGGATCCAAAATTGTTTTCGGGTCAATAGCTTTGATTGACCTTTGACCTGTTTATTTTACCCAGGATGCCTTGGAATGGGCCATCAAGAACAGTCTCTGGGGTCATGCGCTTTTCCTCGCTTCTAAGATGGATGCCAAGACACACGCCTCTGTAATGACAAGGTACGAAAGTTTGCTCGACGGACATTTAATGATACGCCAATGAGACTTTTTAATGTGATGTTCCTTATTTTAAGACTGAGTCTTCCCAGGGAATCTCTTGCTCTTAAGCAAAATGTTTCTGATGACGGAGGACTTGAGGGATTTTAGCTCAGTTTGTAATACACTGGGCAATGGGCATCCTATCAGTGGGTCCTGGGTTCAACTCCAGCTTTGGCTGAGTCACACATCATCTTCCTGTTCTTGCCTCTAAATAGCCCACACTGATAATGATTGGGTGTAAAACATTAACTCCACTCCTCTTGTCCTAATTAGCCTATCAAGTGCATAAATACATGAGATAAAGCCTCAATCGTCCATCCATCTTTAGTTTAGAGCAACTTTCTACTTTGCAATGGAACTTAACGTGTATGTATGTCTCTCCATTTCTCTCTGTCTTTAGGTTTGCCAATGTTTCCATGAAGATTAACGACCCCCTTCAAACATTGTATCAGTTGATGAGCGGCAGACAGCCTGCTGCAGTCACGGTAAATATTCTTTATTGAATCTTTTGAATTAATGACTTAATGTTGTTGCCTTTCCAAACCTCAATCTGCTTGAAATGACTGTGTGAGCTCGTAATGAACGTTGTGCGATTAATCTTACTAATTTATGTAATATCTTGAGTCCAAGTGTCTATTTTAAGTTATTTGCTTATTACTTAATGTTAACATTTACACTTTTGTGGAAGTTTTGCCAGTGTTTTAATGTTGTGTACATGTAAGTGTGTACTAAGCTAAGTCATTGTCCATGTCAATGTTGCATAACTGTTAGAATAAGACATCTAAATCTTAGTAGTTCCTGTGATGAGGAGGGAGGGGGGCTGGCTCGCTTGGTAGTTCTCTAGACTTCCAATCGCTTGGTTCAGTGTTCAAAACCTGCTCTGAACCTATGTCCAACAGTAACGTTGAACGGTGTTAAGTTGGCAGACCGGGAGAAAGTTGGCCACCTAATTTACCCCACTAGATGGCAGAAATACCTACTTTCCTCACTGACACAGGTGACCAAATTCCCGAAGAAACCAGTCTTAGTGAGGAAGTTTGGCATTTCTGCCGTTTAGTGGTTGAAATCTTGGCCCGGGCAACCATGTTAAAGACTGATGTATCATTCTGTGCCACAATCGACCTCGCCTCATTACTATGGTCCAAACCCATCATATTAAGCTTGATCGGTGTAAACTTACAGGGCACAATGCATTATCGTAACCCTTAAGAGATACTGCACCCCACAAGAATCCATTTCCATAACAAGAGGG
Source organism: Platynereis dumerilii (assembly GCA_026936325.1). NCBI lineage: Eukaryota > Metazoa > Annelida > Polychaeta > Phyllodocida > Nereididae > Platynereis > Platynereis dumerilii. The sequence continues at coordinate 44,848,489 of JAPTHN010000006.1, read as the reverse complement.
TTATCTCTCACAGGGACTACTGTAGCTAATCTTTCACTGCTTCGTTACTTACAATTAAGTTTTCACTGACTCTTGATTTATTTACTTCATTGCTATTTGTCTACTTTTAAGATTGACAATGTATGTATCTCTAATCATGTGGTTGTGTTGAATTTCTAGTAATAGTTTGGTTGAGGTATCTGTAAATAAAACAAAATTAAGAAATACAAGGAAAAAGGTTTTTGGAAATAAGAAGTGAAAAAATGAAAAAAAATCTGCCGTTTTTTTTTTTTTAGCCGAAAGCAAATGTACGCTTCTCTTTTTCGAGAATGGTGGGGACAAAATTATCTAAATTTTGAAAATTGTTCAAAAATAGCGGTTGGATTTTGATGTTGCATGTTTCGCCTTCTCTTGTATATTGTCTTTTTTTCTTTTGATTATTAGAAATGCTTTTATTTATTATGGATATTCTGATTTCTGGTTATTGTTTTGTATGAAAATTATACAAAATAAAACATTACCTATGATTTAATCATAGGTAATGTTTTAATTTTTGTGTTACAGTGGGAGATTTTTAGAATCTTTTTGGGTATTTGGTTAGAATCAGATGTGTATTATAAAAGAAAGATTATAAGAAAAACAGATAAATTGATCTACTTGGTGCATTTTACATCTTCTTGAATTTGCAAGTTCCAAAATTTTGAAACTTTTAAAATTTGAGATCTGCTTTTCTTGCTATGTCTTCCGATTTATTTGTTAGAAGTATCCCTTACATATTTATAGGCTATTTTGCAGAGATCTAACAAATTATTTTGGAAAAACAGTACAGTGTACATCTCTCGTTTTACTTGTTCTCACTTATGATGAGTGTATATTAATTTTTCAAATAAAATACTTAATTGAGCCATCTTCGTGATCTTTGAATGTCATAACTGTACCCCATGGTGATGTTACCCTTTGCACTTCCTTTGAAATAATTTCTACTCCTGGTTTGCAGTTGATGTCAGACGAGAAGTGGGGCGATTGGCGACCCCATTTGGCCATGATGTTAGGAAATCCAACTCAGAGACCGGAAGTGGACCGCAAGTCTGTGATCAACCTTGGAGATACGTTAGGTAGGTACACCTTGTGAGATTGATTGACTATTGACCAACCAAAAAAGAGCCTAAATTCGATATTTTTAGTAGTACTGGATAAAATATTATGTATATTTTGTGTTTTGAACCGATTCAGTCATGTAAGTTCTAGCGACATTACCTGTCTTGGTGGCGTGCATTTTAGCGCCAACTGCAGCTCAGTGTTCCAGCTAGGCTATTTGAGCATGGTGCAATGACATGCCCAACCACATCTGCACCATGCCCAACTCATTGCCCACCATGCCCAAGTTTGGGGAAAAAGCAAAATAATCCCTTAATAAAGGTCTTCACTTCAGAAAAGTGCCCTTCAAATCTGAAAAGTGCCCTCCTTTTCAGAATTTGTACATGCTCAAATGAAATTCTGGCTGGAACACTGCAGCTTGATGTGTCTTACATATTGTAGTAATTGTAAACTATTTAAAAGGCCAGACATAATTGATCTTAAGCTTCTCGACACACTGTTTTTAACGTCGGTCTGCAGAACAAAAAAAAAGAAGATGTGATCTAAATTTCTTGTAATGTGAATTTGAAAAAAAATTGTAGCTAAGGTTTATTTTTTCAAAGGCAGAAAAACTGATTTTTGTCGGACAATCTGAGATGCTAAGAATTAACTATGTTGGGCCTAATGGCCTATATATATATTTGTGTACTTCTTGTTCCCTGGTTCAGGGAAATTTGTGGTGAGCCTGCCACTGAATACATTACAGCCCAGGGCAGCCACATTGATTTCACATATGAGACAAACGTTGGAGTATGTTTGCGTTACAATAACTTGCCCGTTGATCTTTTCTCTTGCAGCCGCCAAAGGCCTCCTGTTCGCCTCCCACTTCTGCTACCTCATGGCCCAAGTTCCCTTCGGCCAGTACCACAAGAAATCTTCCAAGTTTGTGCTCATAGGATCAAGTCATGGGTGAGTAGTATACGAGATAGTTATAAGATTAAAAAAATGTTCAATTTTATTTCTTGTCAGATTTTGATAATAAGAACAAGATATTTAAACACAGAATATGTATAAGCTTTTCTTAAATCAACGTGGTAAATTAACACACAAAATGGTGTCTCAGGCTCAGTGGCGTCAGTTCCTATGGGGCTGCTGGGGCAGATGCCCCACCACTTTTTTTGCCAAGGTATATATGTTTCTGAATTTAAAGAATGTAATTTTTCCCCCTGACATCTTCCATGAAGGTGTAACCACTATTTGCCCCACCACTGAAACTGACGCCCCTGCTCAGGCTATAAGTTATAACAGACATGGTACAAATGAAGATGTACTACAAACAGATGTTTTTCGTCTTTGTGTAATCAGTGATAACTATTCTGAAGCATTTTGGGATATCAAAACTAGTGTCAGTGCCCATGGTCTAGTGGTTAACATGCTGGCCTGCAAAGCCCGAGATTGCTGGTTCAAATCCCGACCATGGCCTGAAGTCTTTTGGCAATGTCTCTCATCGCCTGGCCTATGGGCACAATTCAGATTCAACTAATTTCATTTAGACTCAGGCTTACAAAAAAAAACATGTGACTTGCCTCTAAAAAGCCCACACCGGTGCTGATGGGGCATAAAACACAAACTCACTCACTTACAAAAAAACATATGACTCCAGCGAAACAACTCAATCATATTTTCTGTTCTATTTCAGATTTGACTTTGACCTGTTTGCCACAAACGAGGCCATCCAGTGCACGGAGGTATTTGAGTACGCCATCTCCCTTGGCAACCCAATGTTCTTGCTGCCCAATCTACAGACCTACAAGCTTCTTTACGCTTACAGGTTGGCTGAGAGTAGCATGCCCGAGGAGGTAGGGAGAATCCTATTGGAAATTGATTTTGAAATTGATTTAGATGTGAAAATTGGAGGAATAATGATGTTTTTACGAAATAATTGAGATTTGATTGAATGACGTCATCGCACTTGGAGCAGACGCACCATAAGAAGACTCGTGAAAAACATCAGAACTCACCAGTTACGAAGATGTAAACAACCTGTCAAGTGTTGCAAATGTTGTAAGAAGTATCCAAGGACTTGGAGGAAGTGGATAACTGAATCAGATTTGAGTATTTTGTTGACAAAAACGATTTTGCCATTCCCATTGAAAACTTTCCAAAATGTGAAGATGCCAAGATAAACACAAGATGGCAGTATAAACAAACCAAGTTCAGGGCGCCACCTGGTGCTTTTGCAAATAGACTATACTGAAGTCCCAGGAATGTAGCCTTCAATAGTAGCTGCTAATTTACGAATGTAAAAACGATGTCAGACAATGAAAATGGAGCAAATGCTCCTATAATCACCCAGCCCCTGCATGATCATGGTGAAGTTAACCCACCTGTTTCACCCGGCAAACTCACAGCTGCCCAAATTGACTTGAGTTCCGAACCCCCTGAAACATCTGCTACACAAAAAGTGCAAATTGAATATCTGAGAAAAATGATTTCTGCACTGTCTGTGTCATTTCGTGCCTATAGATTTGACACTGATAAACGAATACAAGAAATGACAAAAACAGCAACTGGACAAGACAGTGAACATCCAGTTAGAAAACTGAAAGAAGACTTTCAAAAGGACATTGAAGAGTTGCGTAATCAACTCAATATTGACATAGGCCAGATGGCAACAAGATGTGAAAAGATCGAAGCTAGACTAGATAAACTTGAAGAGAAAAACCACTTTGACTGTGACCTGACTGTTATTGCGCAAAATGTTCCAGTTTCCCCAGGAAGAGAAATCGTTGCCCTTGCTGAAGAATTGATTTACGAAGGGACAAATACTCGTGATGTTCTGGTTGTCAGAGCTAAGAGATTAGCTAGTAACAATGGTAAACCCGGTCTATTAAAGATTGAATTCCGATCCCTGGAAGAGAAAATCAAGGTCCTCCGCAACAAACAGAAACTGAAAGAAAATCCAAGGTACAACCGAGTTTATATACGGAGCTCGAAAACGCATGCTGAACGACTGATGGAGTCCAATTTGTCTGTTTTGCTACAACAACTGCCGTATGGAAGCCAGTACAGGATATCCGGAAATGGACGTTTAGTGCCTGCTAACTACTCGTATAACCCACGACCTCAAAACGACTTCAGAGACCATCCCTTGAACAACGACCCGCGATCTCAAGACAACTTTAGAGACCCCCCCTTGAACAACGACAGAAGCAACTTCACAAGACCACCGTTTCCCAATTCCGATATGCCCAACCGATACCCTCCGCCCCCGCCTCGATTTCCTGAGCCAAACCAATATGGACCCCGTTGGCCTACCCCAAATATTCCCCGACCCCAACATTTCGAACCCTCCAGCTTTACATCCACCCCACGATATCACGGTACGACCCAAGAATCCAGAAACTGAGAAGTAACCCAGCCCTACGAACACTTACAAATAATCTCCTGGAACGTTCGAGGATGGACACAAAACAATGCTCCGATCCGTGAAAATATATTAAAAAGATTGAATGTTGACATTGTTTGTATCTCTGAAACGCATTTGTGCCAAGAACAATCTCTAGCTCTTGATAATTATACCTTTTTTGCACATAATAGGAAAACTACTCATCGACGAGCCCCAAAAACATTTGGCGGCGTTGGTACATTTGTTAAAGACTCTGTTCTTAAATATTTTGATGTCTCAGTTGTCGACGAACATTTAGATGGTATTCAAGGTATTTTGTTAATTGAGAAAGTTACAAATTATTCTATAATTATATATAATTGTTACCTCCCACCAGTAAACTCAGTCTATGGCCAAAATAGTGTAGACTTTTTTAATCACTTGACTCAGCAATTATATGTTCATAATGAAATTGATATTGTGATTCTATGTGGAGACTTTAATGGTAGAACAGGTAATGCTTGTGATGTAATTCCAGATATTGATGACATACCCATTCGAAATAGCATTGATAGTTTGATTCATGGACACGGGGAAGAACTCTTGAATTTCATAAAAGACTCAAAACTATGTATGTTGAATGGTAGAGTAAATCCAGAACATAATAATTTTACCTATATCTCGGAGAAAGGAAGATCAGTGGTTGACTATGTATTAGTGCCTCATGATTGTCTTGATAAGTGTGTATGTTTTAGAGTGCTAACGATGTGTGATTTGCTGGAGACATTCCAATTGTCAAACCTGATAGCTACAAATTGTAAACCACCAGACCACTCGATTTTATATTCAAAGATTAAAGTTCAAAATTACTTTGAAAATTCCCTAGAAAATGACACATCGCCAGTACAAACAATTGATATTCCTCAATGTTGCAATGTTATGCATACACAAAAAAAGTATTATTGTAACGAAATTCCTGAAGCCTTTATGACTTCTCCAGATTTCAATGTTGAGCTAAATAGTATTATTATACAACAATTATCTCACGTAAAAAGGCAGGTAGACTTGGACGAAATGTATGGTCAATTTTGTTTATTACTTGAAAATGAAATGGAAAATCATCTGAAATTTGTATCTAAAGACACTGTCAAAAAGAAAACGCAGAAATTCAGTAAGCCTTTTTGGAATAATGATCTGCATGAATTATGGAAAACAATGTGTCAAGCAGAAAAAATTTTCTGTAAATTTAAAGGGCAGAGACATATCAGAGAAGCGCTACGAAATGATTTTATATCTAAGAGAAAGATATTTGACAGAGCACTTAAAAATGCTGAGAGACTGTATAATAGAGAAACTGTAAATGATATTGAAAGAACTTGTACACATAATCCCAGAGAATTTTGGAAATTAGTAAAAAGGCTTGGTCCAAGAAATAATACGAAAATACCACTTGTGGTCTATGACTCAAATGGACAGCTCAATGATGATATTAATTATGTTCTTAATAAGTGGCGCTGTGATTTTTCCGAACTTCTAAATAGACCTAATGAAGCTACAAGCAATGCATTTTATGAAAAATGTATGAAAGAGAAGGATGATATTGAGAAGAATATGGAAAACTATGACCAGGTACTAAATGAAGATATTGGACCTGGGGAGTTAAAGAAAATTATAAAGAAAGCTAAGAATAATAAGTCATCCGGAATCGATAACATACCAAATGAAGTGTTAAAAACTGAGTCTATTTTTATCCAGTTGCATTTCCTTATGGATAAGTTGTTTAGCTTAGGTATGATACCGAGAAACTGGAAAATATCTATCATTTCACCAATCCCGAAAGGTTCTTCAAAAGATCCAAAAATACCACTGAACTATAGGGGTATAAGTCTAATTTCTTGTGTAGGAAAACTATTTTCTGCTATAATAAATAGTCGCATCTATGAATATAGTGAAAATAACAATCTTTTGCAAGACGAACAAAATGGATTCAGGAAGAGACGATCATGTGAAGATCATATATTTGTTTTAACATGTATAGTACGGAATAGACAGCTGCAAGGCCTAAGTACTTACTGTGCATTTATTGATATGCAAAAGGCTTTTGACTGGGTAGACAGGGACCTACTTTATTATATTCTACTAAAGAGTGGAATCCAAGGGAAAATTTTCAATTGTATAAAATCTTTTTATGAAAATTATGTTGCTTATATTAAAATTAATAATTACTACACCCAACCTTTTGAAATTCAAAGTGGTGTTAAACAAGGTGATCCTTTATCCCCTACATTATTTTGTATATTCATAGATCAGCTCATTAAAGAGGTGAAAAACTTAAATATTGGTATAGATCTTGATGGGTTCAAAATTTCAGTTCTAGCATTTGCAGATGATATAGTCTTATTGGCTGACAATGAAAAAGATTTGGATTCAATTTTGAGACATGTCGAACAATGGTGTAATAACTATAGAATGAAAGTAAACACAGATAAAACAAAAATTGTCCACTTTCGACCTAAAAGATCTGCTAAAACTAAATACAATTTTCAATTCAATAATTCAACACTAGAAATTGTCGATAAATATAAATACCTAGGTGTAGTTCTTAATGAATTCATCAATCTGACATTGCTTTCAGAAACTCTAGCAGGTGGAGCTGGTAGAGCACTCAGTGGAGTGATATCTTAATTTAAACAAATTAAGAACATGAGATTCAATACCTTTGAAAAACTGTATTTTGCAAATGTTGTTCTGATACTAGATTATGCATCTGGGGTATGGGGATATAATAGTCATATAGAAGGAGATAAAATTCAAAATAGGGCAATTAGATACTTTCTTGGGGTTCACAATAAGGCAGCTCTTTTAGGCTTAGAGGGAGATATAGGTTGGAGTAATTGTAAGATTAGACAAAATGTTAACATGATTAAACTTTGGAATAGGCTTGTACTTATGGAAAATGATAGACTTACAAAAAAGGTATTTGAATGGGATCTCAAAATATGTAAAGGCTGGTCTAAAGAAATTTTAGAAATATTTCAAGACTGTGATTCTGTTGAAATATTTTATGAAAAGACTGTTTGTAATGCAAAAGCAATTGAAAAGAAGCTTAACGAGGATCGTAATAGTGTTTGGTGTGATTTGCTGTTGTTAAAACCAAAATTAAGAACATACAGAACATTTAAGAGTAATGTTAAGACTGAAAGTTATGTGTTTATCGAAAATAGAAAAAGGAGATCATTAATGGCCCAAATACGCCTTGGTATACTACCTCTAAATATAGAAACGGGCAGATTTAGAAACCAGCCAGTAGAAGAAAGATTATGTCAAATGTGTGAAGATAGCTCCATAGAGGATGAAAAACACTTTATATTGAATTGTTCAGCATATAATGATATTAGAACACAATTATACAACAGTATAACCTGTAATAATTTTACTGAATTGGAACCAGCACAGAAATTTGTATATATGTTTAAAAATGAGCCGAATCAATTATGTAAATACATTGAAAAATCATGGGAAATAAGATGTTTGAAGTTATACAATATATAAGCTGTCATTTGTTTGTTTGAAATTGTAAGTTGTCACTTACGTTAATTTGTTTAAAGTTGTAAATTTTGACTCTTTGTGAATTGTTGGCACTGTACGCCTGGATTTTTATTTTGTAACTGTCATGAAGTGGTAGATAAGCCCTATTAGGGCTGGGTATTTTTACTATAATGAATTTTTTATGAAATGTAAATGTACTGTACCTGCCACTATAAACAATAAAAAAAGTTCAAGTTCAAAGTTCAAAGTTCAATGATTCTGAGGAAATCATAAATGGGCCTTTCGGATCTGTAATACAAAAATGTGCCAGCTACTATTAATTTAATAATTTCCTGAATGTTGCTAACTATGTCATACTGGTTATAGTTTCTAAGTCTATAAATCTTGTGCATCGTCAAATTTTTGCTCGAATTAGTTCAGCTGATACCTTCTACTGATGTTGCTGGCACAGCGCTAGCAAAACGATATGAAGATTTGGAAAATAAAATAAAATTTATGTGGAAAATGGGATATCGAGGATCATGCCTTGTGATTGTGACTGGCAATTAATTCCTGTTTACTCTTATTCCCATTTTCGATACAAATAAACTATTCTATTTTTTTAATTTTCCAGGCTCTGAGATATTGCGAAGTTCTCTCGACTGCCATCTGTCAGAATCCAGTCCTCTACCAGTCGCAGATGGTGCGACAAGCGTACGATTTGTCAACTCGGTTGAAGTATTACGACCCCGAGCGACTGCAGGCCAGTGATGACGACCACACGGATCCAGTGTGGATCACTAATCTAGGACGCGTCGTCAAAGGCTTCCAGGTATGTGAATCTATTTTACTTTTAAGACTCTCCACTCTCCAGTTAGTTAGTAATGATTTTAAAATCATCGCTTCAGTTTTTATTGTTCATTACAATTTGAAGAGACATTTTGAAAAGTAACAGTCTTACTAGAATAATTTTACAAATTTTCTTAATTCATGAGTTTCAATGCTTATTTGACATCGATACCAAAGTGCTAATTTGGTGTTAAGTAACAACATGTACCAATGTACCATAAAACTGGGTAAAGTTGGCAATCTGGGTAAAAGTTGGCCACCTATTTTAACCCACCTAATGGAAGAAATGTCAACTTTCCTCACTGACACAGGTGGCAAATTTGCCAAAGAAACCTGTGTCAGTGGAAAGTAGGCATTTCTGCCATTAGGTGGGTTAAAATAGCTTGCCAACTTTCCCCCGGGATTGCCAACTTTACCCCATTCTGCTGTATGTATTTTCCTGTGACACAAAGTTACAGCTTGTGGCCCTGCAATGACGTCACCTGATGTTTTTAGGGACATCCTCTACTTATTTTATTATATTCTGTATTTTCTTATCTAATTTTTAAATTTAAACTGATTCTGATTTCAGGATGGCACAATCCAAACAGTATCGGGCACACAGACGCCCCAGATGAGTTACGGAGGGTACGGGGGTTATGCAACAGGTGGCAGCAGCGAAGCGGGCGACTCAAGTTACGGGCAAACAGCCGTTGCGGATTCCACGTCTCAATATGTTCTGCAACAGCAACAACAGTATTGGCAACAGAATTACGATCCTAACCAGCAATATGGTAAATGTGACTCTCGTGTAGACATGCCTTGCAAATAATTGTTTCATTTTGTTGTGTAATTTATCATGACTATGTTGTATTGACATTTGAACGGCTTTATGTGTGTCTGGAATAAATTAGACAATTTGAAAGATCCTAATTAACAAGCATCATGGAAAGTCAGGGCAATTGTATTTGACCCAAAGTGGTGATTTTGCCATATTTGTTAGAGCAAAAAATAGGTAATACCTTTTTTATGAAAGGTATGAGATTATAGGTCAAGAGGAGCAAAGTTAGGATATCTGAGGAACCCTGAATATGGGTTTTCGCTTAAAATCCTTTTTATAAAAATTTATTTCTTGTTTTGAATTGCAGCTTACGCCCAACAATGGCAACAACAACAACAGCAACAGGGCCAGGAAGGAGTTCAAGGTCAAGAAGTAGGTCAAGGTCAATATAACCAATTAGGTCAAGGTCAGGCCGATCAGAGTTCCTTGGGGCAAGACCAAACTGCAGACGCTCAAGCCTGGCAACAACACAACCAGATGAATGGTGAGATTTTCTGGAATATCTGATTTTGCAGAAAGTGATTTTTGTGTTGCTGAAAGGCTGGTACTTGCACTAATAATGTTGGCGGTGGAGTAAAGCAGTCAAAATTGTAAGATGGACCTTTGTTCAAACGACAATCAGCTGTTTGCATTTGAATATTATCCTGTGGTAGCTCTTCTTTATCGTAACTGTTCTGGGATGATGTTCCATACTCCGTCTCGGAGGGAGGATTAGCTTAGTAGTATCATACTGGGCTTCCAATCGCTGGGTCAAGGGTTTAAATCATGCTCTTGCCGCTTCAGCTCGACCTTTGTTGGACAGCAGTTTCATTCATCCTTTGCCTCATTGCTGTGTCCTCCTCCTGTCCTAATTAGCCTACCAAGTGCATAAATACAGGACGTAAGGCCTCAATAATCCATCCATACTGCCTTCTGAGTGCATGTTATGGATGAAATATTACAAAGTTCCTCTCTCTCTTACTCTCCCCTCTGAAGACCACATGTAGTTTGTTCGTGCTTTACAAATGTAAAGAAAACAATTCAGAAGGAGCAGCTTTACACCTGGGCTGCTCTTTCTAATTTGCTCTCTCTACACTTTAACATTTTTTTAAATCTTTTTCTCTTCAGCATCTGCTGCTCAACAACAGCAGTGGGCAGAATGGCAACAACAGCAACAGCAATACGCAGCTGATGGCAGTTACCTTGGTTACCTACAACAACCACACCAACAGCAGCAGCAGCACACTCCAGGTACGTACCTAACAGATGCATCTATGCTGGGTTTAGGATATGTCCCACAGACTTGCTATGTGTTGTTATTCTATTTATTGATTGCTGATTGATCATCCATTGGTCATACAAACATGTTTTAAATGAACATTCGTACCCTGAATATTTCAAAGAAATTTTGTGCAAATTAGCAAGGATGGGAGGGTGAGCTCAGTGGTAACGTGATCGGCTGCCGCTCGTTGGGTCCAAGATTCGAATCCAGCTCTTGCTCATGGATAAAGTTTTGAAATGATGTGTTGACGAAGGTAAGGAGACAGAAGTCTGCAATAGCTAGAGTACAGCCAGTTCACTTTATGGTCTTCCAACTTCCGTGACTGCTAAACAATAGTATGTTGCTCATGATTTAGTTTATTTCGTACACAAACGCACTCCAATCTTGCATTCGAAGAATGAAACTGAAATCTTTCCATAAGCCCAATATCAACCACCATGATAAATAATTTCTGAACACTTTTGTATCATTCACAGAGGATGCCCAACCTGCAGATGGCGCTGGGCAACAGCAACACCAACAGGAAGTGGCACCAGTGGCGACACCTAGGAGTCGCAAATCTTCCACAATGTCTCACCGGGGTCACCACGACGAGCCTGACTCCACTCAGCCAACTAGTCTGGGAAGTAGCATGAACAGCAATTACACTTCTACGACGTCCGGTACGGAAGAGACAGAGGAGTCGCAGAGAGGGACGCCCATACCCGACGCCAAGGATAACATAGATTATTACGCCGCCAGTACTAAAACTGTAAGTGTGATTCGTTTGACTGAATTTTATGTTTCAACTTAGACTTATTTCATCATTTTTCTGATTTTTTAGAATTTTTTTTTTACCGAGATATCCACGCTTTTTATTATGTGTTATATATTTCCACAGTGATTGTGATTTCAACCAGTACTTAACTAGCTCTGAAACTCCTGCACGATGTTGAAACTGAACAAACTTTTGGTTCAGTCAACTCTCTATGTAGAAAGTGAAAGCCTCAATGATTACTAATTACGACTGAAATGAATAGTGTAGTTTTAGAATTTTGATTGAAATTATTTGCCCTCTAATTGCACTTAATTGATCAAACTTGTAGTATTGTAGATGCACTGTAATTGTGATTACAGATAATTGCAATTACAGTCATTGGTTGCAGTGTATTTAAATAGACCTGCAGTCACAACTTGCAATCTCTGATTCATAGAAAATACACTTCTATCAATCTTTTCATTATCAGGTTGCAATTCGATCTTCCATCACTGATTGCGGTGCTTTGGGGTTCTTTTATGTTGCAGGTGGCTCCCCCTACATCACGTCCTGACATTCTTTCTACGTCATCCAAAGCCCCCTCTGTTGGTCTGTCTAGCACCCCATCTTCTCCCGATAGCCCCAAAACGCTGACCCCTTCCACCCCGACAAAACCCGTGGCGCCACCTATACCGAAAAGTTCCGATCCTGCTCTCTTCAAGTTCGGCCAGCCGCCACCGCAGTCCAATAGCTACTCGGTCTGGATTTGTCTTAATTGTTGTCTTGATTGTTTGTGTTTGTCTTGGTTTGTTGTTGTTTGTTTGTGTGGCCTCTTGGTTCTATTTGTTTGTACTTGCCTCGTACTTATAGGACTACACACTTTGCCATTTAACTGCGCCTCAGTCTATTTCTTTGTAGTTCACCTCAACCTTTTGCTGTTTTTCTTGTCTTTCTGATGACTGTCTGTATCAATCTAGCATCTGTCTAGCCCGTGTCTTTCGATCTTTTTGTCTATATCATTCTGTCTTTGTAGAATCAATCTCTCTGTCCACCTGTTTTTCTAACTCCTATCTATATGTCTGTCTATTTATCTTTATCAACTCTAGCTTTCTGTCTTTCTATCTTTCTATCATATGTTGTAGTTTGCTTATTTTTGTTTTTCGTTTACTGCATGTTCATTTGTAGATGCTGATAAATGGTTGTTTGTAGATGCTTTGTAGATGGCCAAAACTTTTGCTTGTAGAATTCTTTACTTTCTTTTAGGGATGCTCCGATACCACTTTTTCACTTCCGATCTGATACCAATGCAGTGCTTCCGATCTGATACCGATACTGCTTTTTGGTCCGGGATTGATACCGATACTTGGTAACGGATCGGAACATCCCTACTTTCTTTGATTCCAGAAACTGCCAAGGTGTGTGTGGCATTCTCTTGCCTGCCCGTCTGGGTACCAAACTGTTGAACAACTGGCAATACAATAGTGGGTCACATTAGGGGCTTATCTAAAATAAATTTTTTGTGTTGCCACTTTCTTTTCTAAATAAGTATCCAACTGCTGAAGAATCATTTAACAAACAAAACTCTTACTGACATACAAAACAAAAAATCGTATCTGTCATCTTTCTTGTAGGATCGGCCTTTAACAAGTTGAGCAAGGTGTCTTAGATTGTGTTCTTTGTGTAGTCTGCATGCTGATCAGATTTTAGAAGCTTCTCACGACATTTGCAAAAGAACGACATTATACTAATGAGAATATGTATGATTGCAAAATTAATGTTGCTTTCAAGAAGATTTTTTTTTTCAAAATTTTTGATACTTGGATTAACGGATATATCCGTAAAACAAGTCTTTGTTGCATTTAATATTATTTTATATATGCAGATGAAGATGACAAAATATTTTAATTGTAACTCAGTAACTCATTGAAGTGCCAGTTTCCATGCTTTCATTGGCCAGATGATGAATAAAAAAAAAAATCCTTTTTTGTCGGAAATTGTTTGACATCGTATTATTTTTCTTCAGGGAGCCCCTTCAAATATGCCGCTAGGAGCATCTGGTGCAAAACCAACGTTAGCACAACTCGCCAACCAGCATCAGCCTGGAGCGCCCCCTACTGGCCAGAACCAGAAGAGTGAGGAACCTCCCAAACAAACACCGCAGAATGCTAATGTACGTATTTCATTGAAAAAAAAAATCCATTAAGAAATTGTCAGTTGGAGTCTAATAATTATGTCAAAAATATACTTGTATTTGTATTTTGTATTTGTGTATCTTATTGGTACCCTGGTGTGGGGAAATTTGTGGTGAACGTTTCTCTGAAAACAGCCCAGGGGCGCCACGGAGCATCACCCATGGGCAGAGGATTAAGGGACATTGCCCAAGGTTCCCATGCCGTAGCACCCTCCAGTGTTGGTGATCGGCTTTGGTTCCCGACTTCTGCGAAAAATAAACTCCCTTATTAATAATAATGCCATTGAATGTGAGATAACCATATGGGATTGTCTTATTGCATTGGTACTCAGTCCTGTATCTTATAAATAGTCTGTATCTTATAAATGGTGCCATACAGGATACAGGTGTCAACAGCTCAAACTAAAGTCCTTAGATATGGCTCTTAAAAACATTTTGAAATGTTCCATAATTGTATTACTTGATTCTTTTTCCAGCAGAAGAAAAATAATGGCTCCAAAGGAGGATCATCGTGGTTCGGTGGAATCATGCGTAAAATTATTCCCAAAGGAAAGAACGAGATGATTCTTCCTGATGACAAAGATCCCGCGGTGAATATTTCCTTCCATTCTTTTCATAGTTTTCTTAAAGATGCTAAAATTCGGCCTGAAATTTTAACCGGCCAAAGGCCAGTTATTAGAGGAGGGCTTAAACGGATTTTTGGTGAAATGGGACTGTTGTCCATTTGTCCATGTGTAAATGTGTCCTGTCCATGTCCATGTCCATGTCCATATTTTTCACTTGCCTTGCCCCTCTGAACACAGTACTGCAACCCAGTCAGCAATGGGGGCCAATGTCAAATATGGACCTGCCCATTATGAATGGGATAGGGTGCTGGGCTGCCAATCGCTGGGTCCAGGGTTCGAATCCAGCTCTTGTCGGGTTACCTTGGGCCTATGTTGAATGGTGGTTTCAATCAACCTTTGCCTCATTGACTTGTCCTCCCCCTGTCCTAATTAGCCTATCAAGTGCATAAATCCTGGACATAAAGCCCCAATCATCCATCCATGCATATCCATTATTGTTTGAGAGTCGGTGGAAAATTTACTTATGTCTATGAATGGTTCTTTTCAGATTGTTTGGGACCCCGTTGCTAAGCGATGGAAGAACATGGATGAAACAGAGGAAGAACAAGAGAAGTCGACAGCACCCCCTCCCAAGGACATGGACTTAATGGGTATGCTAAAAAATAACAGAAAGATACATGTAGATAGACAGATGGATGCAGAGATGAACAGATATACAGATAGAAAGATTGACTGATTGAATGGTTCATTGATTGACTGATTGGATTGTTGATTGATTTAATCGATTGATTTATTGAACGACAGATTGATTGATAGAATTATTGAATGATTGATAGAATGATTGGATGAATGATTGACTGAATGACTGAATGATTAGTTGAATGATTGAATGAATGTTTGATTGACTGAATGAATGATTGATTGAATAATTGAATGATTGGTTGAACAATTGATTGTTTGAACGATTGGCTGAATGATTTGTTGAATTGATTGCTCCGATACTTAAGATACCTGATACATTGTTTGATACAAAGTTGTCTGTTCATTCAGTGACAGTGTCAGTGTTCTTTAGCTTGCATATTGATTTGTTTGGGTGACAGTTGTCTCAGGAATTATTTTCATTTGCACACTCTTATTTACAGGTTCATCGCCACCTGCAGCAGGTACTCCGACTAACGCAGCACCTGCAGCGACACCTGCTGGTGCCGGACCGCCCCCTAGTGGCAACCGATTCTCACGCCAAAAGACATGGGGTAAGTATTCTGGAATCTTGATTTCCCTCCAAGCAACATGAAATACCATACCTTTTCTTAGATAACTAAATAACTGCTGTTTCATTATGCAGGTGCCAGAGGCCAGTACGTTGATGTATTTGCTGGTAACTCCAGCAAACCCAGCCCCGCTGCCCC
Organism: Platynereis dumerilii; assembly: GCA_026936325.1. NCBI lineage: Eukaryota > Metazoa > Annelida > Polychaeta > Phyllodocida > Nereididae > Platynereis > Platynereis dumerilii. Next base: position 44,832,685 of record JAPTHN010000006.1, on the reverse strand, counting down.
CGCTCACCTCTTCAACGTTCTTCCACCCGTCTCCACAGCAACCACGACCGCCCCTGCCAACATCTTTGTGCCCCCTGCTGGCGACGGCCAAACCCAACAATCTCAGACGGCCCAGCTCAATAACCAGGTATGATAAATTTGAAGTCTCTATTGTGTGATGTTGCGTGTATGTTGCTGATCCAATAAGATATATGGAACAGAGGTCAAATAGTGACTTACTTCTGAAAAGGTCAATTTGAAAAATATGGTTTGAAAAGATAAAGATCATCAAATCACTTGGCTAAGAAATATGCCAGAGGAAATTTGCCCTAAATTTTTAGCTGGTCACATGACCTCATCACTCAATTCCAGTAGACCCACATTTTCTTATGATTTTCGCTATGCTAACCTATGACATGTTAAAACTCTTTTGTAAACTTATTACTTATTTCTGAAATTTATTTTTCAGAACCTCTCTGTTCAAGAAGATGACAACGTGAGTACTTTCTTTCTTTTTGTTATCTCATTTTCAAAGTCACAAGTTCAAGTCGGCTCTCTAATATCTCTCTAAGTGTCTGCAATGCCTTTTGAATTAAGCTATAGCAAACTGTTAAGATAGCAATATACAATTTGTAAGAACTGTGCTGTATCTTTGCATTACATCTAATTGCAAGATATTTAGTGAATGGTATAAAGTTATTATTGTTCACAAGATAATACTTACATTTACACTCGTTCCTTTTACGGCACCAGGTCAACTACAAAAATCACTAAAGAGCATGCATCGCACCTTGGCTTAATTATGTTAATTTATGCAAATTTATGTCCTGTTTCTTTGCACCACTATCATAACTCTTGTCTTCACATGTCCTGCGTTTAGTTCATGCCCTTTATAATATTTCTGAATGTTTGCTAGGAATGAATTAGTTTACTAAGAATAATATTGCTGAACATATTTCGATATTTGTAAATATCTTTGATGCCTCTAAATTTATTGCTCATGCTGATGGGGCATATAATACAGCACAAACTCATTTATATCTCAGCCTCAATATAGGCCAATAAGGTCCTGGAGAGGCATTAAACCCAAACACACTTGTACGCTAACGCACACTCATTTGTGTCTAAAAATTTTCTTAAAACAAATATGTGCTGTATCATTAAGTGTAAAAATATTGACCTTGGTCTTCGAAATGCAAAAATTTTACCATGTACAAATATTTCAGAGAATTTCGACAGTTAGTTTAACTTGAAAAACTCTAAATACATTTCTTCTTCCTTCGAAATATTGAATTTTTGATCAAATTTGATTGAAAATTAACATTGCTTCATATCTGCTGCTCATAATATACTTTACACTTTGCAATTGTATATATTTCTGCATCGTCCCAAAATCTGTATATACAACAATTATACCTTCCTTTCTTTGTGAAGAAATTATTATTTGCCATAAACTATCAGTCTTGAGGGTATGACATCCAAATGAAATGTATACTCCAATTAAAAGTTTTGAGAATAACTCACTTATAGATGAAAGTGAACTTGGCCAAAGAAGTGTGGTTGTATCACCGATCGGCCATCTTTTTATATTTCTTTTAAAAATTGAAAGCGTGATCTCTAAATTAGAAAAGAAAAATTTTCAAGTTTCATATCTCAAAGTAAACAAAAGTCTTGTTCATGGTTACCATGGTGACATATATTAAATAAATTAACTAAAAGAGACAATGTTTGTGTAATTTCAGCTGTCTCATTCGAGTTCAATGAGTTCTTTGTCGCAGGAAGTTCAGCATATTATGCAGGTAACCATGGCAACTGCCCTTTTAGCTGCATCTTGTTTCCATAGCAACCGTTTAATACCATAGAAACTACTAACCTTTAGTAAATCTGATATTTCTGTGCATCTGAACTATCATTTTCACTCTTGAACTTTTGCCATTACTTATTTCTCTCGAACGACAGGAACTTCACACTTTAGATCTAGGTTTTCTTGAGCACCAAATAGTTGAGATTGAAGGACTAAATATAAGTAGAGTGATCAGCCAATACTTTTCAATACCCACACTATTTCAAGCACCAAGTTATCACTTATTTTCAGGACTAGCAATATAGATATCCGCAAAAATATTCAGGTCACCATAATTGCAATATTTCTAATTTAAGGCCTGTTGTGCTTGAAGCTGTGTTATATGTTTAAGATTAACTGTTACACAAGTGTCATCAGCTTTGATGATTTTGTGTGATAGCTTTTGTACTTCAAATGGTTAGGTCTTGGTTGAGGATGGAAAATGGGATATTTTATAGAACAGGACCAAGCCTAGAAAAGTCTTTGCTTTACTCGTCACCAGTTTATTCAAAGGTATCATGTTCTAACTAGTGCTGCTAACATCATCTGGACAGAAAATAGGTAATTTCTGGAATCAACGAATCAGAGAAGTCCTTGTAAAAGTCACATTTGCAAGACCTTCTCTGATTGGCCAAGTTCAAAAATGACCTATTTTCTGTCAAAAGGGCATGATAACTTTTAAAATACCAGTGACAAGCAAGTCTAGACCACCAAGCATAGGCCTGTGATTATAGGGACGTATTTAAGTGAATTATATTGGCAGCTATGGTAGCGGGTTTGTTGGACTTATAATAAGGTGGTTGATATGTATGTGTAAGTGGTTACATTTGGGAAGCAAGTTAGTCAAGGAGTTCACTTGGTAGCTTAGACAGAAATTCTCGTATATATTCCGAAAAATTAGACAATTTCAGTTTGCCTTCTTAGATGATGTATGAGCTAGAGACTGAAACTGAACCTCCAAGCCCTTTCAAGATTCTTCATTTAAAAGTACCAAAACAATTTTTTTATTTCAAAATCTATTTCTCTTGACTTTCTTGACTTTTATGTTCCTGGTTTAACTCTGGTGACTTTTATTTGAGTTAATGACAATTCTGGTGAAATTATAAGCAAAAGCATGAAATTACATTTTACGAATTATCTACTTATATTGCATGTTAATCCCAGTTGGTTGTTTATTGTGTTAACTGCATGACTTTATTGCATTTATGTTGCATTGCATGTTTCGTTTTAACCAATCCGAGTGAACTTTTAAAACACAACACTAGTAAACAGCACAATAAAGTATCATATTGCACACTGCACATACAATATAACCACTATAACATGTCTCGTTGCGACAAATCATAGATTTTGATTTCAAATACTTTCAGGGGCCGACAGAGGACACATCAGCCAATCAGCAACAACAACAGCAGATGGCCCCACCCCCTGTCTCAGAAGCTCCGCCCCCTAGCAACGCAGCTCCTCCCCCTGGAAACGCTGCGCCTACTTCTGGAATGCCAATGATGTTCAACCCTTCTCAATTTGGTGCCCCGCAGGCAGCGCCCTCTGGTGGAAATCGGATGAAATATGGCCAAAGGAGAGCGTACCCCAAATAACGTTAATTTCAATTAGATTAACCAATAACTAATTAAAATTTTTGTTATGTAGTATATATATATTTGAGTTCATCACATTTTGATGTAAAATAGTTGTACTTCAGTTCATTGTGTCTATATTGACTATTGTTACAATTGTAAAAAATATACAGGTGATATGAATGATGTACATATTCAATTGATTGGCTTAACTGCAGGAATAAGTATTAAGTTGGATTGGCAATTGATTGCAATTGTCCGAGAGTGGGGTTGTTAAAACGTATAACACCACTTGAGTGTAGGCTTAAAACGACTGCTATTTTAATTGTCACATTGGTCTTAGTATTGAATATTTATCCATCACATACCTGATGTATATATTTCATCAACTGTTATGTGATTTGTATAGAATTATGATATGATATACGTTGGTCTAAAGTGCAATTGCATTGTGGCAAGCTACCAAGTGCCATTACTGTAGTGCAGCTTTGTAACACTAGAGGGCGATGAGTTGTTGCTGGGCAACAGGAGTGTAGGAGTGTTATTTTAGGAAGATTTCAAATTAGTTCAATTGTAGGAATTTAAAAAGACATAATGTCTGCTTCATTTGACCAGGTAAAAGTCTCACAGTCTTGAACTTGTGGAAGCCCTCTCTTATTGTTTTATGTGACCGAATTATTGTAAATTAAGCAATAGGCTGAATTTGCACAAAAAACAGGCCATGCAAGGTTTTCCTGGACGTTGCAAACGCAATTGTGTCAGTTGACAATTTGAGCACTTCTAAAAATGTTATTACACATTTTCGGTGTAGATTAATTATTTTCTTGAAATGCCTCCAGGAATCAAATAGGCCTACAAAAAGATTTTTAGAAATAGTTAAAAGCTGCAGACCTAAGGAAAAATTAAATGGGCCTATGCCGAACATTCTTTCAGTAAGTAATCCTTCCCTCGGCTGCATGGCTACAGATATCTCTGGTTACTATGGCAACTACTTAGATATTAAAATAAAGGCGTGGTATAATTCTGTGAAAAGCACAGCTAATTTTGCTCTAACCTTCACATACGAAATCCTAAACTTTGAATGTTATTTCCTTGAAATACAAATTATATATATAATGCTGTATAGCAAATACAGTGTAAACAGTTTGAAAAATTGTTAATCAAAATTGAAATGGATCGCAATACATGGTATGTAATTATGTATGAATGATTATCCTACTAATATCCATAATTATGTAGATTATTCCAAATATTCTCACTTATATTTCATTAGAAGATATATATCAATTTCCGAGATTATATTCAATATTCATATAAATAATTGGTTGTGGTTTCAGAGCATTAAAATTTTTTTTTGTGTTAATTTAAGGAATACTTGTGTGAATGGCATGAAGTTGCATGGAGCGGTGAAATATTTGAGATTTGAATAAATTTGCATAAATTTTGCAATAAATTTGCATAAAATTTGCATAGAAGTTGTGAGGAGGTGAAAAAGGTTGTATAGAAAATGAAATTAGATATTTAAATAATTTTGCAATATATTGACATAGAATATTATCTTAGAATATCATGAAGTGCTTGCTTTAATTTTAGTTACGACAATAAGCAAGACTTAAAGGGTTGATAGAGTATGCAATTGTTACGGTGGCATGTCTTGTGATATTTTAAATGTTGTTTAAGTTATTTATTCTGAATATTGATTTGAATTTTACTCAAGTTCAGTCGGAGCAAGTGGAATTTTTCTTTCTCGAAGGATTGTTGATTCGATCGCTGGATTTTCACAGCCGAATGAGGCTCGTTAAAGGAATAAATGTTTCTTGCAAGAATTGGATGTTGTTTCTTGTTTGTCTAATACGATAATGTTGAGTTTCCCAGTCACAGCATCATCTTGGTGCTTATGGCCTTCTAAGATGATAAAATGATTGTTTGTAGATAGTTGTTTTAAAAAATCCTATAATAATGGCACTGCTTACAATATGACAGAAGTTGACATGAGCTGATCAATGAAAGAAACCTTTTGGTAAGGGTGGACGTATAACTGTTATTTCTCTTGTGTGGCTGTAATTTGATGGTAGAGTTCCTTTTAGAGTCTGCAGCACCGCTGTAAGGTGTCACAAAGATTATATGAAGTTGTGATAATTCCGGTATCCAACCCTTGGGTCAGTTGCGCCAGCTTGGTTAAGAGCCATTGCTCCGCATGTATTGGTATCCGCAGTAAAAATCCAGTATCGGTTATAGACATCAAGTGCAACGCTTTAGGCCGAGTTCTGGGTGCTCACGACTCACCAGGGTTTACTGATGAGATGGGAGACTAGGCGGGAGTTCTCAACATGTTACACATTTAGTCATTTTACTCCATTTTAGGGATCCTTTACTTGCTCAGCACAGACACAGATACCAGGGGCTGCCAATTTGACATCTCATAAGAAAAAACAAAAATTAGCTCATGAAGGTCCACTGAAAATTTCAGGTGCCACACCTGGGGTTCAAATCCATGCTGGCAAAGAAATTCGGCAGAGCAGGCGGAACCTTAACCACTCAGTGCATCCCTACAGTGGGAACCAGCCCTGAATTGTTGAGGTTCTCAACAAGTCTATTACTGCAACTTCACTGCCATCTTCTTGGGGAAGAATTGCGTTTGTTAGGGCTACCCTTTTGATTTTACAGACTCTATAGTGATTGCTCACATATCTTTCAAGCGATTTTAAAACTTTCACAAAAGCCTTTTAAAACAACAAAGGTGTTTGACCCTGGGTTCTTCGGTCTTTCAGAAATTTGGCCATCTTGAGCTATGAGACAACCGCTGTTCTGAGAATCTGGGTATTTATTAGGTCCATTATGAGGTTTTTGGCAGATGATGCACTGTCAGTCATTGTGGTGACTAAATTCAGTTGTCAAACAAACAAAATTGTAGTGGTAAAATATAGTTTAATCTTTATTCAAAAAGCATCAACACAAAAAATGGATGAAATTTCAATAACACCATTATTGGGTCACATGGATATCCAGATAAATATCAGAAAATATTGTCATAAACCAGTCCAATACTGAACAAAGTGGGAAATGATAGATGAGCAAATTGTCAAATCAGTAAGCACCAATCCTAAATTATAAATTCTCTGGGCAAGAAAAAAATTGCCACAAAATTCAGAGAAAAATATTTCAAATTTTATATCAATTAAAAAAAAAAAATTTCTATGAGCATAGTTGTAAGATATATTTTTGACTCCCATCTCCACTTCTTGAACTATTTAGGCTCTCGAACTTGATACATATTGATGACAAAATAAAAATGTACGCATCACTTTGGTCAAAGTGAGATCGATAGTAATGAAATAATAGTTGGGTAAGACATAAACAAAATTCATCTCTCAAAGATGTAACTCAATTAAGTTTCATAAATTCTCAAACAATAAATAACAATTACATCATAATAAATATCAGAATAATATAATTTATGCTACAATAAAAATACAAGATCTTCTCATTTAGCTACTTTGTAATTTAGGTAATAAGTCTATTAAATTATGTTCACAGTCTTCTCCCATTCTCTTTTGTAAATGACTAAGTATTAATTTGGCTGCATTTGGAAGTGTCTTTTCAATTACTGCGTCTTCTTCAGCAGTAAACGGTCGTAAAACGTAAAACGCAACATCACTTTTAGATGCAGGACGGTCTATTCCAACTAAGAGTCTTGGAATATCCTGGAAAAAAATATATAGAGGGTCATGATACATTTTTCAAAATTGTGACAAATTCAGATAAATTAAGGACCAGACATAATTCATTTTTAGTTTCTTCAATCTTGGATTCACCTACCCAACAGATTTCTGCTGACAAAAAATTTAACTTCACCCACAATTTTTATATTCAATGTTATAAAAAGTCAAAATTACAAGTTTTTTTTTTTGTGAACATGCTTCGAGAAAATTCCAGAAGCTAAATATCAATTATATTTGGCCTGACAATTAAGGGCTGTAAAATATTTCATTAAAATTTTATTTGGCTCCAACTTACATATTTTGTGAGATAAGAAGCTATAGGCCTAATTTTGACAGATGTATGAGAACTGAAATACCAGGTAAAGGACACAATTTGCCTGTATAGGCTCTGGTGTATTTAAGAAAATATTTGGTCAGTTACCAGCTTGTATTCATAAGTACTGAAAAATATTTTTAAAAACTTACCAATGTTTGGAGAGCATTAGTTACAGATCGAACACCATTGTGGCCCCTGAAATATATCAAAGAAAGATGAGTCAAATAAATGCCAAATGGCATTGCGTAAGCATGATGATGCAATAACCTTTATGTCCCCACACTAATCAATTTCAACATTTCATGAAGTCCATATCAGAAAGTTTATTGCCATTTTTTGTGTGTTTATCAAAATTACTCAAAAGATCATAATTATGTAAGTTGATATAACTGAACATTTTTAGTTTAAATTATATCAAAGTTTAAACAATTTAACCTTAATGAACTTAATGAAGAAAAATATCTTAGATAAAGTTCAACCAAAACTGTTCTGCAAATTTCCAATTTAAAATTTCCTTACTTTGTGCTGCCGCCTTCTTTAATACTGAATTTTCCAACAGTCTTGTCCAGTTCATCACAGATAAGGTAAATGTTGCCGACAGGGACATCCAAGTTTGTCACTGAAAGATAAGAATAATTAAGTCACAACTTTATTTTAATTTCCAAGATTCAAAAATTGTCATTGTGATTGTTTCTTCGACTTCCTGGTTTACTTATGTTATATTCTTAAAGTTAACTAATGTAATATCTGAAAAATTGTTTTTCCCCTTCTCCCTCGAGGGGATTTATTTTGAAAATTTAAAAAAATTTTTTTTTCATTAATTTATAATAATTCGAAAAAGTTGGTGATAGTGTTTTCAAGAAATGTAAAAAAGGGAGTTCCCTGCTTACCAGCCTTCTTCACACTTTTCCCACTCAGGTTCATGAAATGCTTTGATTTCAGGAGCAAAATTTCTGGCTCGTGAGAAAATGTTGCTACAAATCCATTCACTGCCCTGTTGCGTTCCCATTTGCACTCTCTCACCCGAGCCAGGTAATCCACCACTCGCATTCCCACGCTGTGCCGAGTCCGAGGCATGTCATAGTTGCCGAGTCCTACAATCTGAAATATACCAGCACATTCAAACCTAAAGAGATTTTCTGTGAAGTTAATTCAATTTATGTGTAAGCCAAGTATTGCCCCATAGTATGTGTTGTGCCTGCCAGGGCTAGTGTGAAATTGAAAAATTGGTTTCGCGAGCCTAGTTTACTTGTTTCTTTTTTAATTCCTTCACCGAGGTCTGAGTTGGTTTGTCTAGTATATATATGATTGATAACCGTTTTAAAAATATTTATGTCATTTTGTCAACATGTCAACTCAGAATGCTAAAATTACGAGATGATCAGGAATTGAATATTTACATTACAGCCAAATCCAACGCTCTTTCTATCATTTCTGAGACTAATCTCAAATAGTGAATTTTGTTTATCACACTGAAAAAAAAAAGAGGCTCTCAACTAACACGACAAGAATTTGTGGCCAGTTTTATCAGTGTGTCCTGAACATTCATGATTTGGTCTGTTGGTTTGTCACAACTTTTGTTGTGTCAGCTTGTGTGTCAGTTGTGGAATTGTTTATCACACACATGTATCATTGTATGTCACATCTCATCAATACTAGTCTATTGTTTATCACATCACTACTTTTGTTGTGTCAGTTGTGGAATTGTTTACACACACATGTATCATTGTATGTCACATCTCATCAATAGTATTGTTTATCACATCAATAGTATTGTTTATCACATCATTATCAATAAACTTTTTGTCTCTCTGAGCTGGGATATTTAAAAATGGATTTGACGACAGTATAGTACATACACTACGGACAGCTGTCATCTGTTCATTCTGACAGTTCTGACACTGACACATGGACAGCTGATGAAAGTCACAGAAACTCACCAGTATTTTGTCATCTTTCACAAAGTTTACAGCCTTCATTTCTGCCATTGTTGTTGTACTTGTTGAGATGGGCATCTTGGACATAAAAGAGCATACTGCCACCTTGGTGAGGTGAATAAATCTCATGAAAAACCTTAAAATGGTCCAGAATAAATAGTGAATCATAACAAAAAGTTACACGGAAGTTGTGAAATGTTGAGACGTTGGCCGATTTCGTTTTCTCGGGCACACATTTTTGCGCATGCGCCGTCGTTCATATCATCATGGCGGAAAAACTGAAACCGAATCGAAAACGGTGATTGCCATGTCTTAGCAAGGATTACCAGGTGTTTGGGCATCAAAATGAATACTTTGAATGAGGAGGATTTTACCTTGCCCATCAGCTTTGATGAGAGGTAAGTCTGAGAGTTGTCCTATGTCTGGATTTTTGGCTAAGGCCGTGAAAACGATTCACTTTCTTGAGTAAGTTTTCACACTCAGCAACCAACTTGGTTCTGTTTGAAAACATTGCGTTGTCTTCTTCACTGGTTTGGGGTTTCTCCTTCTTCTTCTTCCTCCTGTATGTACCGCCTCTTGTAGGCGAACCACCGTTATAAGGGTGTGATCAATAGTCAATATGATGCAGTAAAATAGTATTGTAATAAAAGTTCCAATAATAAGGCCAATAAAATTTGTTAATAAAGGCCAGTAAAATCCAGGGGTTAAGAGGTTTACTTGTCACAAGCCAACAATAATAAGGCCCATAAAATTCCATTAAAAAGGCCAATAAAATCCAGGGGTTAAGAGCTTTTCTTGCCACAAGCCAACAACGCACTTCGTCTGCTGTGTAATATGTACTTCATGTTTCTGCACAGTTCTATAATATATTCAGGGCCCTGGTGCCCCTCCGGGTCGATGATAAAGCCAGTCAGTCTGGTAGGATCAATACTCAGTTGGTCGCATCTGTGGAACTGTAAAATGTCCTTCAGGAATGGGAGCCTTACTTCCAATAATGTTTTACATCTTAATATGAAGTGTTCCTCATCTTCCGGCTCTTCGAGACACAATGGGCAAGTCACTGCTCTTCTTGATCCAGCAGTCCAGTTGGTTGTAAGAGGATATCGGCGGACGAGTAGCTTGCAGGCTACAGCTATTTTCTGCACAGTGCTAGTAGTCGGTGGGCCTTTGAGGGACTGGTGCATACTTCCTAGGTTCAGGCTGTCCAGGTTGACCAGCTTCATGGATGACATAGTAGTACATTGCTCCTTGAGGTCTACGGTCCACTGTTCCAGGACTGCCGTTCTCACAGTTTTCTTCCATGTCAGCTTGTTTGGAGGACTCTCAAAGATGCTGAATGCATCAGGAAGGTGGTATCTGTGCAGTATCTTCCTTACTAAGGCCGCCCAGCTGGATGATGTAGACTCCTTAATTGCAATTTGCCTGCCGATCAGCTCACGAATGAAGGATGCTGGGGCGAGGTCTCCCTTGCAGTCCGTGATGTTTCTATACAATGTGAGAATGCGTATGTGGATCAGTGCTTCAATTGGAGGACACCCACTCAGAAGATACAGGGAGGGAACAGCAGTTGAAATAGGCAAATGCAGGATGTGTCTTAGATTCCTTCGATGAAAAGTTTCGAGGACCTTGATATCCTTTTCTGTTAGAACCAGGGTTTCCAAACCATAGAGCATAAGAGGAACGACATAGGTTGTATATAAGGTGATTGCTACTTCCGGTCCTGTGCCGTTGAGACCGCACAGCCCCGCTCCCATCAGGCTGTAGGCGGCTCGTCTAGCGTCCCTGATTCTAGCCTCCACTGTTTCAGTGTTTGAGTTTTCGTTGCTTCTGTAAATTCCCAGATGTTTCTCCACCTTTGAAGTGCCAATTGGGTGTCCATTCAGTACCAGTGGTGTCTCGGGTTGGCAATTAATGTAGATGGTCTTGGTCTTCTCTGTGTTGACAACGTAGCGCTCCCTCGATGCATCTAACTCAGCTACGGAGAGGGCTGTCTGCATATCTGGTACATTCGCTGCTGTAATGGCCAGGTCATCGGCCACCATAACCGCGCCTACATTTAAAGTTCCAATGGAGAGTGTTGGGCTCTTCGTCAACTGGATGAGACCTTTGTTACGTTCTGCTTTATATAGGGCAGGGGATGATATACCTCCTTGCCTGATGCCTTGTGTTTCCTTGAATGCTCGGCAATGTTTGACTGTTTGAGCAAAATGGGGTTGGTTTAACAGGTCCTGCTGCTGGGGTTGTTCAACAGGCGATGTCAAAGACAAAGGCCTTGTATATTCACCAGTGTTTGCTCTGCATTGAATTGAATCTATGAAACTTGAAAGGGGTTAATTGCATTGTTGATTCAAAATGTTCAGTGAAGCATGAAATCTTGAATCCACATTGCATAATTTGTATGATCACAGTGTTGTGCTCACATTGTGCTTCATTGCATAATTTGCATTAGAAGTCTTTATGTGTTGATACTATGATAGACCTTGTTCTGGGCTTCTTTCTCTTTCAGGTCAAGGGCTCAAGGAGCTTTGGTCGTTTGGACCAATTTCTTTCAAGATGAATGATTGCAATTTGTGTTAAAGTTTTAACAAACAGTAAAACTCTGACTCTGACAGTGTTCTTTAGATTTTTTTTGCATGTTCATCTGCCAATTTTCTTGCAGTCTTGACTTGGATGTACATAATTTAATCAACGTGATCAATGTTAATCGCACAACTTTCGTTTGCACTTGCAGCCTGGAGTAAAGCTGCAAGATTTATTGATTTAACATTGTTTAAAGTAGCCAATGAGGTTGCCGAAGATGGAGTATCATCCCGTTGAATGATGTCATGGGGTACTACTGATGATGTCAATATCGTGATTATCTAGGTAGACAGCCAAACATGAATTAAATGTGTGTGCAATGTGCATACAATTATGTTGGCATCTGGAGATTGAAGAAGGGCAGTTTTAATCTGTTAATCTGTTTATAGGCTTAATTATATTTTTGATAGTAAGTGGCATAGATATGTGCATTGTGCAATAAGCTTGCTCAGGCCAACGTTTGAATAACATTATATCCTTTGATATTTAGTTTGTCAAATGAAAGTTTATACAATGTATATATTATTCTACTGCCTTGGGCTAATCTGCTAATCCTGATGCCAATTACTTATCCCTGGCTGATTACCTGGGTATTTATAGAGTTAATGATGTATATTTGAAATGATATACTTTTTCTTGAGCAATAATATACTTTTTCTTGAGCAGTATACTTTTTCAGACATTGTCATAGTTGATAAGATTACAGTATTGTTATGCCCAGTCAATGGCAGTCGTCCATATCCATGTGTAATCTGGATTTAAACCAGGATTAAATGGATAAATAAGGCATTGTATTTTGACTTTTTAGTTTTATCTGGTATGGTAATCTGCCTTTGCTTGTATATGTTAATGTATGTGGGCTTAGTGCTTAGCATTGTCCTGGATTATTAGTAATTTAACTGTCAGTTGACACATATACCAGACATGCTATTCTATGCTGTTGCACTTGCTAAACATGATACATTGTTTACAAATACTGATAAGACTTTGAACCCCCTCCATTTGTCTGAACCCTGATGCATTGTTTCCATGGTAACCAATTGACAAGGATATTTTTTAAGGAGTGTTCATTGTACAACCTGACATCTGCAGTAAATGCTCAATCAAATTATCGAAGACTAAATTCGGAATTGTAATAATAATTTTGCGCATTTGAGGTTCTTAATTTTGTTAGCGGAATCACCAATTTCAATGCCTTATCATGCTTATGTTTCTGTTTTTTATGATAACAGTTAAACTGGATAAGCTATTGATATGTTTCATTAGAATACAATGAATTTGAAACTGTTAAAAATGTTTGGACAAACCAGTTCAGAATATGCCATATTAATTATTTTTTCAATTGGATGGGAACTTGGGAAGATGTTGCTTTAGAATGTGAAGAGAAAAAGGCTCAACCCCATCGTGTACAGGTCTGTCAAGTCTGAGTTAAAGTGATTTTGATTTGTTGTGCTCCTTTCTTCAGTCTCCTTGATTTGATTAGGCTTCATATATTATTAGTCTTTGTTCTTAGCCTAATTACAGGTGAAACACAGGTGAGCTGCTCAGGTGAGCTATCTTCTGATGGAAACAAACAAGACGTCATCAAAACGTGATAATTAGAGATAATGAGATGTAATAATAAATCTTCGTGGTGGGCTACTTCCTAGGTGTTTTCATCATAATTTGATGTGGGTGGCTTGCGAATATTAATTAGCCTAATTTAGGGTGCAGATGTTACTTTGATGTTGATATATCTTTTGTCATTCTTGTTCGGTATTGTCTGTTTTTCTTTTCACCTGTGTGGCAGTGTGTGCAGTATATCATCTGTCTGAAGCTTAGAGTAATAGTCTGTATCTGTATCAACTGAGTTTTGATGCACCAACGCCTGTCTCTGTGTATCATCTTTCTGTATAGATCTGCCTGTATCATCATGATCATGGCTGAGTATCACCTGCCTCTATGTCACTTATCATGACTTATGTGTCTCTGTGTCACCTGTCTTTCAATGATCTGTCTCTACATCACATGTCCCTATATCATCTTTCCAATATCAGCATATCAAATCATAATTGCAAGATGTAATGAATAATTGTCCTGATGGATTGATAGAAGGGTTACATCAACAAAATAGATTCCTTTTGCTTTTGAAATATTGATGTCTCTTTTCATTGCTGGGCCGCAGAACTTGATGCACTGCCAGATTAGCGAAGAGTTGCTCTTTTTTCGTGAGAACTTTTTGTTATTTATAAGTTATCAGACATGTGTTTCTGATATCATGGACGTGATTAATGGTAGTTGTACTTATAGTGGTTATTGTCCTCTAAGTAGTCCCCAACTCGCTAATCTTGGTCAAAAATATTATTTGAAACCGCTGATCGGCACAGTCACCTAGTGGGGATCTGTTCACTGCCACTGCAAGAATATTTAACAATGTGTAAGGAGAGCAGAGTCTTAGGAGATAATGCCTAAGATGTGTTTTAATACACTGATGACGTGAGTTGTATGATATATATGTATATAAATGATGAACAAGTTGGTAATTGGACCAAATTTCCATCAGTGGAACACTTGGTTGTGAAGAAGACATAATCTCATACTTAGTTAACTTATGTTTTTGGCTACTGCCCAAGATATTGGATTTATCATGTTTATATATGGATTATCTAATTGCTTGTGGTAATGTTATCACCTGGTTATGCCAATGTGGAGTTAAGCAAATTGCCAGTAAATTAGGTTGTATGTTAAGTATCCAAAATTATTACATAACCCTCTAATATGAATACCACTTTACATGCTTAATCTTTTCATTGACAATTGCTCAAGATTACGCTCATGGCTTGAGTTGGATCTTTGATGAGTATTGATTTTGTTTATTGATCTAAATACCACAGACAAACCTAAATTCTGATGATGTTTAACTTGGCAAGTCATAATCAATTCCATGCCATTTTACTTTGTTGATAATTAATGGATATTTTTGTATTTATGACATTTAATGCGACATTATCACCATTGGCATGTGTGGGACGCATGTCGTCTATTTTCATGTTAGTCGCATGTGAATGATTGCATTGTAGTTGCTCACATTACATGATCATGGTCGATCAAGCATGCGACAAATGCAAGTGATCGGTCATGCATGACGACTATTTGGTGCTTGTATTTGTGCGGTCGTATTGATCCTATTTGATTGTGTTGATTGGGGTCAATATTTGTTGGCGCATATTGAATGAGTGCTGTATTGGACCTGTGTACTATTTGATCACAAAAATGTTTGCAATCTTAAGTTCTTAACATGCTTTTAAAAACCATGCACCTGTTGCTTATATTAATCATCTGGATGGTAGAATATTGGATGAATTAAGTAAATCAAATTTACAAGGTAGCCTACTAGCATCATATTAGTTCCCCCGTTGCCTAATTGGTAAGTGCGCTTGTCAACTGGCTTTGAGGGTGTGGGTTCAAATCTCACCCCGGGAACTCACTGTAGTCCGAGCCCATAGGACATTAAATGGAGGCGGGTTGTATCCAGTATTCTATGCTGGGGCAACTGAAAGACCCTGGGCATCCCTGAATTAATAGGGTATGTGCCAGACTCACAGTCTTCTCATCTCATCGTCACACGGCGATCGCCTGCCTCGATATAGCCCACTAAGGTGCTGCAGAGGCGTAAAACACAAACAAACAAACAAAACAATTTACAAGGTAGCCTACTAGCATCATACTGGCATCTGGGCATGGAGTTAGCTCAGTTGGATGTGCTCTGGGTCTCCTAACAAACTGGGTCCTGGGCTTGATTCCAGGGCTGGCCTTTTTACTTGGAATCCTGGACCTATGTTTTGACAGCAGTTTCAATCATCCTTGGCCAAATTGCTGTCAGCTGTGTCCATACGCCGTCCAAAATTTAATTAGCCGACCAGATCCAGAGTGCCTTTATGAATTTATACAGGACGTAAAGCCCCAATCACCTATCCACCATATTACACTTTAGTTTGTGTATGTACACTGATGGTGATACATGTTTTTTTTTTTAATGTCAGATAATGCACACCTGAATTGCTGAATTGTGGTTCTTTCATTGAATGCGATGCTGTCAATCAGCAGTTCGGGTATCATAGAGATCTATAGACTGGCAAGGGGTTATGAATGGAGAGCTCTTAAAGTATTGTAATACTATTGTTCACCTTTGATCGGCATCTCTAATCATGTTTACTCTGTGGTCCCAGTGTGTGGACTGTGGAGTGCCTAGAAATTGAGCAGCTACAGGCGGAACTAGTCTCATTAATCATGAATGAGGGAATTGTGATAATGAGTTTGGGGTCAGGAGGAACTTGTCATTTAGCAGTGTTTAGATAATCATGATGATGTGCATGCTGTATGCCAATAGCAAACTGTAAATAGAATTTAAGAATTCCCCCCAGCATACCACTTTCTTAATACAATTTTTACATCAAGAACTTCAAACAGATTTATGAAACTTACTTATATTTTCAAATTTTGAAACTTAATACAAGTTTATATTTTCAAAATTTTAAACATTAGGGTCTGAATTTTCTCCCCAGACAGGAGCTTCCATTCTTCTTTCGAAAAGAGGGGGGTGGTAGCATGCTGGGCTGCCAATCAATGGGTCCAGGGTGAGAATCGAGCTCTTGCTGGCTCACCTGGGCCTATGTTAGACGGCTGTTTCCATAATCCTTTGCCTCATTGCCGTGTTCTCCTCCTGTCCTGATTATCCTACTATGTGCTTAAATAACGTAAAGCCCCAATCATCCATCCATCAGGCCTTAGAGGGGTCTCCCCATGAATGGTGTTATACTATGTCAAACCAGAACCGCAAGCGGTTTCAACGCTCGTCTGTTAATGTGAAATCTATCAATGTGTGCCACATTATCACCCACAGGCCAATACCTAATTTCATAACACAAAGCGATATTTTAAGGTTACAATGGGCAGTTCAAGAAGAAAGATGGCTTAGAAAATGGCCACCACGATCTTGGATTTCTCAAAATTTCCCGATCAATACACATAGGCCAATACCTGTACCGAATTTCATAACTCTTAGCGAAATATTGAGATCACAATGGGTAGGTCAAGAATGAAGAAAGATGGCTGCCAAAATGGCCGCTACAAAATGGCCGCCATCTTGGATTTCTCAACATGTGGCCGATCAATACCCACAAACCGATACCTGTACCAAATTTCATTACTCTAAGCGAAATATTGAGTTCACAATGGCAGCTCAAGCAATGAAGAAAGATGGTTGCCAAAATGGCCACCACAAAATGGCCACCATCTTGGATTTCTCAACATGTTCCCAATTGATACCCACAGGCCCACACCTGTACCAAATTTCATAACTCTAAGTGAAATATTGAGGTCACAATGGGCAGTTCAAGAAATGAAGAAAGATGGCTGCCAAAATGGCCACCACAAAATGGCAGCCATCTTGGATATCTCAACATGTTCCTGATCCATACCCACAGGCCAATACCTGTACCAAATTTCATAACTGTGAGTGAAATATTAAGGTCACAATGGGCAGTTCAAGAATGAAGAAAGATGGCTGCCAAAATGGCCGCCACAAAATGGCAGCCATCTTGGATTTCTCAACATGTTCCCGATCCATACCCATAGCCCCATACCTGTACCAAATTTCATGACTCTAAGTGGAAAACTAAGGTCACAAACGGACACTTACAAAAAGTTTAACCGGGACAACGAGGACGCCGATCGAGTGACGACAATAGCTCTTCGTTTTCAAAGAAAACAGACGAGCTAAAAAAGAATAGTTATGTAACCTGTTAATATATATTATATATCATTTATTAGACTAGCAGGGCTAGTCTTTAGGGATACTAGGTGTCGTCCAGTTCCGAGTCTACCATCTCCATGGCAACCACAGTAGTAGTACTGTCTATTTACACAAGGTGGCTACACTTTCTTCTTCTTCTTATCGGGAGTTCTCTCCTGTGTTTTGGAGCTCCCCTATTGATAGTTATGATATGGTCAATGATGTCAATCAATGTTAGTCAGTGATGTCAACCGGGATATCAACCAGTGATATCAACCAGTGATGTCAGCCCCTGATGTCAGACGGTGATGTCAGCCCCTGATGTCAGCCCCTGATGTCAGCCACTGATGTCAGCCACTGATGTCAGCCACTGATGTCAGCCGGTGATGTCAGCCGGTGATGTTAGCCGGTGATGTCAGCCACTGATGTCAGCCACTGATGTCAGCCGGTGATGTCAGCCACTGATGTCAGCCACTGATGTCAGACACTGATGTCAGCCACTGATGTCAGCCACTGATGTCAGCCGGTGATGTCAGCCACTGATGTCAGCCACTGATGTCAGCCACTGATGTCAGCCACTGATGTCAGCCACTGATGTCAGCCACTGATGTCAGCCATTGATGTCAGCCACTGATGTCAACCACTGATGTCAGCCACTGATGTCAGCCACTGATGTCAGCCACTGATGTCAGCCGGTGATGTCAGCCGGTGATGTCAGCCACTGATGTCAGCCACTGATGTCAGCCGGTGATGTCAGCCGGTGATGTCAGCCGGTGATGTCAGCCACTGATGTCAGCCACTGATGTCAGCCACTGATGTCAGCCGCTGATGTCAGCCGGTGATGTCAGCCACTGATGTCAGCCGGTGATGTCAGCCACTGATGTCAGCCACTGATGTCAGCCGGTGATGTCAGCCACTGATGTCAGCCACAGATGTCAGCCGGTGATGTCAGCCACTGATGTCAGCCACTGATGTCAGCCACTGATGTCAGCCACTGACGTCAGCCGGTGACGTCAGCCGGTGACGTCAGCCGGTGATGTCAGCCACTGATGTCAGCCACTGATGTCAGCCACTGATGTTAGTCAGTGGTCAGCCATTGATGTCAGCCACTGATGTCAGCTGGTGATGTTAGCCACTGATGTCAGCCGGTGATGTCAGCCACTGATGTCAGCCGGTGATGTCAGCCACTGATGTCAGCTGGTGATGTCAGCCAGTGATGTCAGCCAGTGATGTCAGCCGGTGATGTCAGCAACTGATGTCAGCCACTGATGTCAGCTGGTTATATGATGATGTCAGCTGATGAAGTCAGCAATGATGTCAGCCGGTGATGTCAGCCGATGATGTCAGCCGATGATGTCAGCCAGTAATGTCAGTCAGTGATGAGGTGAACAAACTGCTGATCGACCCCCTGCTAGTCTTGCATATGGAAATATGCCCCTGTCTAGTGTTAATAAAATGTCATTGTCTGTCTGTCTGTCAGTGAGATTAGGTCCAACCTTCGTTGTGAAATAGTCACAACCTACAAGTTTTGTAATATAACTGTAATTTGAAATTCAAATTTTGAATGGGGCGATAGAAACTAGAATTTATGGCATTGATTTTCAGTTTTAGGAAATGCAATGCATATTTAATGATTGAATATTTCATGCGTGCTCATTGGTCCAGTTATAAATGAACCTTATTAAAGTTTATAAATAGTGAAACTTCCACAAGTTGCACTAAGCTTATTTAACCAGTAAACTGAAAAGTGAAATGTGGGGAGAAACTTGCTTGCAACTGTTCAAAGGA
Organism: Platynereis dumerilii; assembly: GCA_026936325.1. Classification (NCBI taxonomy): domain Eukaryota; kingdom Metazoa; phylum Annelida; class Polychaeta; order Phyllodocida; family Nereididae; genus Platynereis; species Platynereis dumerilii. Next base: position 44,813,170 of record JAPTHN010000006.1, on the reverse strand, counting down.
ATATAATATGCTATAGCAACCTAGGTTATCAGTTTATTGAGTACTCTTTGCATGAGTTGTTTCAATTAAATTTTTTGACAACCCCATTGAAAATGTTAAATATTCATGGCAGTTTTGTTTGCATGTCCTCGGGGAAATTAAATCGTGTCGACCTTTGGACCTTATAGAACTGCAAGCCTACAACCATTGAATCGTATGATCTCTTGTAACTAGGTCACAATGACCTAGATTTAGAACAGCATGTCGCTGCTATTAATATCCTGATATATCCTGTGTGGATGTATATCATGTTTATAGGGATAGGGGGTGTGAGCTGTAACCCCATTTTCAATTTACGTGACCTCAACCAGGGATCATCTGTTTCACCCCCACTTTTTCCATTTAAAAAAAAAAAAAAATTTTTTTGACATTATAAAAAAATTTTTTTTTACCTTTTTTTTTTTGTCCTACCGACCGACCCTAGAAAAAGTGCCTTGAGAGGATCCGAGAAGCTAAAGATCAATTATGTGTGGCCTTACTCCCTATTTATAGAGCATTTATAAATATTGTAAGGTCACTGATTACTGCAGAGGGCGAAGTTCAGTAGCATTACGTTGAGCTATATTATATTGGATTCAATTACTCTATTAATGCATGATTTTGTCAAATATTGTCAACGATCTGTTGTCTGATAAATTGTGAATTTTTTTATCGCAATTAAATAGCTTGGAATCAATTTTGACCAAAACAAATCTTTGTGACCTTTAAAGCTGTAATTTTAATGCTTTGCTAAAAAAAAAATTAAAATATGTGAAGCCTTTTTATGTAAAACTACCCTTAATTTTATTTTATAAAATCTTACTTGCTTGCAAATTATGAATATGGAGGTTTTGATTAGGGTTTTTCTGAAGTGTGGCTATGCTAAGTGAAAAAATAAAGATATTATGTTTTAATATCAAGATTGTTTATAAACATGTCCATGATGTCCTTGATACTGTGATTCGATTTAAGACCATGAAATACATTCTCTATATAGATGCACCAAACATTTGGGTCGGATGAACAAAATAAATCATTAACATTTTGGGGAGGGGGCAACCTGCTGGGTTACAGGGGTACAATGTACATGAATACTACGTAGTACATTCTTGGGTGAGGCTGCTCAGCAGCTCAGCGCTCAGCTGATGCTGATCCTGTGCTACCAGCTGTGTAGCGGTGTGTACCCAAAGAGATGAAATCCTAGGGATAAGGTCTTCCCAACCTAGGGATAAGGTCTACCCTTCCTAGCTGTTGTTATAAATGTTGTGGTTCTCCAAATGATTCACCATTGCTCATAGCAATCCACGTGGCTGTGTTTTCATCCTGGTTTGACCATGTTGACTCCTAGAATCGTGTAATTGGAGCATGTGTATATGAATCAGGTTACAACACAGTCATAGAAACTAGACAGCTATGTAGAATGCCATGTATACTGTTGTTTATAAACCTGTTAAATGTCATAGATGCATGGATCAGTCTGGCATAATCCGTGTCGGTACAGACCATGTATTTCAAGGGATGGATATGTTTTGATTTGATTTAGCACCAGGAATTGTTCCTAAGCTATCAAGTTATTGGAAATATGATTAAAACAGGATAATAAAACATATTCTGGATTTATGTTATAAATAGTATTTTAGAATTTAGACACTCTGCTATTTGAGGATATTACAGCGCATGGATTAACGAAATGAGCAGGAAAAGGTTGGTACGCAACAATGAACATTTTGTCAAAGATTGTTAACAACATTGTGTTTTTTGTGACATATTAGGAGACTATCTGAGGATAACGAGTTGTGGAGTCCTTCTCCCATCTCATCTCCTCCTCCAGTCTGAATTAGCTTACTAAGTGCATAAATACAGGACGTAAAGCTCCAATCTTCCATCCATCCATCTCTCCCATCTCATCAATCGACCCTCTCAAAGACTCAGAGATGGGCTTAGAGGGTAGTGCTATCTATCTAACTATGAATTTATGATATCTACCGCAATATCATTGTATCTGTGTCCCTATCTACATGATCTATGGACCAGGTTATCAGTATCAAATGTCTATTCTGACACCCTAACCATCATTAGTCTTAACAAAACAGATTGCCAAGTGCAGTGTTTCATTCCTGTGGTACATAAATCACTTGGTTAAAATGTAATTAATGGCATTGTCTGCAATGACATGCAATCATTCTGCACAATGGAATGATGAACTACATTTTGAATAATTGATAGAGAATGCAACAATGTGTAGCCTGTCGATTATTTTTCTGCATTGGTTTCTTGTAAAGTTGAATTGATTGATGTCAATGGTGTTTCGACGTAGATGGTGTTAGAAAATCGATGATAAAAGCCTTGATTCAGTGATGTATGTTGTCACCTTTTTCATGTTTTTTGGTTGGAGCTACTCTTGGGGGGATTCTAAACATGCTAAAGGACGATTTGCTATATTGATGGACATTCATGAGCAAAATCCCAACTGATTGTCATTTGTATGAGACATGATTTTAAACTGACAGCCACTTCTTCTTTAAATTTTGTTGAATTAGTGTGTATGTCACTCTGGAAGGTTTAGTTTGTAGTGGTCTGGGCTGCCAATCACCAGTTCCTAGATTCAAAGCCAGCTGTTGCCAGGTCACTTCGGCCTATGTTGGTCAGCTGCCTCAATCATCCTTTGGCTCAATGCCGTGTCCTCCTCCTGTGCTGATCAGCCCACCAAGTGCACAAACACAGGACGTAAAGCCCCAATCATCCATGTAACTTTCTCCTGTCCTGGACCTGGCTACTCTTGTCCTAATTGGGTCTTTGAGAGTGTTGCTGCATTTATAGATACAGGACGTAAAGCCCCACTTATCCATCTGTCTTGATGTGATGAAACAGGTTTCGCTTAATTGTTTTGAGTGGCTTTTGAATAGCCTATAAATAGGTACAAGAATCCGAGGATTCAAACCCTGGGTTCTGTGGGGAATTAGCTAATTAAGCATAAGATCCGTGGATATAAGATCAAAGTAGCACTGCACTGCGAAGTGCAATCAGCTTTGACACCTGTCACATTGACTTCAAGTGCTGTTTCTCAATGGCAATTTGTTAAACTAAGGGTGAAAAAACGCTTTAGAACTTGCAGAATTGCAATTAGCATTGTAAGACTGCTTCTGAGAATATATGCACTGCAAAAAGCAATTGCCAAATGCATTATAATGTCACGTGGCGACATAATAATGTGCAAAGTCAGCTTGAAAACAGCCCCTCAAGACTCAAACGATCTATTACACAACAAAGTACTAAAAAAAAAATATATATATATATTTAAAAAAAAATATTTTTTTTCAAATTAAAAAAAAAAAAAAAAAAAAACCACAACAAACCATCCCGAATTCCACAACGCATTTTAGTTCACCTCTATATGAACACAAAATGGCCCACTTGACCACATCCACACCTGTATTAAGGCTGGGAAAACTTTTTTCCAAAAATCTCTCAGACTGGTTTTTAGATAAAATTACCCTGGGGGAACCCAGGGTAAAAATCATGTCAAGTGGGCGAATCTCGACAATGGGATTAATTATTGAGTGTTTAGTTTAGCCATGTTTAGTCGTGTTAATAAGGCAATAATGGTTTTAATCCATGTAACAGATGGCTACCTGTATGCAAGTGAAACTTGAGCATTTGGAGGATATTTCGTGTAAATTGATCTTTTTGCGTGCATTACTTTACCCCATCCCGTTGCCATGGCAACAGAATGACAACAAGGAGCTGTCAAGAGTACTTCATTATCATCATTACAACAAATAGTCAAATACTTGCCAAATGGTTGCCAAATACTGCTGTCCACCTGCTGTTGTGTATGTCCGTTGCCATGGAAACCGTTTAGAATAATTGAAAACAAGCTTGACTTAAATAATAATATTGACTGATGTCACTGATCCGTAGTAGACTATAGTAGTTCAGTGTAGCATTTTGCTGGGATGGGGAAGCTGCGTTATCACTTACCATGCTTATCAGTGCTTCAGATGTAGGATTTTCCACAATGGCTAATTTGGAATTACGTAAAAGTTATATGGATTTATAAATCATGTTGATGATAAGGTATTGTTGCTATCTGATATTTATTGCATCATTGTTTTATTTGAAATATTTATTGGTCAAGTTTAAACATTTTTGAAGGATTTTCTGCTTATAATCAACTTTTTCAAAAAGTTCTAAAATATAACATTTTTCACGAGTCACTAAATTATAAATGTAACTTTTTCAAAAAGTCAAATTTCTCGGGGATTATTTTGGTCTTCCCAGTTCCTAACAATGTCTCTGTAAGAGTCTGTATAGCAAGTAGCATTAGCAGCATAGGATGGTGAAAATTTGAAGTTTTCAAAATGTTTTAAATATGTAATATTTGACTGTATCTGTCATGTTCTATGCACCAATGTGATATTGCGGAGGTATAGGTTTCATTGTTTTCCCCACTTTTCCATTGTTTTGACTGAATTTTGACGTCTCATGGCCCACTTGTGACATACAGTGCCAGGTTTTATTAGGCTAAAGTGAAAACTAATGGTTTCATGTTTCATGTATTTACGAAGGATCAAATGTGAGCTGAGCTCTACTGACCTAATTTGTTTTGGATTATCAGAGTAACAGTGTTTATCACATTTAGCTGTTTGCTATCAGTGAGCTTATCACAGTATCAGTGCTAAACCCTTTTAGCTAGACATTTAGTTGTTATGTCGTGATTGATGTCTGCATGTAAGCTTGTATAATGTGATACCATGATAATAGGGTTCATTGATGAGAATTGCATGTTTTATATATCAGCTGTATATCTTATTCGCCTTTCCATGCTATATAATGCTATATGGCGATTTCAGCTTGTGCATGAAACTACATGAACTATGAAACTTACAAGACGCAGTGTTTTCTTTTTATTTCTGAAATCCTTTGGTCCTATCTATCAGTGTAACCCTTATGGTAATCAGTTTTCTAATGATTATAGTCTATTTGTGGGAAAAAAAAAATTTGAGTTGCCAGTTTTACATTGAAATTTTCTTTGCCCACTTGTGGTATGATATTACAATTTATATTTTCAATGCTGTCTTAATTTAAGCCTTTATTAATCAGTTTAATGCCATTTGTAGCTTATGGACTTTCAGACTAATAGGGTATTTCCTTTATTAACAATGTTTAAATTGATCAATAAAAAAAAATTGATATTAGCTTTAAAATGTTTTTTTGCCTTATCCTTGCCATTGATCCAACTGCATTCCATCCCAGTTCAAGACCATGTGTATCAAATCATTAATGGGTTATGCTCAAGAGTTATGCATGTTCTGCCTCATCAATCAGACAGATCAATAAGCAATTGATTGATTTGCTGATTTGTCGCTCGGTCAATTATTGAACTAGTGATGGTCTAGCCTTGAGCAATGAGCACTGAGCGCCGTTAGCTAACAGCTAAGCATAACAAACCATCACTCAGTACACTCAGTAAATGCACTTTGTGATCATCTGATCATTGCTCAGCTATTTGAACTTTGAAGTCTTCTGTTTTATAACTCCTGCTTTGGCTAGATTGACAGACAGATGTGCAGATAGATCAGATAGACATGGTAGATTGGTAGATACATTGTAGATAAGGTAGATCTGATGGGCAGATAGAGATAGATGGGTAGATAGATTGATAAACTCATTAAACTGATAGACAGATAACACAGATAGATTGACAGACAGATTACAGTTAGATACATGTAGATTGATAGATTGTGTAAATGCAGCCCTCAACATGCTCAAAGCCCAGTCCTTTTACTCACCAGGGTTAATTGATGACAAGGAGGAGATGGGAGCAGGAGAGAGAGTCTTCAACATGTCATGCATTTACCCCATGTGAGGGATCTTTTACTTGGTCAGCACATACAGACACTGACACAAGAAGATGCCAATTTAACGTCTGTCACATAGCAGCATAGAGCATATATACACAACATCGTGACATCATCCAATATTGTTATTGTAGAAGCTATCATGATAATACTAAATACTGTCAGACGTGTATCAGACATGTGTATGTGCAGAACCAATGAGGAAGCTAAAGATTAAAAAATTTAGTAAATTTAGATATATATTTAGTTTATTCCTAATTAATTGTGTCAATTGCCAAGCATCACAACTGATACAAAGAGCCCACTGGTTATACATGTTATCGGTTATATCAACTAGTAGTTGACAACTGCACCAGTTTACATTGTCGTCTCTACAGCTGATGTTGGTTAATTTGTTTCAAAGTTGTGCATTTATTTAGCAGTTGTCCCACATGGAATCATTGGAATAATGTGAAACTTTAATGATCACTCTTCGTCTTCGCTCATGGCTCAACGCATTCAGCATGTTCAGTTGCATTCATCTATGTAGTAGGTACATCTTTTTGATCAGTTAACGGAGAGGCTCATTAAGTTGATTATGGGTTTTATGTTCTTATTGTTCTATGACATCGGTTTGAGTCTGTTTGACCATATTTATGCTTCAATAAGAATTTTACTTTGCTCCTTATTGCGCCTACATTTTCTGGAGTGATTTCGTTGGTACATGTATTTTGAAGCTGGATACAGTGGATGACCTATTACATGCTGTGGTTAATATTTTTGCAGTTTTGAAAAAGTCTCAGGAGCGAGTCTGTCAGATTTCTGGTCAGGGATTATTTTAGTTAACATGTTAATTATGTTATTTTGGTGAAGATGACGTCTTCGAGATTAGGCCAACCACTTATCTATGCATCATGTGTGTTGTTAATGTTCAACGCAGCCATCCCTTTAGCAAGGTGACCTGCACTGTGGCTGTGGCATATGGAGTAAATTTAATTGTTAAAAAATTAAGGAAAAGTTAATTTCCTTACTAACCTTTTACTTATTGTTTTGCAGTGCCAATCCGGACCAACTCCCAGAAGTCTCCCAGGGGACGTTGCTGGAGTTCCCAGATGGATCCATACCTCGTAAGTGTACCCTTTTGATATCATAAAAATTTGGTTTTGCAAAAATAACTTGTAAAGTTATCATGCTGATCTCATTTTGTCACGTTGCATAGGCCTACATCTCATGGTCACATTCTTTGTTACTAAATTAATTGTCAAGCAGAGAGTCTATGTGGTCGCCTAAAGGACACATATATATATTGATTCTTTTAGATGCAGTATTTTGAATATTTGAAAGTTATTTTATGAAGATAAAAATATGGGGTATTTAAAAATATTTTGCACTCTTGAACATGTAGACATATGAAAATGTTGAAATGATAAATATTTTCTTTGCTTTTTTCCGCAGTGGTTCAGAAAGCGGCCACCGGTCGATTGTCGCCGGTGAGAGCCAGAACGATGAAAGAATATGATCAGGTGAGTTTGGACACAGGCATTTCAATCATTTGCAAATCCTCCTTAAACAGAACAAGGAAGGTGGGAAAGTCGGGGCATTTCCCTTGAATCAGCCACCCTGCACCCCATTGGCATAACATAACTGCAGGGTGGATGATTCATGGCACTTTCCAACCTTGGTATGTCTGTAGTGGTGAGCGCCAGTGGCATAAATGTTGTAAACAGTTCAAGTGCCTGTGAGTTTGGAGAAGAAAAAAAAAACCAAATATGAATTTGGTGCTTATAAAAGGTTTCTGGATACATTGGATTACAAAGATCATGTTTATAGATCTCTTGAAAATCTAGCAATATTTGTCTGATTGCTTCAATTAAAAGTCTGAAAATACTTACAAGTACCCAAGTACCGAGTTACAAACAAATTAAACATACTACTGGTACTCTCCAAGGTGTAACGTCTGATATTTGATAAGTCAGCTTGATAAATTCTAATTTCTTGAAATACAAACTTTCTCTGATATACATGTATAAACGATAAACAAGGATAGATATATATATGTTGCAAATGTACTCATTTAAATATTATTTATATTTTAGCAAATTGCTGATCTGAAGAAAGAAAACTTCAACCTGAAATTGCGGATTTACTTCTTAGAGGAGCGAATGGAACAGAGGATAGGCAACGATGATGAAGACTTATTCAAAACGGTAATTTGCATAAATTTGCATAGTTATGAATAATTTGAAAACATTCTTTTCAATTCTAGAAGTGAAGAGTGTTTTGATTGTTAGACACAATTTGATTGGTTACCTGAACTTGATCAAAGTTGCCTAATTTTGTGATAATTTTGTTTTCAATTATTCGACGAGATGTCATAGTGAAATTATGGCAATTTGAATGATCTTAATCTACTAAATTTGCTTTTCTATATAGGCCGCCTTCCAGGTATATACTAAACTAGCTTTTGGTAGTTTAGTTTTGGTGGAATTATATTGATGACGTTTTCTGGTATCATTGATTTATAATAAGTTACAAGTACTGTCAGCTGGTCAGGGGACAATGGTTTTGGACAATGCACGTTCTTCGGTTGACACTGAGCTAATAATCTGTGGGTTAAGGTTTTGCATGTTTGAATTCGAAGAGTACAAGCTTTTATGTTTTGTTAATATCCAGGTGTAACAATGTATAACATTGTATAAGGTTGTGGTGCTGGTTTAGTAGAATGTAAATGAGGGACCGTGTAAATGATTTAAGATTGATGGTTTATGCTGTGCTTCATGTGAACCTTGCATCATTACTAGATTGCCAAGGTCTTCTCCTGCCCTATTTATCTTGGATCAGTGCAAAAATACAGGACATGAAGCCCTATGAATCTATCACTCCCCGTGACAAACTGTCACAAAATAGATAGTAATTTGCTTTAGTCCGGTCACTGCCATAGTGATTCAGAATTACAAGAGGGCTGATTTTTATTTTGCTTCTAAAGCTATATTTGTTTTTTAAGTCCAGTCCCTATTGATTTTGGAGAAGTATTTTTTGGAGAGAAATCTAAACCATCATGACAAATTGACAATGTTTGACATTGTTCATCAATCAAAAAGAAAAATGGATAGATGTTTCTTTGGATTAAATTTCATTGAGTAGAAATGATATATATATTTGGTTGCTATTATTCAATTAATTTGCATATTGTTTCAGAACATTGAACTCAAGGTTGAAGTTGAAGGGTTGAAGAAAGAACTCATGGACAAACAAGAATTGCTCAAAAAAGCCTCGTGAGTAGAAAATAGTTTATTTACTATTAGCCAACGAAACTCCCCAACTAGAGTGGATGGAACAATTTGTTTCTGGAGGGGCCCGCAGCAGCAGACAAGGTTTCTGTTTACCTTCCGAACGTCCAGTATTTGCTAGTTCTGCTGCTGCTGTGCTGATAAATGTTACTTTCACTAGTCTACTGTCTCTATGTTGTAATGGAATTGGTCATGCTTCGTAACTGGATTTTTGTATATTTTCAGTTTGATATTATTGTTAAATTATTTTGCCGAATAATTCTTATTAATAAAATTATAACACATGTATACCGGATTGTTCTTGAAATATGATGTCCTTAGATCTGGCCCTTTTGAAAATGCTTTTTTTTTTTTTGCAAAAAGTCGATTTTGTGGAAGTCTGGGGTCTGATGTTATTCTTATTGATGGCATCAACTATCAATATTAAAACAGATGAACAGGTGCATTGACATAGAAAAGGACTATTCCTCCCCCCCCCCCAAGGAAAAAAAGTGAAAGTATTGATTATCACTGTCAGCATGGCATCCATTACCCTCTGTGCCTGGACATGTTTTCTTAATGCTTTTTACTGATCAATATATGGACTCTTTACAGATTAGCTTTTTATCACCCCCATACACATGATACACATGATAATCTTAACTTGAACCAAAGTTATTGAATTATTTTTGCTGTTTGGTATTGTAAAGGTGAAAGGTGAAATAAAATCCCGAACACTACCTGAACCAATCTTGTTGATCTATTTTCAGTGTTTAATATTTGAAAGGTTAAAAGTGATTTGTGGTAATTTGTCTGTCATCAGCTGGTGATATGTGAATTTTAATGCGGGCAGTAAAACCTCCATATTTCGAGGTTCTTGAGAGACATAATTTGTCGGCTGCAATGTATTAGAGGTCCTATCTATTGCGTGGTTGACTGCAGAACCCCCCAGTTTCAATCATCTTCGCTTCATTGCCGTGTCCTTTTCAGGTCCTAATCAGCCTATACAGGCACAGTGCATAAATACAGGACATAAAGCCTCAATCATCCTTCTGTCTTTTTCTCTCATTTGGGCTTCAGTATCAATATCTATCCTACATGTATTGAAAATAAGCAAAAATTGTTAAATGAAATTGATTTAACATGGGAATTATTCACTGCTTTGGTACATATATCGTGTATATAATCATGATCAGGCATGTGTTTCGTACTTTGATAATATTTTGGTAAGGCCCTGTATCATGTGTTGACGGATATGTTCAATTTGCAATTCGGCTGTATCGAAGAAATTATAGGACAGCTTAGAACCTGTAATAACATTAACAGGTGTCAACAAAATTGAACTAATTGATATGAATATTTATGAGCGAATGTTAGTATGTTGGACAGTATTTTCAATCTTTAATTCTTTAACTCACCGCTCATTTGGGTGTACTTGGGTAAGGGTTATAAAAAACAGGCAGTGTGTCTGCTGGTCTCTCTAATGTTGGATTTTTAGAAGAAATTGAATGTGTTTTTGAAACTTTTTATCCAAGCATGAATATAACAGAAATATGGCAGACCGCTATTTCAAAAAGGTCTCTTACTCTAATACTGCATTGTACAGAGTATAAAATCACCGTGGATTCTGCTGAAATTTTACATGAGAGGGGATATAGAACGCATTTAGAGGTTAGCCCCAATGAATTTCAGACTTCCACTTTTTTTGGGACACCTACTATGCATAGAAGATATCTTCAGTGATATTTTATTACAAAGGTCTAGACTTGAGAAATGCACTCTGAGCCTCTGATACAGTAGTGTAGGTTTCCAGCAATAATAGATCTGTTTTAAAAATAAAATGCTTCAAAGTTGAAACTTTATTTCATTACACCAAAGAAGTTGAGACAAAAGTTCTTACAAAAATGAAAATGATTTGTATTTCAGACAAGCCTTAGAAAGTATATCCGGGCAACAGCAGGTGGAATTGGTGAGGGCCAGAGAAAGTGCCAAGGAAGCCGCCAATGTGAATTTGAAGGAAGCTGAGGAGAAGATTAGACTATTGGAAGAACAGTTGGAAAATCAGAAAAAGGTATATGGTTGAAATGCCGGAGATGGTGAAATTCAAAGAGGAGTTGACTCAGACTGAAGTTAATCATGTTATTAGACTTGTTTTCAAACAGGGTTTCCAAGCCTATATGAAAAACTGGGATATCAGCCTGTGCTTCTTGATCGGAAAAAGCCTTGAAAATACGATATTTCCGCCTTACACCTGAAAAAACGAGAATTCAAAGTAATCCAGACACATTGTTGAAAGCATGATCCCTTCATATCGTTAGTACTTCTGGGTCATTTTTACTGACGACAAAAACGGGCAGTAAAATTGGTGGAATTTTGCGATCCTGTGGACCGCAAAAACGGGTTGAATAAATTGTGGATTTTGACCTTGAAAATTGGTGTTGGCAGCCTGGAAAATATTGTCAAATTACAATCATCTCAACACTGCATTAATCAATCTCTATTATTTTATTTTTTGCAGAGTCTGCAAGACAAAGAAAATGAAGTGAAGAACTTCGAACAGAGAATCCAAGATTTCATGTTTCCCTCTTCCAGAAGTTTTAATCGAGAAAACTCAAAAGTTTTAGATTCTGATACAGAAGATGACCATTCTGAGAAGGAACATAATTTGGTGAGTACAAATCTTGTATCAATAGATTTTCTCAACATGTGTGTTCGGTCAAGTATTATGACTGATCGGATATTTCTAAATTTACTGAATACCATGATAGAGAGACTGTGCTTTTCCTAGCCATTTGCCATAATGCATCCGCCATGTGGCTAATGAAAATTGCATATTTCTGCTACAAATTAGCCACACAATGGCACATATTCGTGCATTTCATTTAATATTGGCCTTTGTGGCTAATTTAAATTTGGTCTGAGGAAAAGCACTAAGAGGGTAGCAATTTGATTGATTGTCATAGAAAATTCGATGACTTATATGTAATACTTGTTTGTTTTCAGGAAATGGCGAAAAAACAGATTTTGGAAAGTGAAGAGTGAGTTGAACAGATTTATCTAATTTTGCATTTTCTTGGATGATTTAATACCAGGTTGAGAAAAGCATGGTAGTAGGTAGTGAATATATCTATGAAAAGTTATTTTTTAAAGGTATGCTTGAAACCTTGGAAACCCTCTTCATACAAATTTGCCAAACAATTTTGCCTTGACCTGCTTATTTAGGATTGTCCTATAAATCTTTGCGGAATGTTCTCTTATTACTCCTGGACCAAGATTTTTCATAAGGCCAGATATAATTAATTCTTAGCTTCTTGGATCGCTGGGCCAACCGATTTTTGCCTACAGAAAAAAATGAGCTGAGCATAATTTGTATTGAATTGAAATTGTAAAAATCGGATTATAATTTTTTTGTCCTCGAGAAGATCCGAGAAGCTAAAAGTCAATTATGTCTGGCCTAAATATCTTACATTATCTGTTTTTTTTTGCATCACTTACCTTATGATTTGATTTTCTCTGCAGATTAATAGGGCAACTTCGAAATTCTCTCAAAACAAAAGATCTCATAATAGAACAATTGGAAGAAGAGAAGAAGGATCTGTCGAAGGATGCAAATGATGCATTGAAGAATAGACGGCATTCGCTTCAGAGGCAAGGCAAAGACAAGGGCATTCAGGTAGGCCTAAATAGATACAAGATATTCACATTCGTTTGAACGGATCAGAAACTTGTGTTGTAGTACTGATTTTGTGACATTTGTCGTTTGGTTGGATGTAAGTTTGAAGTCTAGCTGCATGGTAGTAGGTTGAGATACAATAATTTAGAATTTAGTAAAAGCGGGATGTTGATAAATCATGCGATGAAATCACAAACGAGATTAACCCCAAAATTTATAGACTGTCATTAAAAGTTGCAGTTTCGTGAAAATAAAAAATTTATAAGTTTGATCCTATTAGGTTTAAATTTAAATTCCAGGTATTACTAACTCCCGATGATTCGCCGGATGGAATTTCTGAAGGTGGAGATTCACAGGTAAGAATTAACAATGTTACATCAATATTTGTTTTCTCAGGGCAGTCTTCTGCCACATTGTGAAAAATGACACAAAGGCTTCATCACTGTGCTCCCCATGTCAGCAATAGTGTGCCCCTATATTCGCAAGTCTAATCTACGTTATGACCAGTCATGACTGTTGCTCTCACTTTGATGTATTCACTGCTGTTGCATGAACTGTAAATGACACTAAACTTGTGAAAAACAAGGATTACCAATGATTCACAGTTTCAATGTATTGTCCTTCGCTGAAATTTAGAAAATCTTCAGTCTTCAAACTGTGATGCACTGGGTAAAGTAACAGAACAGTTATTCATGTGTGATATCAGATATCAGTGATGTTACAACTCGAATTGACTCACTGAAATTGGAAAAGTATCAGCAATCATCTTGGATAAGATGAGAAAGAAACCTGACGATTGTCTTGGATACAATGAGAGACATCACAATTACCTTGAGACCTCATAATTTTCTGGATGAAATAAGTGACATCACAATTCATGTTTGGAGAGCTCACAATTATCTTGGATAAAATCTGAGACTTCACAATTATCTGGAATAAATTTGAGACCTTGCAATTATCCAGATCAGAAAAATTAAGAGATCTCATAATTCTTTTGGATAAAATAAAAGACCTCAGAATTATCTTGAGACCTCAAAAGTATCTTGGATGAAATGAGATACCTCACAATAGTCTTGGATAAAATTTGAGACCTCACAGTTATCTTGAATATGATATAAAAGATCTCATCTGCTACCTCGATGCTGGTTGCCTGTATATAGCCTACACTGGTGCTGATGGGGCATAAAACACAAACTCACTGCCTGGATACATAATACTCTTCCGAATGTCTGACATCGCAGAACAATTCCACATTTCCAGTGCCACTGGACACATAGATGTTATGGTAAAAAGTCTTTCTTTCGTGCAGAGTCACTTAGCTGAGTACAAGAAGAAGGTGGAAAGTCTCGAGAAGAAACTGAACCATGCCCAAGAAGGGATTTTGGACAAGGATGAAATAATTGCGGTAAGTGCTGAATACCAGTGGTGGGCATTAACTTGTTAATTGTTAATCCGTTAATAACGAAGTTAACAAATTGAGTGACTAGTTATTAAGTTATCATCTTCTGTTACTTAATTACAAATCAGTTAAGTTAAGGCATTCCGTTAATTTTAGTCCAAAAAGCTGCATTATCGAAAAAAAAAATTAAGTTAACTTTTTAACTTTAACTTCAGCTTTAACTTCAGCTAACTTAGCCACAATTTCATCTTATTAACTATAACTTTGCTAATAATTTCATTACCTGATTAACTGTGAGCTTAGTGTTAATTTTTTGTTAACTTGCTCACCACTGCTGAATACTGATATTGTTAACTGAAAATGCTGGTATTTTCTTGATCTTGTGGTCTTTCATCGTATTGCTGATTCCTCCTCCTGTCCTGATTAGACTACATAGTGCATAAATACTATAAATACAGGACGTAAAGCCCCAATAATCCATCTATCCTTAATCTTGTGATTTCTTTAAAAGGGTAACCTTTCAATTCATTTGTGATCTAATATTATCTCGCTTTTGTTACAGAAACTTGAAAATGCCGTTTCTAAAGTGGACTCAGGAAAAAAAGTAAGTTACTCCCGTGGAGTCAATCAGATTTTTAATTCAATCATTACCAGCTACAAAATTCTCTTACTTTATTTACTCTATTTGGAAAATTTAAAAGTAAATATAGATTTACGAAATAATCTTTGCCACAATTAACACAATTGTCTGATACAATTTGTTCCATTTCCTTACCAGGAACTGCTGGACGAATTGGAGCAGTTGAAAGAAGAATTGGAGGATTCCGCTCAGACTGTTCGACAAAGGGACAAGATCATCAAGGAATTTGCCGACAGGACTGTCAAAATGCAGAAGCAGGTGTGTAGAGAGTACATGTACTTCTAATTTAAGAATTGGGTATTCTGAGACTTGTCTCTTGAAAAATTCACAAGATTATGAATACGATATTATTAGAGAAACTGCCAAGTTTTCTCAACTCTATGAATGTATGACGCTGTCTTCATAATTTGATGATCTTTATCGCAGTCGGTTTTATTTAGTAAGATTGTTTTCATGCAAAAAATGAAGTCTCTTTTTATTCGGGGAGGGCCAGCTCAGTTGGTAGCACTGTGGGCTTTTTTAAAATCGTTTGGTCTGGGGTTTGATTCTACATGTTCTAGCTGGGTCTCCTACTTCTGTCTTCATCTTTGCTGTGTTGCCCTGCTGTCCCAGGTAGCTTACCAACTGCATCAATACAAGACACAAAGCTCTTGTCATCCGTCCATCTTCTTGGAAGGTATTGATTACTTGTCTGAAGAACTCTAGAATTAATGTGAATCATTTATTTTGAACTTTGTCTTTCCAGGATGAAGACTGGCAGGACCAGCTCAAAGAAAAAGACGATGAAATTAATTCACTCAGGGATCAAATGCACAAGCTCAAAATGAAGAGGTATCAGGTATGTGCCATTTCGATACAGGACAAGCGATAATAGAGCATTTTGGGCCATTCGACCCAGGCTTTAATCACATCTTGATATCTTGAGATATTTCTTTTGTTAATGGTCTATCTGTCGTTTGCTTTTCAGGGTTCTGAAGATCGTCTCTCCCTTGTTTCTGAACACCAAGACAGAGTGTCGGACATGGAAGATCAACTGGCTGAGATGCAGGTGGAAAATGAGGTGAGAGAAATGCATTGTAGCTGCAATCTACTATCGAATGTGATAAGAAATATTGCAACTTTGTCCCTTGATATTTGTTAATGTAGTTTACTATATTAAAACAAGGATGCTTTGACTGGTTGTTTGGGCTTTCACTTTAGTGTTGCTATAGATCTCACAACAGTTACTTGAATAATTATACTGAGGGCTTCGGAGTCAGTTCCGGCTCCTTCCCCCTTTCAAAATGTGGCTTAAAGTCCTGGCTCCATCAAAACTAAATCAATTATACAGTGGTGCCACCGATACATTCCCTGAGTCTCCGACTCCAAAGCCCTGATATATTCTTTTATTGATTACTCTTTGACTTGTATATTTCAGAGATTACACAAAACCATAGGTCGCCAGGAAGCTGAGATAGCACGGAAAGTGGAAGAATTAAAAAGAGCGGATGCTGTTTTACATCAAACGGAGGACAATATGCAGGTATGAGAATTTTATTATTATTATTTAATCTTGATTATAGTGCTGGGAGTGTATAGAGGTTAAAAGGCTGATGAACTTTTTGACACTGCTGGTTAATGGGACTGTACTTTTCCATCCACCATAGATCTACGGTGCCTGGAGGTAGATTAATATTATGATTTTGGTGGTAGTTCTACCCATTCCAATTATTAACTGTATATACGTCCTATAAGATTGTATAGGTGCCCAATCATCAAGTAAAAAGTTGCACAACATTTAGAGATTGTGCAAAATATTGTGCTTCTAAAAGAGAATACACAGAGCGGTACCCAGAATAATTTTCCAATAAATATTGACAAATTAAATGTTCGTCGGAATATTAATATCTTCTTCTAGTTGTGTTTATTTAATAGAGAATTTACAAGTAGATCTACTAGATGTGATGAAAAAAAATTATATGATCGTAGGATAAATCTATTGCTGTCTGTGCATAGATATGATTTTGAGTATTGTGTTTATGTTAATCATTGTTAATTTATTCAAATTTATTCGCTACCCAATCATTAGGGCCTTAGAGATTCACTTAGGGACGAAAAACATCGAAATTCTGAAAAGAATGACACAGTAACTAAACACTATCAGGTAACCATGGTAACAGATAATTTATTTAAGTCTACAAGCATCGTGCTAATTGCCTTCCTCCTAGTGGATGTTGTTAATTGCATGTTATGTAGAATTGACCCTTTCTTTTCTTTTGTGACTCCATTTTGTACTTTTATTTAGTTTGAGTTTAGTATTTCTCGATTGAGAAATAGTCTTAGTATTATATTTTTGTACTATGATATATATTTTATTCTACTTTAGGTTTAGGTTTTAGATAAACTTTTAGTTTGTTGTATTAGGATTACTTCCAGTTGTGAATATTTATCCATTTATCGTAGCTTTTACTCCATATGTTACTGAATGTTTAGTATTGTCTCATAGTGTTTTGTAAACTTGTCTACCTTTTATAGTAATTTAAGATGAAATTTATTTTCTTGCATATCTATTGCATTCTTTTGGAATTTCGTCTGTTGTAAAATAAATTAGTCTTTACAGGTAGATTTTTTTTTTAGGTCTTCATTATACTAATTTAATTTTTTGCATGGTTGTGCTAAGTGCAGTGTCTTTACAAAGACCTGTCACACTGTATGATTTCCTCTGTATGAATTTAGTGCATGTTGTCTTGTCTACCTTTGATAAAAATAAGGTTTCTTTAATTGACAAATGTGCATTTGCTTTCCATTCTGATGCTAAGTATTCCGTCATTTTTTGCATTCGGCATGCGTAAGTTTACTGTTGAGAGTGTATAATCTCTATAGTTTTTTTTGTGTACTCAAAATAAACAAAAACGTCACAATTTCAAATGAGAATCGTATCTATGTTTACTGATGCCTTTTCTGATGTATTTTTTCCCTAGATTATAAATAATAGTTTAAATCTTTCTTGCCCACAGTGGTTAGGATGACCTGGTTAGCAGTAATGCATCAAAATTTGTTCAATTAACAAAGTTAGCATCTTTGTAAACACCTGGTTATGCCTATTAGCACTTCGTCCTAATCAGCTTGCGTAAGATCTAGAAGTGATGGTTTATGTTATGATCTTTACTCCCATTTCTTTCAGGCCTTGTTAGACGATGCACAACGACAAATTACGAGCCAAGAGAAAATGCTTCAAAGGATGAGCCAAAGTTTACGGGAGAAAGACAAGGAACTGCACTTGGCTATGGCACAGGTAAAGAAATCTTGGGAATATGATGTAACTAACTAGGGGAAATCTTTTCAGGGTAGAAGGTTAGCTCGGTGGTAGTGTGCTAGGCTGGCAATCGCTGGTTCCTGGGTTCGAATCCAGCTCTTGCAGAGTCTCTTGGGCGTATATTGGACGGCAGTTTTAATCGTCCTTTGTCTCATTGCTCTGTCATCCTTATAATCCTAATTAGCCTACCCAGTGCATAAATGCAGGATGTAAAGCCCCAATCATCCGTCCATCCATGCCGGTAATCTTTAATGAATGAACTCTGTGTTCCAATTAAAATGGAAGTATCAAAAATGTGGGAACTGTTTAGGAATTCTCAAATTTTTTTTAAAAATTTCAGTACTGATGTACAAAGTATTACTAGAACTGTTCTATTCGTTTAAAAACTGGCAAATGTTATGAATTTTGAAGAAGACTTTATCTGTAACTGTGTCAAACTTGTGTAAGACTAAAATATTGAAAGCTATTAATTTATGAAGAACCCTGTATTTAGGGAAGTCTTTTTGGATAAGACATTTGATGTATGGTCCTTCGTATCTGTGCCTATCCAGAACAAGTAAATAATTAGGCTCAAGGGGATGAATAAGGCACTTTGTTGAATGTTGTTGGTCTTTCATCTATTTGTTAGTGTGAGCTGCAAAAAAGTTTTATTGAAAAATTGTTTCCTTTTCTTTCAGCCCTCGACGGACAACAAAGAGAAGTTAGTTGCGGCTCTAAAGGACCAGTTGCAAGAAAAAGACAAAGCGATCGAGAATGCAGTGGAAGAAAACTTCAAGATGCAAGAAAAGAAAGACAACGAGTTGAGGCAGTTGAAATTGACGGTTAGAGAACGAGAAAGAGACATTGACCGTGCCAATCAGATGCTGCTGACTGCCGAGGAGTCCATAGATGTGAGTATTCGCAATTTATGTAAAAATCTAACAAGTCTCTCTTTGAAACGTTGGTCCTAATTGGCTGACCTAAGAGCATTAATACAGGACGTAAAGCTGTATCATCCATCTCTCTCAGACATTGAGTCATCAGATTCATGTTGAATGTTGTTTCAGGATTCTGTTTTTGATCATGATTTAATGTAATAACAAGACTCCTGAGGTGGAAAATTTATTGGGTAAAGTATTTAGATAGTTGTTTGTCAATAAGAAAATAAAGATTATTAAAATAATTTTCGTCTTGAACGATGTAATAGTGCAGCCAAGAGTTGGGATTATTTTAGGGTGAGGCAATCTAGGCCACCAATCGCTGGCTGCCGGGTTAGAATCCATCTCTGGCAGCGTCACCTGGGCCTATGGTGGGCAGCGGTTTCATTCTCCTTTCATGTCATTGCTTTGTCCGGCTCTTGTCCTTCTCTTGTCCTTACTGGCCTTCAAGAGTGGATGATTACAGGATGTAGAGCCCCAATCATCCATCTTTCTTGAGAATTTGCACTGAATAAATAATGTATTTTGCTGATATATTCTTTCAGACCCTTGAAAATGAAGCAAAAGAGAAAGAGGCAGAAAGAAGGAAACTTTTATCCACAATCAAGGGCCTGCAGAAGAAGATCCAGGAAGAGGCTGAAAAGAACGAGAATGCTCTGGAAGAGAAGGAAGGGTTGATAGAAAGGCTGAGGGCCGCCATGGCCAAAGAAAGTGCTATACAGGTAAGATAGCAAAGTAACGAAGTTGATAGTGATTGTTCTCAGTACATAAAAGATATAACTCGCAATAATGGTGACTTATCTGAAAAATATAGCTCTAATAATTGCAAGAGTACAGGTCTCCGAGGTCTGCACTTTTGCAACTTACCAACATATGGTAGGTAGAAAAAACCTACTCTGTGTATTTTGAAAAGTGACCTAAAGCTCAATGAATTCCAAATCAAACACCATTGCAGTTTTTTGAGGGAACCTAACTCTGTTGTCCTGCGCAAAACTGTAAAGATCTTTTTCTTCAAGCCAATTGGTCCAATGGCTCGTCGATAAGTTCTTTCATTATGATCGCATGATTAGTGCTACTTAACATAGAATCAAGTCGTTCCACAGAGCATTTAAGAGACCTCAGCTGCTAATTAGCATGAACCGGCAGTAGTGGAACTATCCCTACTCCAGCTTCTGCTATGCTTTCTTTAATTGTCGAACTAATAATCATTAATTATTGATAATTTCAGCAGCCTACTGACTCCGACAATGTCCTTGGCCACTTGCAACAGCGTCTGCGGGACAAGGAACAACTCTTGCAAGAGGTTTTGGCTGACAACGTGAAGCAGAGGGAAGCAGGCGACAGAACCAACAAGGATTTGTTGAACCAACTCCAGGCCATTGATGCGGAACTCAGGGTGAGGACTTCACTTTGTTCATATATATGGTGTTAGGTTTTGTGAATATTATATTTTTGAATGTATGGGAGAATGCTTTTAGTGTGAAGAACCGGATTGGACACAAAGACAAGGAGGCTTGATTTATACTAAGGAGTAAGGATAGTAGCTGAGGCATTCAATATTTTGTCATATAACTTAAATGTATTCATTCGATGTTGGGAACAGTTCTTGCCAGGTCACCTGGGCCTATGTTGGACGGCTATTTCAACCATCCTTCACCTCAATACTGTGTCCTCCTTCTGTCCTAATTAGCCTACACAAGTTCATAAATACAGGAATTAAAGCTCCAATCATCCATCCATCTTAGAAAATGGTCTCTGGTTTTTACTCAGAGATCTTCTCTTGGTATATTGGCTCTGAGGTTGCTGGCTTGATTTTGGTCACTCACTATGGCCCAGATGTATCCGAGCACTGCTTGTTGAAAGTGCACTTTAGAATTGGAACATCCAATGCGTCGTTAGTGCGCCTACTCGCTTCACATGAAAATTGTAGATTTTCCATTCAATTAAAATTATGGTTTCTTCTTATCTGTTTCAGGACAATCAAGACAAAGCCAATGAGGAGGTGGCCCAAATGACCAGAAAGCTACAAGCACTGCAGGCCAACTTGAACAAGAGGGAATACGACCTACAGGTGACGGACAATACTTCACTATTAAGTTCATAAAACATTAATTTAAATTCATTGGCCTATCTCTACCTGTGGATTATGAGGACATATATATTCCTAATACTTCCTTCTTTGAAAACGCCTTTGTAGATGAATTAACACTGACCCTCACCATTTTATTTCTTCATTCTTTTGGAGTTTTGCACGACTAAATTCAATTGCTTTCGATTCTCACTCTGACCGGGTCTCCTGGATTTCACCTCCAGGCTCCTTACTGTGTCCTTCTCCAGTCCTATTTAGCCCCCCAAGTGCATAATTACTGGATGTAAAGCCCGATTCATCTAGTCATCTGACTTTCTCGTTATATCTTTTTATCTGTCTGCGAATATACGTTTAATAAAACATTTCTATCTTTTTCTTCAGGCGTTAGAATCCGACTCAGACAGAAGTCAAGACCACCAGAAAGAAGTTATCCAGAAAATGCAAGAAGCCATGAATGAGAGAGACAAGACGATAATGGTAGGAAAGAAAAAGAGTTTCAGTTTCCGCAATTAATTCTCTGAATTATCAAACTATTGAATACATTTGTTTTTATTTATTAGTTCTAATGCTTAATTGGCTTTTGAAATTCTTTTATAAATGCTGTTTGTAATTTCAGGCCCTGGTGGAGAGTGCCAGAGAAAGAGATAAATTATTACGAGATATACAGCAGGGGACACCACTAGGCGATGATGGTGCTGCCGCCAAGTTGCAAGTTCAGGGACTAAAAGACGACGTGGCTTATTTGAGTAATGAACTCAATAAGAAAGATGGTGAGTGGATTCAATATTAAGTTCTCAAATAGTGTATGAATACAGGACATAAAGCCCCAATCATCCATCCTATTCATATCGTAATAAAAGGTCTGTTATTCTTTTATATTTTGACTTATTCTTACATTTTCTTAACAGAGCTTATTGAGAGATTGAAACAAGCCCTGGAACTGAGTGAAGATGGTTATGACGGTCCGTCGAGAGTGAGGACCAAAGTGGATGAACTGGAGAGGGAGTTCGCTGGACGAACTGAGGTTAGTCTATCATTATATTGCCAGCTTTTGAGATTTGAATGTCAGAGAGCTCTGCTTCATTTAGTTAAACTCTTGTTAATTTCACAAATGGTACCATCATTTCTCAGAAGATTTTAAAGAGCAGCTGTAACACTTGCTGTTCGAGTGATAGATTGTGCGATTTTGTCTGTTGCTACAGACTTAAATCTTCAGTGACATTTCCTTCCTCCTGTCCTAATAAGCCTACCAAGTGTATAAATACAGGATGTAAAACACCAATAATCCATCCATCTGTGAAATTTCCGAAGCTGGTGCCTGGATTTTGGTATACAGGCAAAGTGTCATCTTGAAAATGTGCTAAATTTCTGGAAAATTGAGTCTTAATCGACTGACATTTTTGGCAAGTATTCAAGGAGATTAATATTGGTCTATCATAGTTGGCTTTAATGGCTGCATATTTGGCTTACGGCAAGCCCCAGCCCAGATTTCTATCGGGTTTTATACTGAACAGCAGAAGAAAGTTATCAAATGCCAAGTGAACACTGTATGTTTGTCACAACTTTCCTTTGCTGTTCAGCTGTTTACTGTTGAGCATTATAATTAATACCCACCCAATCAACATTTTGTAATCCGCATGATTATACATGTTTGTTCACCATGAATGCATCATACCCTTGTGTGCATATGCCATGTTTGTCGACCTTTGCATGTGAAATTTTAACCTGATTTAATTCACTCGAATGCAGTCCCTTACAAGATCATTGCTTGCGGAGCGCATCACTAGAGCTAAGCTTGTAAGTTGAGTGTGAGTGCATTTGAAAGTTAAACAATGGGGTTTGTTTTCAGACATACATGTGGCATACATGTAGCTCCTGTGGACATATTAGAGTGCCTTTTGCTATTGAGGAGTATTTATGAATTTCAGAAATGACTCGTTATCTTTCTTGTTAAGAAATGAGGGGGGAGGGTTGGTCTAGTGGTAGCATGCTGGACTGCCAGTCGCTGGGTCCAGGGTTCGAATCCAGCTCTAGCCGGGTCACCTTGGCCTATGTTGGACGATTGTTTCAATCATCCTGCACCTCTTTGCCGTGTCATCCTCCTGCCCTAATTAGCCTGCCGAGTGCATAAACACAGAATGCAAAGTCCCAATTATCCATCCATCTTGTCTGAAAACAAACCTCAATGTTGCTGCATGTTGTGAGTGTGAAAATGTGTGTAACTTTTAAAAATATCTGTAACAACTAAATTAGGTCTCAGATATTTTACATGTTTACCCTCGTCTGTTGTTGTGGTAACTAATTTGGAAATGTAGAAAGTCATGGCTGTGTGAATATTTAAATGATAATGCATGGAGGTTGTTAGCACTGGCTTTTATTCTGAGGAAAAAAATATTTTTCTTGAAATTTGCAAGTTCAAACTTGTTGCCAGTTCTTGATGATATCTGGTCATGTGATCTCTGGTTCCTGGATGTGAGTCATGTGACTCATACGACCAATCAGCTGTGAGAAAAGGTTATAAAAAGGCTATGAAATACAGATAGAAAAGAAACTTGCTGCCTGATAGCTGACAAAATTTGTAGTGCTGTCTGAACTTGCACGGTCATGGATGAACAACTTTGATGTTTGCAAAAACCTCAAAAATAACTTCATCAATACTAAATTTTGCCCTTTAGATTTATTTTTAGAGCCAATGTTAGAACAACCTGTTGATGTTAGCGAGTTTACAGAAATCTAGTCCTGTGTAAATAATAATTAGTTTGTAGGCCGTCTATGAAAAATCCGGAGTCTAAATAGACCTGGAAATTTTAAAGAGTCCAGTGTCCGTCTACTGCCAAGATTCTGTTATTTTAGTTAACATTATTAATGACATGCCTCCAAAAATGAGAAGTCTGCAAAAATCTGGAGTCTTGGACTTCAAAATCCTTGGTAGATATTTTAAAAATGGAAATCTCTGGATAAGTCCATTTTAGAAAACTACCAATAAAAGTTGCAACCTGAATACCTGTAGTATAGTGTGTATTCCCAAAATAAAGTTCATGAATTGTGTATTTCTAGACATCATTGTCCATTGTGTATGCAGTCAGGCATGAAACCATTATCTATGTACAGCCTTTGATTATAAATGTCTCTTGTCAATAATGATTGATGTTTCTTAATATAGCTAGATACTACTACTAGATAGAGGGCCTCTAATAGTAATATGGTAGTATCATACTAAAGTCAGATCTAGCACATGAAATAAGCGGCACAAGGATTGAATTCATGGAGATTGAAGTTATCTCAATGAAACTAAGAAATCATATGATAGATATTCAGATTTGTGATTTGTTTCAACTTATGAATTTCTATTTCACTGTCAAACTATTGAATTAAAGTGCAAATATCTTTGAAAGGTAATCATTGGACAATTAGTTGACTCATATTCCATTACACGTCTGGGAAAAAAGTTATTGAGTAGTTTGGAAATGGATATCTATCATACTTCGGAATTTGAGAATTAGAATATTGGATTTCTGTGAAATGCGTCGAAAATCTTTTCAAAAATTTCTTGTATTGTATTTCTAAACTGTTCATGTCTGAACATGGACAGCATATTGGAGTTCAGCATTGAAAACAGGGTGTCTGCCAATCCTGGAAAAGCCTGGAAAAGCCTGGAATTTGGTTTCTCATTTTCCAGGCCTGGAAAAGCCTGGAAAAACCAGCATTTTGAACAAAAAGGCCTGGAAAAGCCTGGAATTTAGCTGGTATGGAAATTTAAATGGGCCACTGCTAAATTTTCGGCAATTTATAGCGACGATCGGACAAAAGTACAAATGTCGTGTTCAGAAAAAAGTGTGTGTATCGTGTCATTAATTGGTCAGTTCGTCAAAAAATTGGCCTGGAATTTGGGAAAACTTTGTCTGGAAAAGCCTGGAAAAGCCTGGAATTTGGTTTTAAAAAAGCGGCAGACACCCTGTGAAAAGCACCTATCCCAGCTTATTGGATGTATTTGGTAGATCTATAGACTATAGCTTATGGGATAAATTTTATTCACAATGTTTAAAGCTGAGACACAGCAACCTTTTGGTTTTAAAGTTTCTTATAAACCTAAAAATGTGTTAAGCAAAGGAAGTACAAAAGCATGGATGTTAGACGCTTACTCATTGGCGACTTTGAAAAAATCCAAAATACCATTATCAGCTGGAATAAGGGTGAGGAAAATGATAAATTTAGAAATTGTACATTTGATAGTTTGAGAATCTTATTATTACTATTTATTAATCTGATTTTGTGGATAATTATAATTGATGTGTTAGAATGTCTAGTTTGCAGTGGTATTATTGTTGTGTGTATGTAACTAGTTAATTAATCTTTACTTCCAAGAACTATGTCGTATTTGTGATTGTCGTATAATTTGTGGAGTCACTCTTCTTTGAAGCCCTGAAGATATTGAAATTTGTATTAATATTTGTGGAGTCTGTATTGCTAATGTTTTTTCCATTTCGTACTTGCATGAACATTGTTTGTATTCATGTGTATTACATTCAATGTCATTGTATTGAATATTTCCATGCATGTTTCGATTTGAACCTGACTCTAGTTATTCCCTACGAGATAATAATAATCTCATGTGATGGAAATAATTTGTTATTTTTTCAAACTCGCAGTGACCTGGAGCATGTGTTTTCCATATTATTCCCCTTTAAAATTGCAAAATCCTCATTTTTCTGTGACTGAAAAATTGTTGTCTCTTTTTGTCTCACAGAATGAAGTGAACAGAAAACTGAGGGAGTTTGGGGTGAAGGATGTGTATGAGTTGCAGAGGATCCAGAATGAACTGCAAGCATTGCGCCAAGAGAAGCTGTCAGGGTCCGACAGTGAGGCCGGAAGCAGAAAGGTGGGTTCAACCACAGAAGATAAAGATTTGGCGTAAATTTATAATATCTCTTGTCTATGTCTCTTATCAGGGTCCCCACCGGACAGGGAAAACAGGGAAAATGGTAAAAAAAAATTCCCTGCAGAGAAAAATCAGGGAATTAGAAATACTACCTCAAATTCAGGGAAAGCTCAGGGAATTTTGTTTTATATAATCTGTTAATGCGTGAAAGAAGCCCTCAATTTTAAGCGAAAATCCGTAGAAGTAATAGTTTTTGGTTTCCGATTTGCGACGATGATGCCGCGATAACACAATGATAAGCCTAAATAATCTCAGGGAAAACATCCGGTGGGAAGAGTCAGGGAAAATACAGGGAATTTGCTCGCCAGATTTCAGTAGGTACTCTGTCTTATGTAAACTTGGGCTAGGTCAGTTGGTTGTGCCCTGGCTCCAATGCTCCCAATTACTGGGTCCCAGGTTTGATTCCAACTCTGGTAGAGTCACCTGGACCTATGTTGTACAGCAGTTTATACATTACAGCCTGTCCTTGCCTCTAAATAGCCCACAACGGTGCTGATGGTGCATAAAACACAAACTCACTCATTGTAGCCTGTCCTAATTAGCCTACCAGATAGCATAAATATGGGACATAAAGCCGTAATCATCCATCCATGTGTCTACTAAGTATTGTTTTAATTGATTCTAATGGAAATAATTTTGCTGCAGCTCCAAAAGGCCCTCCAAGGCCAGATTAAAGAAGCAAAGACTTTGAATAAATCTTTGGAAGCCGAAAGGAACATTTATTTGAACTTACGCCAAATGGACGGTGCTGCCACAGGGTGAGTATCTTCTGAACC
The DNA here is from genome assembly GCA_026936325.1 of Platynereis dumerilii. NCBI lineage: Eukaryota > Metazoa > Annelida > Polychaeta > Phyllodocida > Nereididae > Platynereis > Platynereis dumerilii. The sequence goes on along the minus strand of JAPTHN010000006.1, from coordinate 44,786,315 downwards.
AAAGTTCCTTGTCATTCAATTTCTGAATGCTTGATTGGCAGAATTGAATACATTATAAGAGTAAGGCTATTTTCGATGTACATGAGATTGAAAGTCAATTTGACCTGCCAAGTTGAAACTGACAAAACAAATTATAAAATAAAATTTTGTCTTTTCCATTTACTATGTTATTTTTAAATGGTAGTGTTTGAATGGAGGCTAATTTCCGGCATGCAATGACAGTAGTGCAGATGTCTTTGTCTTTTGTTCGTTCAGGGAGAGCGATGCCTTAACCTCAGAACTGGCGGCTGTCCAGTCACTTCGCCACCAACTGAAAGACGGCCTCAAAAGAAACTCCCAACTGGGAAAGCAGCTGGAGAAACAGCTCAAGAAAACTGTCGTCAAACTGGACTCAGGTTTGTGGATGTTATGAAATAATATGATTGTGGTACTATTTTTGCCAGTTCCTCTTATTTAGTATATCTCTATTAGTATTTCTGTATTGGAATATCTGAGTGCCTTTTTTTTGGCGTTGTAAAGTTGTTGTTTTTAACCGGCCTAACAGCGGAGGCCGGTTTATACAGGAGCTGTAAATGGATCAGGTGAAACCATAAACAGTAGGCATAAACTGCAACCACAAGCTTGATGTAAACCATGTTTGGCAAAGGTTTTTCCCCATTGTGATCTTAATATTTCACTTACAGTTATGAAATTTGGTACAGGTATGGTACTCTGGGTATGGATTGGGAACATGTCGAAAAATCCAAGATGGCTGCCATTTTGTGGCGGCCATTTTGGCAGCAATCTTTCTTCATTCTTGAACTGCCCTTTGTGACCTTAATATTTCACTTACAGTTATGAAATTTGGTACAGGTATGGGACTCTGGGTATGGATTGGGAACATGTCAAGAAATCCAAGATGGCTGCCGTTTTGTGGCGGCCATTTTGGCAGCCATCTTTCTTATTTCTTGAACTGCCCATTGTGACCTTAAGGGGAGGTATGGGTGAGAAGGGCACTTTTCTGCAATTTTAAGTTTAATGAACAAAGTTTGGTATAAAAAGTTAGGTTTTAGTGAAATTAGATGATTTCAGGTCATTTTGCATTGTTATGATGAATGGTTGCTATGGTAACCAGTTTAAAAGGCGAAAAAAGGCTGATTTTTACTGCTCACGGGATGTGAAATTTCTGAAGTTACAGACATGATAGAAAAATTGTGAAAAAATTTACAAAAGAAGACGGGCAAGACGCAGAAAATTACAGAGCGGATTTTTGATATTTTGTTTCATAGTGTCAGAAATTAGTGTAAAGTAGTCAAAAGTCATTTTTATTAAAAAAATTCTCGTTTCTGTCGCTACGATGTCATATAACTTTGCAACGAAAAAAATTTTTAAAAATCCGGTCTGTAATTTTTAAGACAATTTTTCGAGGATTCCGATGATGTATCCCACAGGTTCCTATGACAAACGGTTGTCCAGATTTTTCACATCCCGTACAGGGTAAAAGTTGATTTTCACATATTGCGGAAAATGGCAAAAACGTGACGTTAACGTCATTTCAGGCTATTGACCACCAGATAAAACATTTGTGGCTATTTCTTCAAATCTAATGAAGCTACAGGTACAAAATTTTGCAACGATTTAGTTATCATTGTTATGTTTCACCAAAGTAAATTCCATGTGGCTATTTTAACTACTTTTTTGTGTGGAAATCTTTGAAGTGACACAACGCCACTATTTACTCACTAAAATTTGGCGATGATTTGGTATTTGACATGGCTTTAAGTGATGATAGAGACATATTTTAATATAATTGAAGCTTGGACTGGCTGCCTGAGTTGGTGTAGGTCAAAGATGTGCCATAAACTGAATATGTGAAGCTTACATATTTTTGGGGAATTTCTCACCCATACCTCCCCTTAATATTATCACTTGCAGTTATGAAATTTGGTACAGGCATGGGCCTGTGGGTATGGATTGGGAACATGTTGAGAAATCCAAGATGGCTGCCGTTTTGTGGTGGCCATTTTGGCAGCCATCTTTCTTCATTCTTGAACTGCCCATTGTGACCTTAATATTTCACTTACAGTTATGAAATTTGGTACAGGTTTGGGACTCTGGGTATGGATTGGGAACATGTCGAGAAATCCAAGATGGCGGCCATTCTGTGGTGGCCATTTTGTGGTGGCCATTTTGTTGTGGCAATTTTGGCAGCCATCTTTCTTCATTCTTGAACTGCCCATTGTGACCTTAATATTTCACTTGCAGTTATGAAATTTGGTACAGGTATGGGACTCTGGGTATAGATTGGGAACATGTCGAGAAATCCAAAATGGCGGCCATTTTGTGGTGGCCATTTTTGCAGCCATCTTTCTTCATTCTTGAACTGCCCATTGTGACTGTAATATTTCACTTACAGTTTTGAAATTTGGTACAAGTATGGGACTCTGGTGATGGATTGGAAACATGTCGAGAAATCCAAGATGGCTGCCATTTTGTGGTGGCCATGTTGGCAGCTATCTTTTTTCATTTTTTGAACTGCTCATAGTGACCTCAATATTTCGCTTAAGAGTTATAAGATTTGTTACAGGTATGGGCCTGTGGGTATGGATCAGGGACATTTTGATAAATCCAAGATGGCGGCCATTTTGGCAACCATCTTTCTTCATTTCTTGAACTGGCCATTGTGACCTCAATATTTCACTTAAGAGTTATGAAATTTGGTACAGGTATGGGGCTGTGGGTATCAGACAGGAACATGTTGAGAAATCAAAGATGGCAGCCACTTTGTGGCAGCCATTTTGGCAGCAATCTTTCTTCATTCTTGAACTGACCATTGTGACCTTAATATTTCACTTACAGTTATGAAATTTGGTATAGGTATTGGCCTGTGGGTATGGATGAGTAACATGTTGAGAAATCCAAAACGGCGGCCATTTTGACAGCCATCTTTCCTTTTTTTTTAGAAATCTGTTCAAACTGCATTGATTCTATACTAATAGTCTAGCATCTTCCAATCAACTATTTCTCCTATCTTCCAATATCAGTTGCTCAGTGGTTTAAGCAATGGCACCTTCAATTTCATTGCGCTAGGTCGGTTTTGAATCCGTGGATTCTTGTTTATGAAAATATTTATATGAACGAAAGTTTATTTAAAATCTCCAGTTATTCTCTGTCCCACAATTAAGCTGGGTTGGAAAAGGGTTTACCCTGTAGATCTGTTGACGTGTGTGTTATGATTGGACAATTGCTTTAATGAAATTAATATTACTCACAGGATCAAGTAGCGATGGAAGGGAGCAGTCCGAGCTGGAAAAGAGGTTGTTGGAGGAAGTGGAAATATTGCGGAGACAATTGAACGACAGTCAAATGCTCGCTCAGAGTGCAACAACAAACATTTCCAAATCTGATATCGAGAATGGAAAAGAACATGAAAGTCAGATTGAAAGTGGTGTCGAAACTCCTTTACCTCAGCCCAATGCTGCTGCAAACAACTATACAGTTGACGCAACAAAATTTAATGTCTCGAATGACTCCCGCAAAGTAGAAGTAAAGATTAACGACTCCTCAGGGCATAGAGATTTGTCGTATTGGGATAGTTTTCTTCCGTCCTTCCAAGATTTACCGAGTGCCAAAGATCTCGTGCCAAAGGAGGAAGAGTTGAAACAGATGACTCCGGAGGAGTTGCGGACTGTCGTGCACAAGTTGGGCTCAGCTCTGGAGGTGTCTAACCATCAGGTACAAAGATAAAAAACAATGTTTTATGTAGAGTTTAGAGCTTACATATCCATACATAGTATTTTATTAATTCATTAATATTTGAACAATGTCAAGAGTGGTGGAAAAATGTATACAAAGATAGGTAAGGTAGTCTGCAGAATTCAGCTCGTTTGGGGCCTCTATGTTCAGATCAAAAGTGAAAGATGGTGCGATGAATGACGATGGTGATAGTCACTGATAGATGAATGATCTAATACAACATTTTGATAGTTGAAATTCCCTTTGTCAAAATTTTATAACACCAATCGTTGTCAATTCATAGCCATATGCCGTAACTGACCCAGTTTCCAAGATTTCTCCGTCATTATGTTAGGATTTCTATGGGACTAGCTGTTTTGTTGTTGTCTACTGAAAATTGTAATATTATACTTACAATTTTGATATTTTTTCATTTCAGAGCGAAAAACTTCAGGACCACATCACATCTCGGGACTTGAGTCCAACAAGAGAAGACAACAACAGCTCACCAGGGGCCGCCAGCAGTCAGATGGTTGACGGTGGTGCCACCTTACGACAACTGGAGCAAGTACAGAACGATCTGACGAGAGCTGAGCGAGATAAAGCTAAATTACGGCGGCAGTTGGATAGTTTGATAGAATCGCCTGAAGCCACAAACTCCGATAGTCGCGTAATACCTGTTTTAAGAGAACAGTTAGCTGAAGCTAAGGAAGCTTTGAAGAACAGTAATCAAGCTTTGAAACATATCAAGATGGAATCTTCACTTGCTAATCAGTCCATGGTTGACTCGCAATACAAAATCGAGGACCTCAATAACCAGTTGAAGAATTTACAAGCTCAGTTAACACACTCAGAAAACATTAACAGTATTCTAAAACGCCAATTGGACCTTAACGCTGAGTGTACACCTGAACAGTTGAATTCTGAATCGAGTGATGTTAGCAATAAACACCAGGAGGCTGTACCTCAATCAGAGGTGCCCTCTAGCAGCAATAAGAGGAGTATGATTCCCGTACGCCAAAATAGTACTGATGACACTAGTTCCGTCCCTGACAGCCAGAGGCTTCTCCAAAAAAAGATTGAGGCCATTCAAAGTGAGCTTCATGAGGAAAGGGTAAGGAAATGCTATTTATTTAATTCTTGGTCTCATTCCAAATTCGTAGCTTATTCAAGGTTACAGACGAAAAGATGGTTGTTTGATCCTTGCTTATCTGTGCGCTTACTGGTCTCTAAATAGCCCACACTGGTGCTCATGGGACGTAAAACATGAACTCATTCAGTGTGCGTTTACTCTTGTGTTGTCTTTGGTAATAGAAATAATAGAAATAACAAATTAATCCGAAATTAAACAATTTGAAAAAAACAGAAGATGAATTTTAAGACTGAGCAGTGAAACTGATTTGTGGGTAGCTATAATAGGTAAATCAACTTGGTAATTTGGCTTAACCAATAGTTTTAAAACGAATCCTGATATAATGCAGTCTCTTACTGTTTGTATTCTTCCATTTCAGCTCCATCGCAAGTTACTTCAGGGCAAATTAGCTTCGACGGAGCAAACAGTTCGCAGCCAGCGCGAAAAAGGACGTCATTATCGTCAACTTCTTGAAGAAGCTGGCGTCATTGACAGAGTTCGCAACAAGAGCTCAAGCGAATCAAATTTGACGTCAATTGGCATAACTCCCATCAGCTCAAAGCTTGATTCTGACTTCACTGCCTCAGCTTCTGCTGAAGATTTGAGTCACAGAGATATGTCGCCCCCCGTAGAACCAATATTATTGAATTACACCCCACCTGCCATTTCCACCGATCAAGAGTATTCGGAAACGGAAGATCCCGTACTGCTGAGAGACCAGGTAGGGTTGGCATTTACAATTTTCACAAAAGTACTGTTATGAATAGTGCAGGGTTTCCATAGTCCTTGAAAATTCTTAAAATTCCTTGAAAAATATGTGGTCCCACAAAGTTCTGGAAATGACTTAAAGCTTATGACAAGTTTGCCGCCTTTGTCTCTGATTGGTTCTAGCGACGAGGTTCTGAACTGGAGCATTTTATAGTGCATTATAGTGTAACTTTGTGAATATACTCTATGATTATTACAAATTCAATTTAGAAAGTTGTTTTCCAGGTTAACAAACTGAGGGCACAACTGCAGAAAAGCAACAGGGTCATCAAAGGTTTCCGGAACAAACAGAAGTTGGCAGCAGGTGGCAGTAGTAGTTCTAGACCTCCGCGGCCACCTGGTGACAGATTGAGCCTTGATTCGGCTAATTTGGAAGTTTCAACGCTACGGCAACAGTTAGAAGCTTTGCGCAGAGAATCGGAAGAAATGCAGAGAAAGATGAAAACGGAAGAACATGATACGAGTGGCAGTTGGGAGACTTTACAGGTTTGTTCTTAATTTATTTACTTTCATAAGCATGTGATTGTCTCAAGGATAAGATAATTAAAAGGTGGATTGTCAGATTGAAGCTTATTATTAAATTGAAATTAATCTTTACTGTACCTGGTTATAGGAAGAAATCCCTACTGAACTTTGTATATTTTAAGGCTGATTATATTTCAAAACTGGAGACATCAATTGACAATTATTATAATTTTAGAAATAGTAATAACTGATGTCACTGAAACTAAAATAACCTCCAACTGTTAGATTTTCCTTTGCTGATACAGAAACTAGGGCTGAAACCTTTTCCCGGGTGCCCGAGCACGGGTAGGGTAATGCATTTGCCCGGGTCAAATTTGTCTGCCCGGGATATCGTTCTTTTTCGAAAAGGGCCTGTATTTCATCATGCCACCTGTTTTCAATAAGTCTAGTAATGTTGAGTTTCTGAAACAAGCTCCAGATAACCTCAAATGACCTTAAAAGTGTGGGTTTACCCCTTATCCAGATAACTCTTGATGACAGATCCTGTTACTTAGCAATAAATCTCCTTTCTTTTTCTTTTTTACACCAACTGTCCCCAGACTTACATGGCAAATTGTATGTTTACATTAAACAACGAGTGCCCGGGCACGGGTCGGGTAGAAGATGTCAAGCACCCGGGTAGAAAAATCTCTACTCGTTTCAGCCCTAACAGAAACTGCGCGATAAAATAGCAATTATCCCCGCTTTGCATACATTAATCATAACTTCTTAGTAATGTCTTGTTTTGCTTTCCGGCCACAGGAAATAGAAAACTTGCGAGCCAAACTCTCGGAGAGTGAAGGACACGTTTCTTCGTTAGAACGCCACCTGGAGGAAGTTCTGCAAACTGTTGAAGAAATGTTGCACATGAATTCGGACGGGAAAGTGGACGAAATTGAGGTTTCCCCTGGGAAGGTTGTTGGCTTGCGAGACAAGTTGAATGAAACCCTGAAACTGTCCAATCGGCTCTTCAATAATTTGCAAGGTAATTCCTTTCTCATTTTCCTGTTCAAAATACAAGTTGTTCACTATGTTCAAAATATACTACTATAATAGATAGATAGACACATAGATAGATAGATATGGCAAGTGCAGCCCTCTAAGCCCAGTTCTGTCCTCTCGCTAGGGTTGAACGATGAGATGGCAGAGAGAGCAAGAGTGCTTAAAATGATGCACATTTACCTCATGTGAGGGATCTTTTACTTGCCCAATGCCCAGCACAGATACTTTATTGATTGATGTATGAATCCTTTGAGAACTGCTTGCATTTTGGGTTCTGCGATTCTAATCTAAATTGCAGCCTTTTAAGAGAGCCGTTCACAGATTGAAGTCCTACTGGAAATCATTTTCTGATTTCAAAATTCAAACTGACATAATCATTGACTTCAGAGCTTTGAATTAGCTCCAAGTTTTGTGATCAATCTTCAGAAATTTAGGAATCTTTGATTGATTCATTCTTCCAGTGAGTAAATTTTTGGAAAAAGGGGTAGTAGGACACACCCTAAAACATTTTTGTTGACTAGGACAAAAGCCCACGCAGAGGCTTTGAATCCTGCGATTCTTGTTGTCTCCAATGCCGGATAATTGCTGCCGATGAAATCCCAATCTCTTATCTTTACATCTGATTGATAAGAAAGCAATTGAGTACTTAAAATCTCTCAGAACAAGATAAAAAGATTTCCTTTGATAAAAACATCTCACAAATCAGCACTCGTGACTTAGTTGAGTAGGAGAGATTAATTTACGGCCTGCGAGATAATCCCTAGGTAAATCTCGATGGCAGGCTTTGTTGTGGAAGCGGATAATCCGTTGCCATGGAAACTGATTACATCTATAGTTGACAGGTCCATCTGAAATAGTGTAGAACATATAGGAACGTTTTGTTGCCGCGGCAACAGCTGTGTCAATCAAGGCGAGGATACCAATCAATAATTCATGTTTTTGAAGTTTTCGTTAAATTTATTTAATCCTCACATCAATGGATTAGCCTTCCTATTTCGTTAAAAAAGTGGATAAGATACTCAAACAATTTTAAAATGGAATGGGTGTTTATCAATTCCGTAGGAAGGATAATTCGCAGATCTAGGAGGACTCCAGTTACTTCATTTAAGTTAAAAGGTATACAAGTTACATTGATGTGAGAGATGGTTTAAATTTGAGATAATTGTGAATTTATGAGATGTTGATATTTTGTGTTGAATATAATTGTTTGTGGTTGTTTCTATTTTGATTTTCAATTTGATTGATTATTGAGTATAGCACTTACTTTCTATTGATTATTGAATATTGAAATAAGTATTTACTTTATATTGATTTATTGATGATTTGCGTCTTTTGATCGGCCTAGTATTGCATTTCTTCTTGATCGATTTAAATGAGTTGTAAATCAGCTTGGTGAAAAAAATCTAAGTTGTAAATAGGCTTAATAAAGAAAAAGACTGAAGCTTTCATATGATCAATAGATTTCACTCTTTCAAATCCCTGTGTCAGATGGTAATTTGAAGAAATTTTAATAAAGATTTGAACGACTAAACACTCGTTCTGCAAACTGCAGCAGGGTTTGTAGGATGGAAAAACTTGATTTATAAGTATCAATCTTGTAAGAACACATGAAAGTTGACTTTGATTGATTTTGAGTTTTTGACATCTCGAGTTATAAAATTGTCTTTTTTTTGCAGCCGGACCAAGCAGTTCCAGCGAAGGTTTTCTTGAAACAGGAGACAGGTGTGCATTTCAATTGTTAAATTATTTAAATCAGAAAAAATGTGAATTGTATAAATATGACTTTCATCCATATTGATGTGACAAGTATGCCTGTCATAGCCTGACTGAATGTATTCAAAATTGATTCGACCTGATCATGTCTCTGCATATAGATGTTTGTCAAACATTTCACTGAATTTGTTAAGAATACTGCAAAACTACAAAGAAAAAAGAGCTAACACCTGGAATTGATACTTCATTATGAAAGTGTTTAAGAGGCAAAAGATACTTCGAAAAACTTTTTATGCGAATACTTAAAATGCACACATAATTACTATTTGATTAGATTTTCTCTTTGGATAATCCATTTCAGCGAATTATAAAGGATGTTTTCCTCAAGAGTCTAATATAATAGCTAGCCAAACTTTCAATCTCACGCCATGCCACTGAAGAAGGTCATGAAAAATGAAAGCTTTGCAAAGCCTGAAAAAAAGTTAAAAGTGTAGACTCTTGAGGAAAAACTTTGTAACTCTCTTGCCTGGATATGGTGGATATATCATGAGATTTAAAAAAATGACCATTTGTTTTTCCTCTTTTTATAGTCCTCAAACAAGTAGTCCGGAGGAGGATGAATCTTCAACGTACAAGAAGAAGATCCTGGCTCTTCAGCACGAGAAGACCGATCTCATTCGACAACTTTCGAACCATCAAGAAAAACTTCTCCAGGCTGAAGCTACGAACAATTTACTCTCACAGAAATACACATCTTTGGAGAAAGAGCTGCAGTACTTACAGAAGTCACATGACCGTCATGCTAATAACGGAGGTCAAAGGTCGCCCGACAACAACCAATCACAAGACAGCGGAAGCTTCCTTGACCTCTCCGATAAGGGTCAAAGGTCAGAGACTGACCTTGATGCATATCACAAAGATAAAGTGAGTAGTGCTTCATGATATTACAGGTGGCGCTTCATATTGATAATTATGGAAATCTCTGGTGGTTAATTTCGAAGTTTGATTTATTTTGTACCTCAAGTAAATTTCTCCCTTCTTTTGGGGTCACTGTGACATGGGAATGTTTTGAGTTTGTGATACTCTTTTGGTACATTTTAGTCATTTTAAAAAGCAGTGACTAACACTATAAAGTTCATGCACTCACAACTGGAAATTCAGGTTTCTGACATATTTTTATTGCTTCGGAGTTCAGGTAAGAATTCTGAAAGACATTTGTTAAGTGTGAGTAATAAAACGGGTATGCCATTAAATGATCTAAAACATTAATAAAAAAAGATTTCCCATGACCTTTACTTGTGTGGAAATGGAACTGATGACTCTGAAATTGATGATAATCTTCTCTGTGACAAAAACGTACTAGTTTCTGTGACTTCTGTTTTCAGCGTGATTCTATCCAAGGTCAAAGTCAACTGGAAGGTCATTCGGAAGGTCATCTTGAAGGTCAAATCTCACAAGTGCAGATGGAGAACGCAATTCTCGCCAAAGAGATCGTCAAAACGCGAATGGAGAGAGACAGTTGTAGGAAAGAGGCAGAACTGACATCTTCACAGCTGGGAGAGTGCCAATCGAGACTAAAACAGCTGGCGGAACAGCTGGATATGATGTCAGCACAGCTGCGAGACACGGGAGACAAGTGTCTCCAGTTAGAATCGGAGAAAAAGGCAGATCAGGAGAAGTTGAAAGCAGCCGAAAGGGAAAGGAAAAGGTTGGAAAAGACTCTGAAGGATGTCAAAGAACCAAAAGAACAAAATGATTCCGACAACGTTCTCAAGAAGAAACTGAAGGAAGAGCAAGAGGTGGCAGAAATGCTACGTAAGGAGATTTTAAGGTAATTCTGACCTTTTATGATTTTTGTCTGACAGTTTTGTGTAGGATCTTGTACTTTCCTATCCTGACAATGATAGTTACACAATGAGCCAATTTGGTTGCATGAAAATCTACAAATAATTTGGGAGGGTTGATCTAGTGGTAGCATGCTAGACTGCCAGTTACTGGGTCCAACAGTTGGACTGCAGTTCCAATCATCCTTTAACTCATTGCTGTGTCATCATTATTACTAATTAGCCTACCAAGTGCATAAATACAGGACCTAAAGCCCCTATCATCCATCCCTGACTGGGAATCAAACCTGGCACCAAATTAGCCTCATTTAATGCATTAAACCACTTGGCTTGCAGCAATTTTTAATGCTCAAGGAACAATATCAATAGGAAAGTCTGGTGTGAGTGGCTACTCAATACATTAATTGCTGGATTAATCAATGATCCTAATCTGGCCTAATCATAAAAATCTAATTGAGACCATGAGGCTCAGTTTCAGCTCAATATAACTAATCTAGCTTGTAGCGTTAATGCAACACATTTAAAGGAACAATAGATAGGCCACTGAAAAAGATATTGGTTCTATCTTGCATAAATTGTTCTTCTCCTAGCATAGAGCTAATATTCTGACAGTAGCAGATAATATATCTCTTTCAAAGCTTTGAATAAGGGTAATATGTTCCCGAAGATAATCGATAATATGCAGTTTACTGGTGTCAGATTCTCTGGGTGAGAATACCTTTAATATCCAATTATTTATTCCCAATATCATATTGGCCTGTGGGGATTAATAGACTTGTTCAGGAGTTATAATCCGAAATAACATTTCTGAGAAAGTTACTCAACCTTGACATTAGTAGTAACACGGTGCTAATAACACTTTATGGTTCATTCAACAATGTTCAAGATCAAATAATCAAATAGAAAATCAATATAAGAGTTAACTGTGAACAGATCTCCAAATAATAGTGTCACTCTTTGCATAGTATTCAATTTACTACCTGTTGCTCTGACTGATTCAAACACTCAGCTACCAGTTATTTTGGAGTTTAATCAAAAAAGGGATAAATTGATAAATAGGATGCTGGATTTTACTGCACATCAATACTTGCCAGGTGTGCTCAATAAAATTAGGTCGAGCGAAAATGTGTCAGACTACAACAAATACGATAAGTGGAAACGCATAGAAAGGTTTGTTTTTGTTACTAATTAGTTATATTTTAATGAATTTGAGGGTTTATTTTGACTTTAAACATTGATGCTTTATGTATTTGTAGTGCGAGTTTATATTTATGCTATGTAATTGTGGAAATGTGTATTTTATCACTAATTGAATATCATAGTGTAAAGTTGTAGGCTTGACTTTGTATGGAGCTCATTGATCCATTGGGATTAGGGAGTGATATCAGCACTAACATACGCACATTATACTATATACTAGAGTAGGAAAACCCGTACTCATGATTCAGTAGCCTGAATCACTTGCCTGTAGATGTGGGATTTCTTTAAAAAAAGAAGTTTTACCCCTTTGACTTTCTGAATTGAACGAATTGATATATATTTCTTTCTAATATAAAGGCCAATCCTAAATAGCTAAAGGCCAATGTAATGTTCAGAGATTGCAATAATAAATTTATTGTGAGTGCTTTTAGGGGGTTAGCTCATTTGGTAGCACGCTTGGCTAAGGTCCAAGGTTCAAATCCAGCTCTGGCCGATCACCTGGATCTGTTTTAGATGGCAATTCAATCATCCTGCTTCTCATCGCTATTTTGTTCTGTTCTAATTGGCCTACCAAGTGTATAAATATAGAATGTAAAGTTCCAATCATCTACCCATCCATTGCTGTGTCATCCTCCTTTCCTAATTACCCCCTCAGCTTAGAAATACAGGACGTAAAGACCCAATCATCCATCCATATTTGATAGCACAGTTTATACCTTGAAGTCAATCCTGCTTTTTGTCATACACCCTAATATTAAATCGTTAACCATTTCCTTTCTTTCCAGGCTAAATGACGAAATAGACAGAAGCCAAACCGCCATCGCCAAACTCCAACGCAAGTTGAAACATCAACACCACCATAACAACGCAGCTAGCAACAGCAACGGTGCTACTATGAACCCGCGAACCTCCTCCTCTTCCTCTGTCGATGGTTTACCCCCTCGCCCCTCTAGAGACGAGTCGACCAACTCTATAGAACGTCGGCGTCATCCCTCAGCAGAATCTCGGGGTACCACAGGGTCGGTGGATTTGATGAGCAGTCCAGAAATGCCCGTCCATCCTTCACCCCCCTGGCGACCTTCGGATGGGAGGTTGCACGACCTTCAGAGGTGAGGTCATTTGGAATGTTTTGAAATTTGGTACTCGATATTGTGTCAGAGGGGTCTCATAGGTCGAGTTGAATGCAAATTCTTAAAATTTTGGCTTGTTTATTATTAGTAGTATTGGAAAACATACTTATTGGAAATGGTAAAAAATTAGTGCTGTGTCCTTCATTTGTAAATTGATTTGTCTGGATAAGCCTCTTCCTTTCTAACTTATCAGGTTCCTTTCTACCTGTAGTGTGGTTCTTCAATTGATTAACAATGTGACCTAGTCTTTTGAGAACAGTTACGTATCTTTACTTGGTTTGAATTGTTAAACATTTTGTTAGAATAGTCATTTTGAAGACTGTCAGATTAATGAATTGTAGTCTGCTACACGGTAAACTCCGAAACATGTTGGCCTAATCAAGTTACTGATGGACATTTAGAAGTTGTAAATCAGAACCATGTTTTGATGTATCATTTCATATAATTTCCAGATCTCAAAGGGGTTCTGACGTTCACAACAACTGGGACACATTTACGGTTGATCCGGAAACGGAAGGGAGAGATTCCGTGGATTGGGGTCCTGTGCGGTACAGCAATCCCTTCCGGGCGAGTCTGCCTCCTGCCGACGACACTGTGTCTAAACCGTATAGTCCGAACCAACTTCATCTCGCCTTGGATAACGCTGAGGGAAGTCTGACTTACGAGAAAGCTCAGGGGAAGGATCTCCTGGTCCAGATTGAAGAACTCAGATCTCAGTTACAGGCAGCCAATGAACGTGAGAACTCCAGAACTAACTCGAGGAATTCACAAGTTTCCGACCATTTGCAAGAGCATCTTGACTTCGGTACGCCCCCTCTGAGAATTTCTGTCAATTCGCGGACTTCCATCCAAACGTCACGACCATCGCTCTCAGATAATGCCAATTCTAACGCCCAGAATACGCCATTCGCACAAAATACGGAGTATACTCCTAGTACAGACTATGCTCCTAATACAGACTATGCCACAAATACAAAATATGCACCAAATACTGCCCATGCACAAAATACGGTGGGCAGACATTCACTACCAGGCAGTCCAACACGAGCCCAACTTCGCCAAAGTAATCTCCGAACTAGCGGCCATGTCTTATCAGATGTTATACCCACCCAAACCTCTCCAATGAAACCTGGCGTAGACCTGGATTTAGCGAGCCACTTGAATGATATCAGGATGTTACGGATTAAACTGGAGCAGTCGGAAGAACTCAACAGTCGGCTGAGGGAACAATTAGAGAAGCAATTGAAGAGTTCTGGAAGTAAAGGTAAGGAGATAGAAATGTTATCTGAAGTCATGAAAAGTAATCAAACATTTGACAATGTATCTCAACTGGAAGGCACAGTGGGAAAAAAAATGCAATGACCTACCTTGATATACCACTTTTGGACGTCTGCGAGGATTTCTTGATGCTACAATGTAACAGAACTGTTCATGGCTATGACGTCACAAAAGATGATACATGTCATGATTGGCTGCAGTGTCCCAAGTATCAAAAGATGTCCTGTACTATGGCAAACTGTAGACTAACATTATCATCCTCTCCATAAATTGTTCACATCATTGACATTGTGCATGTTTCTTGTTTCATTTCAGGTGGCGTCTCAAGTCATGTGATCGAGCAGTTGACCTACTTAGAAAATGAGGTCAAGGTCTTGCGGAATAAGGTCAAGGAGCATGAAAGGAAGGAACTTGATACGGACATCCTTGCAAAGTAGGTCACTTTTCAGTTTACTGGTCGTAGTTGGAAAGTAATACAGCTGGCGCTATTTGCAACATGATGTTTATGAAAAGTTAAATTTAATTAATATTTACTTCGTCAATGCATGATTAATTGGTTTCAAACTTTCATTAATATTTTACGGAAATAGACTTCAAATTTTTAGCAATCACCCCGAAGAAAACCCTGTATGTTCTTTATCTTTGTCAACTTCATGAATATCATGTACAATTGTACATGCTACTCTTTGTGCCTCTTCCTGGTTTGCTGTGGTACTCAGTCAACCCTTGTGAGCGCCAAGAACTTTCTTAGAGGGCTGCACTTACCATATATATATATATCTATACCATTGTCTTCACTTTCTCGTTTCTTGTCTTTTTTCAGAGAGGTTGAACTCCTCCGGCGTGAGCTCAATGATAAGTTGATGAAACTTGACGACCAGGAATTTGAGATTTCCCAATTGCGCCAACAGGGGGCAGCACTGAGCAGCGTCTTGGAGGAACGCGATAAGATTCTAAAAGATCTTCACGTCAGCAATTGCGAAAAGAGGAGGTACGTGTGAAATGGCATCTGTAGTGTTGTGTTGTCATAACACCAAATATTTTCTTTCCATGGTCATTTAGGATGCGGAGCTAAAGTGCTAGCAGCCGGGCTTTTAAACTCTGGGACCTGCTTTTGATCCCATTTGGCCAACTTAGGCCACACATAATTGATCTTTAGCTTCTCGGGTCCTCTCAAGGCACTTTTTCTAGGGTCAGTCGGTAGGACAAAAAAAATAAAGGTGAAAATTTTTTTTATAATGTCAAAAAAAAAATTATTATTATTTTTTTCCATCGGCAGGAAATCTATTGTATCGGCGGGTCCGCGAAGCTAAGAATCAATTATGTGTGGCCTTATGTTTGATGAATGTTTCTCCCTGTGTCAAGAATGCACCGTGCTTGATTACAGTGGTTCTTGACTTTCCTACTAAGCCTAATAAATGCAAAAATATAGGACATAAAGCCAAACTCTGGATAATGTGGAACCCCAGAGGCTACACTGAAAACTCCCTGAAGTTTTGAGGTTGTTACGCATTACTTCTTGGTCACCTGTTTGCTCTTGTTTAGCTCTCCTTTGTCTACAAAATAATAATTTCATATTTTTTCGCAGGTTGAATGATGAAATCCGCGAATTGCAAAGTCGCTTGTCAGAGAATAATGACCTGAATGAAACGCTTCAGATGGAACTTGGCGTCTATGATAAGATGATGACAGTGAACGGAGGTGAGCATGAATCGTGATCTGATTAACTAATTTCTAATTTTTAACTCGGCTATTTATAGCCAAAGAGTTATTGCGATGGCGTCACTTTTGTCCTTGATCCTTTCGTTTACAATTTCTCTTTTATTCTACCAACCATACCTGTAAAATTTGTCATACCCTCTTATTTTCTACCGACAATTCTGTGCGGTTGTATTTCAGCCATCTCGGATGCCTAGTTCTTCTACCACAAACCTATTCTGTCACTCTGCATCCGAGAAACCTTCTGTCATTACCAGACAATAGACATGACGTCACAATGCCATTATTTGAGCCATTGTGACATCATCCAGGTGGCAGCACTGGTGATGACATCACAATGCTTTTGTTTTTTGTTAAAATACATTTCAGACTCAGTTTGCAAGATAATTTATTGGCATCAATAAAAACCTGTTGGTCCAAAATTCCGGAAAAAAAAAGTTTCCACAAAACAAAATAACAAACAAAACAAAAGTTTTCAAAAAATAAAAATTCCCCAAAAAAATAAAATTCCCAAAAAGTACAAAATTTCCAAAAAAAAGTATGTTACTTCCCCAGCCGGGAGTTCACATGCTTTGCATGGTATTTTTATTATATATCAATCTAATATGTGTGGTGCGAGTATTCAATATTGACGTTGTTCAGCTTGTTTTTTGCCGTGGTTGATTTGGCATTCTTCAACATATAGACAAGAAATTGCTAATTGGGGAAATATTTATATCACATTTAGTCTTCTCTTCTGTGAGCCTTTGATCTTGTCAATTGAAGATTGTTAACATAAACAGCTTCATTCTACATCTTGTGCTTAATTTCAAATGATATTTTCTCAATATTCATCCTTTCGCAGCTTTGATAATTTCTAACTTCTAATTTTCAGCTTCACAATCAGCACCCAGTATGCCCTCAGTAGGAGGAATGGACTTGTCGCTGTTATTAGAAGAAATCCGCAAGTTGCGATCTCAGTTATTGAAGACGATTAGTACCAACAACGAACTGCGCAAGCAACTGGAAGAGAGGCTCCAGACGGAGGAGACATCTGGTGGGAATGATGTGCGAACTGGTACGTTATTTATCAGCTTTTAATCTTTTTGTAGACTTCTACGATTCATCTGTCAGCTGACACATTAAATCTTTATGTAGGTATAAGTGAAGTTTTTTGCCATGTAGCTTTTCATTTGATATCGCTTTGCCTCCCTGCTTTTCAGAAACCATTAACATCGATCGGTATCATTTGGGCGAGACTCTCATTGATAGAATGGACAGGAGATGTAAGTAATTTAAGTTTTTGAACAAATAATAAAACATAATCTATTTAGGGTGTATCATCAGACTTTCCATGAGACTTTATAATATAACTTCATGACTCCTGGAAAACTTCTTTTTACATAAACGTTTTGAAGTTTTTGGAAATCCTCAACGCTCTGGCTGTGTATCGAGTCAGAACATTCTCTAAAAGAATCACCTTCGAACTTCAAATTGAGGAGCTTTAGTCTCATGTGCTAACCCTGCCGAAAACATTATAGCTGTACTTATGGAGTAAAGCATTTTATCGGCCTTATTAGAATTCCAAATCTTACCCGCGCAAACTATTAAATTCAATGGAAAGAGTTTATAAAATTTTGCATATTTTCCTACTTTTGTACCTTTTTTTGGGTTGATTGAATCATATGATTTCTGTCATTTTCGCAGATTCCAAAGACGATGGATCAGTACTCAACGGATCTTTCACGTCTAATGGATCGGAGTTCAACCAAGATTACATGCGCTACTCCGTGTATGACACTGAGAAACCACCTAGTAAGTGTTAAATTTCATTTTATGTCAACAGAATGAGCAGGTAGTAAGTCTGTTGCAATGGCACCTTTGAATAAATTGGTTGAGAATTTGCAATTCTTAAGTTTTGTAAATTCAATTTCTGTTTATTAAACCATTTTTGGATGATTTCAATTTTTTACAAGATTAAGTTTGGTGATAAGTTTTGTTGCCAGATTCTGAAATTTATGCTCGTTGGTGGATTAATTTGTTAACTATTTTTTCGGTTCATGCTTGATTCAATTAAGATAATATTGATTTATCAAAATAATAGCATGGTCTTTTCATGATTTGTAAGAAATATTTATTTTGAATTAAAATTTGGATGTCATTGGTATTAATTATTTATTTGATAACTCGATTTTATGATTTCTCTGAAATTTTTCATTGAAATTCTTTGGTTTTGAGTTTCTGCTGCATTTACTTTGATACTTTAACTGTCTGTGCTGTTCAACCCTCATATCGAAACTTCCTTAGACATTTCTGTCTTGTACAAACATAACCTTTGATGTTTAATTTCTCGTTTAATCATTGTTCGCAAACCTGCATTTCCCTTGCTCCTTCGCTAAATGTTTTTCCCGAAAAATTTAAAAATTCAGATAAAGAGAATTCTGGAAACAAAGAGGGTAACCCCAAAGGTAAACAAGAGTGACAACACTAACACATGCTTTCTTACTTTCACTTTCGTTTTGTGCTAGTTTCACTTGTGTAGAACTACATACATGTCAATTGTTGAATTTAATGGTGGTGGTACTATGTATAATATTGTGCATAAGGCCACACATAATTGATCTTTAGCTTCCCGGATCCTCTCAAGGCACTTTTTCTAGGGTCAGTCGGTAGGACAAAAAAAAAAAGGTGAAAATTTTTTTTTTTATAATGTCAAAAAAAAATAATTTTTTTTTCAATTTTTTTTTCCATCGGCAGGAAATCTGTTGTGTCGGCGGGTCTGCGAAGCTAAGAATCAATTATGTGTGGCCTAATTGAGATTGATTTGTAAATGATAATAATATTCATAGTCAGCTTCACTAGTTGTACTCTTCCCTGTAGTTTGTAGATTGATGATAATGTTGTAAATTCAAAATTAGATTTAGTTATCACACAATTCACACAATTTGATGTTATTCAAGTGTCAGGAGACTGGCGTCTAATATCTTTGGCCTATCTAGAAATGGTTGGGGAGGGGCATAACATGGGAATAATGCGCAGCGATTTGTGGCTTTTCCTGTCTTTCTATGATAAATTTGGGCCTAAATATGCCACTGATGGTCAAGAGAAATTTTGTAAGTAACTTAAGCTCATCAGTTGCATTGAATACGACCAGGTGGCTATGTCTGATATTGACCAAATTAAATTAAACTGTAAATGCCATACTACATATCTCTGACACTTGAATAACTTGTCTGCACACAGTACAATTTCATAAGATTTTTACCTTACAATTTTTTTCACAAGATATGTCATAAAGATGATTTGTATTTCACCCTTACTCTGTTGGTAAAAAAAATGTCTTTGTAAAATTTTGATGAGATGATCACTTGTAACTATATTGTAATGTTACCCATAAATGCCTGTATTCAGTGTTTTGGAATTATTGATCATTTCTACACAGATTTGATAATATTTCTGTTCTTTGCAACTATTTCTTATGCTTCAATATTTGAATGAATCTTGCTTATTTTCAGGACACGCAATTAAAAAGATCGGCTCTGACCTACGCTTGTTGTACGCTGTTGGCAAGATTGATGATTACGAGCTGCTTAAGAAGGAAATTCAAGAAAGCGTTGCCTTGGTTACGAGTGTAGAGAAACAGCTGAAAGAACGTCTAGGGGTCAGCAGGAGAGTTCCGTCTCAGAGTGCAGCAAAGGTAAATTGTAAAATAAGTTGATATCTAATCTTTTAGTTATGTTAATTTAAGAAATAATTATAAATATCATTAAGTTGATTGATGAAATGGGGGAAAGTGGGAGTCCTCAAAATAGAAGTCATGTGATTAAAACTAAAATTACTATTTAGCAATGTTCAATTTTAGATTTATTGACAATAATATTGATAATAAGAAGGTTATCTTTGCTTGGAGTTTTCAATTGCCTGACGTCCCCAGATATTTTTTTCTCTATAAAAAAACATGCCCCTGTTAAGAAGTAGGCCTACCCGCGTTGGAAGTTTTTTCAAGACTACCTTGGAGATCTGATGCTTGTCCTAAGATCTTTTATCTGAATGTGCAATTGTGATTTCAGAGCCCTGACTACGAGACGTTGCGCATGGTGAATGGGGTCGTTGAGAACCTAAGGTATTGCATCCAGGAGCAGGAACGGTTGGTCAAGCAATTCTGGACGTCACAGATGCCGCAAAACGACGGAGCTGAGAAGGTCATCGATCCTGCTTTACAGATGGAGGTGTGTAGCAGGAGAATTTGTATTTTTTGGACACTGATCTGATTTTCCAACGTTCGCTGTGAAATCTTAAAAAATTATGAAAAATATTTCAATATTTACGTTTTGACCCAATGACCGAACAAATGATGTAGATATTAATGCCTGTGCAAGAATCCCGAGGGGATGGGGTTAGCTACGCTCATTTGGTAGCCAAGGTGCTGTAGAGGCGTAAAACACAAGCATATTCACACATTTGGTAGCCAGTGGCAGGGCCGGCGGGGCTAGACTACTGAGATGAAAAGCAACATTCTGAAGAAAATGCGAGACAACACGGACCCGTGAATGTTGAAAAAGAAGCCCGGGCCCCCCAAAGATAACCCTATCTGGATCTGCCACTGGAAATCTCTGGAATTCCAATAGCTTGATCCCGGGTTCGAATCCAGGTCTGGCCCTATATGCCCCATTCATCCATCCATTCTTTCTGCATTTATAAGTCTTTAAAGGAGAATAACAGTAGTGTCCCAGTACTCATCTCTTATTTATAATCACTCTTATGTGTTGTTCTTATCATGGTACTTTTCTGTTTCCAGTACGACAAACTCAGTTCTAAACACAGAAACCTGCAGGAAGAGTACGAACGAATCCAGAAAAAGTACAAAGTTCTGAAAGGAGAGATGAAGGTGGTGTTCCAGAGGCTGCAAGGACAGAGACAGGTCAAGGAGCAGTTCGAGAAAGATGTCATCAATAATCGTAAGTAACACTTTATTTCTCGAGGTACTACTATCAATTTCTGCATGCAGAAGAAGGTAGACTGACAGACAGAATCAGAATGCTAGTCTATTTCAGAAATTAAAATAAAAAGTCAACTAATATTTATGTACACTTTTTGTCAATGTGACATGAAAAATTTCTTGTGAGATTTCCGAAACAAATTTTTTTTTGCTTTGATGACTTGACACTTTATCCTTCTGAAGTGCCTTGAACAATATAACAATAACTGGACTTGAGAGGGCAATATAGGATTTGGGAGCCCAAGAGCAGAGCCATTCCAGCCCTCAAGTTCAGGGTTGGCCTCGCACGAAGCAAGGGCCAATAATGAACTTGAGGGCTGAAATGGCCCTGCTCAAGGAACTTGCTCGTTAGCATTTTGATTTTTTCACCTAAGGAGGAATATCTTCATTTGTAAAAATTGCATAACTGAGATGAATTAGGTTGTAATCATTAAATTTTGTATTTCTCTCATTTCAGTGTCGGACATACATAGAATAGTCTACGGAGCGAGAGAAAATCTTGAGGAAACGAAAGATAACATGACTTGATAACTGAAAATTCCTGAATTGTTTGTTAAACTAGTCATTTGTTTTGTTTGTACAATATTTTGTATGTAGATTTATTATTTGTGTGCTGAATTATTCCTGATCTCTTATGTTGACGATATTACATTAGTGTATTGAGTTGTGTGTATTATAAATTTGTTGTGCTCTATGTTAAATTGAAGATAGCTTAATATTAGGACCAATGGTTGTTTTTCAGAATACTTTGTGCCTTGAAATAATTTCACCTTTTCCATATCATAGCATTCAGTATTTTGAAAATCCTACTTATTTCAATGACTGATCTCCGTGCAAAGGCATTAAGTCACTAAGTGAATCTATGGCTTGTTTGATAGAGATATTATAATGATTTGAAAGTTATGCAAGTTGCAATGTTGTAAAGTTACATCACTGTAGCAAGAAGCATTAGTAAATTCTCATGCCGTCTTGCTCATAAAATCAGTAATTGTTCATAGGCTCACACCTCTCTAATCCAGCTTGAATGTGAATTTTTAAAAAAACTTCTAACAACAACACCATGATCAGTCTAAAAAATCTTTTACTGCTGTATAGGAGAATAATGTGGCATTCAGTTGTCCATTGCTTTGTTAAAAAGTATTAAAAACTGCTGTTATACTTTGAATTTACTGCGTACCAGTAATATGTTGAAAAGTTCTAACATATCGCCCTAAATTGCGTATATCCGTTGATATGTTTAACATGTGCAGCAATATTCTGATTGTGTCACATTCATTATATTGTGTATGAAAGTTTTGGACGAGTCCCTATAAATTATACTTTGAAAGTGTGAAATTTGACTTCTCTATGATGATTGACTGTTAAAAGTGTGAAAGATGTTCTTTGAGAGAAAGTTATGATGAGCATTGAATTTATGAATTTATGAAAAAATTTCCATGTTTTTTGATTGCGTGAGTGACTCCGAAGATTGATTTCATTAAATTTTGATAGTTGTCGCTCAGGAAGTTACAATTAGAAACTTATAGCACAAATTTACTGTTACTGATTTATTACGTTGTCCTGACTTGAAAAAATTTTATGAAAAAAGTGCATTAGAATATTGACGTATTTGAAAAAATATCAATACATACATATAATCTGTGATATTTAACTGCCATTTTGTAACTGTGTTGAAAGGTATCTTGGAGATTCAAGTATCGCCATAGCAACTAATTGTCCACCTGTTAACTAACCTGCTCATATTAATGCACTAATAGCACTAAGCACCATAATGTTGTTATAAATCTGTTGAATTTGTACAAAGTGATGTAAATATTTGTAAATATTGTTGCATGCAAATTAATTTGTACTTTGGTATCTATACATTGTATCTATACATTGTATCTATACATTGTTTGTATCAATGGAAGTTGAAAGTATTAAACAGAAATTTACAGAAAGCTGATTTGTGCATTTTTTGGGGAGTCCTAAAAGCTGTATTAGTCGCCTAAGTCGACAAGTGAAGTTCGAGTTAGGTTTCCAAGCAAATAACTTCAGACATCGAGTTGAGTCCAGTCACTGTTGCATAACTCTGTCAATTTTCATCTCCGAGAAATGGTTGTGGTGTCAATTAAACGGCTTAAAGAGTACATACTCTAGAGGCTTTTGTACACTACTCTTTCCCTATGGGAAATAAGGAAAGTTCTGAAAT
Organism: Platynereis dumerilii; assembly: GCA_026936325.1. Taxonomy (NCBI): domain Eukaryota; kingdom Metazoa; phylum Annelida; class Polychaeta; order Phyllodocida; family Nereididae; genus Platynereis; species Platynereis dumerilii. The sequence continues at coordinate 44,763,142 of JAPTHN010000006.1, read as the reverse complement.
GTTGCAGAATATTTCACAAAAGAGCACTAAAATTCCGTAAGTTCTTGCCAAGGGAGACAGGGTTTACTAAGTTTGGCTCTATCTCATCAGAAACGAGAAATGATGCAAATGAGAATTTTAAAGTTACAGAGCAGAGCATTAATATACTCTCTTGAATTGTACAAACAAGACCTGGTTCAGTTGCAATGCAACCCAGGGACGAGGAATTCCCAGATTTGAACCATTAATGGTAGACTATATTCCTGAACTCCGTCGAACTCGCATAATGACGCATATGGATATTTGATTTATTTAATCCTGGGGTCCTACTAAAGGTCTTTTGAGAAGTTGAATCTGCCAGAATCAATGAAAACCAAGAAATGATACACAGCTTTAGAATTTAAGTATAAATTTATTTCTCCAAAAGACGATACATTGTAAAGATAGCAAATTCTACAATTTAAACCTCTATCCACTGTTAAGAGTGACACCTATTGGAGAAATGTTAACCTACTCATTCACACAAACTACATTCGTTACTAGCATTCAATGTACAAGAAAATATATATGTGGATTGATTAAAAACTCAATAAATATCTGTATAAATATATATCAAATCCCTTTGTAAGTATTGAGTAGATTGTAGATTTTTGATGTCCACTCACAAAGTTATAAAATATACCATGATAATATCATTCCGAGATACATAAATTTACCATGATAGTATCGTTCCGAGATACACAATCAAATAAATTTGCAATTGTAAATTTGGAGAACTAAATTTGATGTCTTCTCTATAAAATCTGAACATGCACATTTAAATCTCGATTCCTGACTAGCTAAATTTACAAATTCTTACATTCTTATAACCAAAGTATTTACGAAAATCGTCATTTAAAATGAAAATACAGATAAACGTTCATTCACATGATTCAATAATGACCCAAAACTTCTCTCAAATCTACGGGTTATATATCCTTATACCACATGCGTAAACAACCATTTAAAATATATACTTCACCTCATGAATTCACATACAAACTGTATTTCAATATACAAATATACTATATATGTCTCTAGTCTGAACTAGGTATATAAATATTGTGTAAAAATAGCACCAGGTATAGCAGTCACTTGTTCATCGGCACTTAACCAACTTTAATTGTGCTTTATTCAGCTATTTGCAGTATATAATAAATCGCATGCAGTGTAGAGGTATGAATTAATTGTATGTAGTAATTACATATGCCTAGAATTTTTTTAAAATAATCTAAAATCATATTTTTGTTACAACCTTACCAGCAAGTTTGATTATCATTTATCTAATTTTAACATTACCTCAAAAGTGAAGTATCTTCAATTTACCAAAAACCTAAAGGCGGTTATGAAAATACATTATAGCATGCAGGTAGGCCTATAAAATATTAGTAGTTACAAAACCAATACTAATATCATGTTTACTGATACAAATTTAACAATAGCAATTTAAGGTGCGTAGAGCGACAACAAATGAATCAATATTCATGCTCAATATAAATTATAGCAAAATGTTTCATAATATCAGAATAGTCGGCAGTGCAATAAGTGCAGCTAAAATTAAAACTCAAGACTGTAAACTCACAAATAACTCATATTAGGTATAAACTCATATCAGGTAAAAATTATGGTAAATTAATTTTTCTAACACAATTTCAAATTGGCAATTAAGTACTGGAGAGTGGAGACAACACCATTGAAATTTCATTGTCTCTTATATTATAAGATTATAATGAAAGACACATGTATAGTAAATACTATATAGCAGCATTGATCATATAGAATGCATTTAATTTGACATAAAAATCAAAATCATAGCAGCTATGAAAGAATCAAAATCAACCTAACGTGACTAGGTCATATGAAAAATTAAAATCAAAAGAGTATTGTAGAAGGATAGATTCATGATGATTCGATTATAGAAAATGATCTTCATTTACGCTAATTACCTAAACTTTCTACTACTGTACAATGTATTTGTTCCCATGGAAACTAAAAATTCAATTCAAAATCAGATTCTTTTACACATGCTGCCCTCTAGGTGGCTAAAGGAGAACTAATAAGGATAAATTACAAAAGATACAAAAAAACATCTAACATACATCAAATTGAACTAAATATGTACTTGAAATTAAAATCAACTGGAAAAATAACCCTCGGAAATAAGTAAATTTTAACGAGTGGGGTCCGTGGGTTCTAACTGAACATTTCTGAAGCATGTTCGTGGAATAGTTTCGTTGATCTTCTTGATATTAGCCACGTCCTCGCGCAGCTTGATAAGCTCATTAGTGTAGTCCCGCACCCATTGGTTCTGTTGCTGTCTCGCAGCAAATAGGGCGTTGTAACGTTCCTCCAAGTTGGCGTCTATCAAACGCTGTTCCGCTCTATTTAAGTTTGCTTCTAGTTCGTCCAGTTTTCCACTGTCGATCTGAGCAAGACCACCTGAAGTAAAAAATAAATAAAAAGGCCATTATTGATCAATTTTAAACTCCAGACTAGATAGAAGGATGGATGATTGGAGCTTTACGTCAGTAGGCCTATTTATGCACATGGTTGGATAGGAGGAAGCACCACTAAGGAGAAGGATGATTGAAACTGCCAACGTAAGTCCAGAGGCACGAACTAACCCGTCCAGAGCTGAAATCAAACCCCAGACCCAGCTATTGGAAGCCAACCAACCCCATTTGATCCTTTCATTATTGAATGGACTGATGTTAAGACTCTTTATTTTTTAATAGTGAATTAACACAATTTTGTCACTTACTGAGTTGACGAAGAATATCATTGACAGTCGCCAATGCTCCTGACACCTTGGATGAAGAATCGTCAGCACTGGTCTTGGCCTGGTCGGCCTTGGACAGAGCCTGAAAATAAATCACAAAAACAGGCACATATTATCTGAAGTCTCTTACATAACAATATAAAGCACAGGGAAATAAGACAAGCAAAGATATGTAAAGGACAACTTATTATGAAAATCAAAGGGAAAAGTTTTTACTTGATAGAAGTTTGAAACAATGACCTTAGGCCTGAAGTCACTCAGAGTCAGGTACCCATTTATACTTAAGTTGAGCAAAAAATTATGGAGGATCTGCTCAGTTCTTTCGTGTTATGACTGGGACTCTAACAACCAACATCACAGATTCTGAGTCAGCACGAAGACCATCTTATCCATGGCATGATCATTCCACAATCGATGTTGATCTCAAACGAGTATGTCTAAGCCGAGAATTGAACCCAGGTCGTCCACATCAAATCTACACAGGTCTATTCTATGACTTAACCCCCTCACCTGTTCAGCGAGCCTCTCATCCTCGGCTGCCTGTTGCTCCTGCCCCTCCAACTTTTCTTCCGCACTATTCACATCTGCGGACAGTTGAGATGCTTTCCTGTTCAGCTCCTCCGCTTGGTCCTTGGTGGTTTCCGCCTCCTCTCTGATCTCATCTGCGTTCTGTGAGGGTGGAAAAACACGATTCTGTTATAAAAGATTGGTCTTATATTGTGAAAGTAGATTCTTTATATAGATATATTTCCAATTTTAATTCACAATAGAATTTCTGTCTTGGAATTTCTGGCTTTGTAAGTCCACTGAAGAGAAATCCATAAACTATTGCAATAGACCAATTTCACTGATGGTTCTCCCAGTTTATACTAGGGGGAAAGTGGTGAACACTTAAATCCCATTGCCTAATAGCTAGCCTGCCCTTGCCTCTGATTGGTCCAGCCAAGATGTCTCCAAGCTGGAGTATTTTTAGTGCATTTTAATTTAACTTCAAGGCTTAAAAACTTGGTCATTATTTCAGTTTAAATTTTGAAAGTTGTGTTTTTGGATTGAGAGCGTATAAATCTCCTGTGTGTGAAAAGCAAATCAAGAATTGTTGAATTATAAAAAAGTTATTTGGGTTGCATATTCAGGCCATTCAGCGAAATAGGTCTAATAGACTTTCACTTGGTTGGGAAAAATCAAAATTTATAAATCATGAGGGACGTCACGGCCCAGAGACGACAGGTTTGTGGTACAGTCTTACAGTTGGGCATAATAAATTACTTGTAAAAGACAACTAAAACAGTTTTAGAATTCAATAACATACAATACATAAATGCAGCACAGAATATCAAATCTCTGAAAATTTTTTAAAAAGTTCTCTGCAGGCATCGGCGTTATTGGATCTCTCTAACTGTAGATTACCAGCATAGAAGTAGAAGAAGGGATTGAAATAACCAGAAGTTGCAGAGTCAAACTCTCCCATGTTTTGGTAGTATAATATTATAAATGCTGTTAGTCAAAATTAAAGACTTTGGCAACTAATGTGTCAATTTCAATTCTTGCCGAAACATCATTCTACAGCCTCCACTCACATTAGAGGCCATCTCAGCAGTGGCCTGAGCCTCCTGAGCGATGTCTCTGGCCATATTAGCATCCTGTACGGCGCCAGCAAGACTGTATCTGGCATCTCTAGTTTTGCTCTCAGCATCCTGGATCTTTGTTACGACGTCTGGAATCTTCGTCTCTGCATCTTTAGCTCCTTGCTCGCTCTGCTGGACACGCTCGTCAAATCCTGGAAAATTCGAATCAATTATGAAATCAATTATGAAATCAATTTTTCCAGCATTACCATTCACTACAGCCTTCAGCTAATTACAAATGAGTTCCCTGCTCTCCCAAGGTCAATGGACATTAAAACACAAACCAGAACTTGAGTACTGCACGCATGCATTAGTAGCGATGTTTTTGAAATGAACAAGTTTTAAGAAACGCATTGGGGCTGAAGATTTTATTCATATTGCACTACCCTGGTTTACCCCTTGTGAAGGGTAGAGATGTCTCAGCTTCATGTAACCACTTCCAAAATGGTCCAAGGTTGAGAGGAAGGGAGTGAGATATGGCTTGTAAAGTGAAGGACATGAGTGAGTTTGTGCTTTACGTCCCATCAGCACCAAATTGGGCTATTTAGGAACTGGTAATTGACACGATTTCTTATTCTTAAATATATAGATTATGAATAGGGGTGCACGGATATCCAGCAACGTATCCGGTATCTGGTCGGATATAGAAATTTGCAGGATATCCGGTATCCGGCAGAATTAGGGTGTCAGAACCGGATATCTGGGATGCTCAAAAATAAGTGAACAGCTAAAAAAAAACCTTAATAAAGAACAAAAGAATGTTACAAGGACAGAGTCAAAAGCATATTGGAACCATCTTCAAAATTTAAATTCAGTTACAGAACATAACGATAAACATTCAATCAGAGGAACAGTCCCCGTGGGATATGCTATCTCTCGGCTCTCAGAAAAAAAAAATTTCTCATCAACTTTTAATGCTGAAAAACTTCTTTTTCGGACGTTTACTATCCGGTTCCAATTATATCCGGTATCCGGCAGTTGGTGTTGCCGGATTATCCGGTATCCGGCTATTTTCACTATCCGTGCATCACTAATTATGACAATGTTGAATCTTAGAGCTACTTATCTGGATTAAATTCTTTGGGTTCCATTCACACACTCACCATTCAATGTCTTCAAAGTCTCGTTGGCGTCCTTCAACGTCTTCTCTGCTTTGGCAATGGCGTCCTTAGCGATCTCCCGGGCAGCGTCAGCATCGGCCAATAGCTCGTCAGCGATCTGTTGCTGTCGGATACCGGATTCCAATTGGTCCTCGGCTTGGATCTGTTGTGTCTCCACGTCATTCATCAGTTGCCTTTGTTGGTTGAGGAGAGTGTCCGCTTCATCCTTGATGCGAGTTGCCTGGAACAGAAAGAACTGATTTAAAGTCAACGATAGATAGATATAGATAGATAGACATGGTTAGTGCAGCCCTCTAAGCCAAGTTCTGGGTGCTCACATCAGCTGATTGGCAGGAGATCAACATGGAACACATTACCCCAAGTCAGGGATCTTTTACTTGCCCGGCACAGACACTAATATAAGGGGCCACCAAACGACATCTAGCCGGGACTTTTATTAGAGGATAGACAGATAGATAGATAGATACGGTAAGTGCAGCCCTCTCAGCCCAGTTCTGGGCGCTCACGAGGGTTGACTGATGAGATGGGAGAGAGAGAGAGCGGGAATCCCTTGTGAGGGATATTTTACTTGCCCAGCAAAGACACTGATGCAGGGAGCTGCCTATTTAATGTCTCATCAGAACGACATTAAGCTGGAATTTTTAATACAGTTTGTCCCACAACACGCAAACTGGTGTTTGGCCTGATTGCTTAGGTTCTACAGAGCAGAGAAACACATATTAACGGGCAGATTAGCTAATTTGTATAACATTTATTAAATTTTTGTGACGTTTTGGTATCGTTTTTACCCAATTTTTGACGATGGCCGCCCATTCACACTAGTGGGACAGACTGCAGTGCAGAGGGACAATAGAGACCCTTACAACAGCAAAACATAAGAAACATTGCAATAATGACAAAAAACTCAAAACTCAATTATTCAATGAATATTTTAATATATAACTGACCCATAGACAACAAACGTGGCCAGTGGGCTTATCAAATTTTCATCCCTGTTTTCATTTTATGTTCTTCAAGTCTACCCTTCACTTCAATTAATTATTCTGTTAGTATTTATTTATATTTAGTTTTTATCGTCTTACCAATTTATATTTTTAACATTATATTATTATTCTCAGTAATTAATTAATTTTTTTAGCTTTTATCATATTTCCTTATATATTTTAATTTATTAAAATCCTTATTTATTGTACAGCGCCCTAGAATGTTTTTAAATAGGAGCGCTTTAAAAAAAAAATTAATTAATAAATTCAATTCAATTCAATAAAATTACTCAAAACGTACCTCAGTCTTAATCTCTTCAGCCTCCTCAGTCAGGGAAGTGGTGTCCACGGTCGGCACCGAGATAGATCGAGATTCCGTCAGAATTCCCAGACTGTCTTCGTACGCACTCTTTGCTTGATCCAGAGCTCTTTCTGCAAGTCCCTTTGTCTGTTCGTACAAACGATCTCCATCTGTCACTCTGCAAGGGGGAGGGAGAAAAGCATTTATTTAGACATCACCAAGATACTTATACCATTGGAAAAGCTGGTATCTTACTGACAATTTTGCATGTTAGCGCCCGCCTAGGGATTAACTCTGTTTACAACAATAAACAAACAATCAGATTATTTTTATTTTGCAAAAATTATAAGTTAAAATGTATAATAGAAGAAGCGTATGATGTCTAAGTCAGTAAGACACCATCTTTGGGTTCTAACTAATACTTAGACGTGTTACATAATTTTTATTCAGGTAAAAAATCACTTTGGCAATGTAAAAAAGAAGTACTGCTATGCTGGTAAATTTACCTCCTACATGGCCTACACATAATAGTTACGTCTACAATGCTGGTAAACCACTAATCTTAAAGTTCAACGCCTTCATTTCAGATGCAATAATCATATAACTAAGAAATCAATTTAAGTGGGACAAGAATATCGTTTCAGTGGGCCAATAGAGCCAGTAAATTGTTACAATGCCTCGCAATTACGAATGGAGAGGAGCTTTATATTGTTTTTAAAATTTTGTGCACCCCAGCAGGCCAATTAGGACCAGAGGAGGACACAGATGGATGGATGATTGGGGCTTCACGTCCTGTATTTATGCACTTGGTAGGCTAATTAGGACAGGAGGAGGACACAGCATGGAGGATGATTGATAGATGATTGGGGCTTTACGTCCTGTATTTATACACACAGCATGGAGGAGGACACAAGTTGATGTTAGGCCACACATAATTGATCTTTAGCTTCTCGGTTCCAGGAAATCTATTGTGTCGGCGGGTCCGCGAAGCTAAGTATCAATTATTTGTGGCCTTAAGTGTGATTGAAACTGCAATCAACATCTCTTCGATCTCTAATTTCACTCACTCCCTTCTCAATGTCTCCAGCTCCCTGGCTGTCTGGGCAGGCTGCCGAAAAGCATCTCTTGCGGTGTTCATTGCTTCCCTGGACATATTGAGGGCATCGTTGGCCGTCTGTTCAATCTGTGTGGCTTCCTCTTCTTGGCTACAATTCAAAAGAAACAATACTTGAAAGATCTGTATCTTTGAGTGAACGTCCATACAGCTCAAACTTGGAGAGTGACAAAGATATCCATTTCTGAAACTAACACATCTGAAGGAGGACTACACTTTGAAGAAGCAAAGGATGATTGGAAAATAGGTCCAGGAGACCAGGAAACCGTGATTAGAAGTCAAGAGCGCAACCAAGTGTCAACCAAGGGCTTTAACCTCCCTCCCTCGGAACCGCAAGAAGATATAGGTTTGAGCCTGTTATCCGTGGCATTATATGTCGGCCATTCAGCAGCATTAAAATGCATTTTTTGTAAACCATGACAAACATTCTTTCTCTTATCCAATTCCGATTTTCCTCACAGCTTCAAATTCAGAGTTTCAGACCAAATGCCAAACAACAACTTGGTTTCCAAAATCAGTCAGAGCTCAGTTTGTAGAAATCTTTAGAAGTCCACGTACCTTTCAGCTAACTCCCTGGCTTGCTTAGCGATCTCTGTCATCCTGTCCGACTGCTGTCCAAATCTCTGCTGCGCCTCCCTCGCTTGCCTCAGGGCGCTGTATCCCTCGTTCTCTATGTAGTTTTCGGCATCTCTCAGAGCTCTCTCTGCGTCCTCGATGGCTCGCTCAGCTCCTGTTACGTCAAATTCACTCTCCTGCAAAGTTATATGGCGTCAGATGAGGCTTGAATGTTATTACATTAAAGCTATTAGATCACTTTTGGAAACAGCCAATCAAAAGATCTTGGAAAGGTTATATTTGTTAGAACCTCTCTGATTGGCTGAGTTCAAAAGTCATCTGTTTTCTGTCCAGGTTAAGTTAGCAGGCACAGCCAGAGCAAGGTACCTTTGAATTTACTGGTGACATGTCAATCAAGCCCAGACTTCAGGCTGTGGACCTGGGTTCAATTTTCGGTCAGGCCTCTCCATCCAAATACACATACAGTGTATAACAAATTCATCAAAGCACATTTTTTGAAATCAAAATAGTATGGAGTACTGTACAAAATTACTAAATATCTAAACATTTTACACACTACATTATGTATTTATTTTTTAATTATACGCCAAAATAATCTTTCACCAGTCTGCTAGTTTCCTACCTCAGCAGTGATCCTAGCATCAGCAATATTTGACGAGATCTTTCCACATTCCATCATGAGAGTCTTAATGGCGTCCTGCAGAGCTTCTAGCTGGTCTCCTACAGGGCCTCCTTCACCTAAAGAATAAGGTATAATGATAAAATATGTTCACATAAGACCACAGTCCTATTGCCATCAATGCTCCATCATTTGATTTTAATCTCGGACTGTGGAACTTTTCATTTAACAAAATCCAAAAAGCGAAAAGCTGAAAAATCAAAATCCTTCTTCCATCTCCTAGTTTTTGCACGGTTTACGATGGTTCTCTTACGATTTCACACACGGAGTATTCTTATCTATCTCAGTTCAAAAGATTTTGATTGAATATTCAGAGAGTAAAAGGAATATTTAGAATTTATAAAACAACTTTATTTTGTTTGGTTTATGGACAAGAAAACGAAACCTTGCGATTGCGAAATAATAATAAAATTTGGTGATTCCTTGCAAGATAAATATTATTATTATTGAAAATATCAACAATTTTATATTTGAGTGCATGTTTCTCTATTATTACACCTTGCAAAAACCAGCAGAGTGGAAGAAACAAAAACATCAATCAAGTGAAAACTACATAATAAAATATATATACAAATAAAAATCATAACATGTAGGCCTATAAAACTTTACAATAAGAAGCATCTATTGTATAAATATAGACAAATCTTCCATTAAACAAAACAATAGCACAATCATGATAATGTCCTAATGTACATGTACAAAACTACTCTTCAGAAAGCTAATTCATCTAAAATGATACATGTCGTACCGTCAGCACTCATGCCTTTTGACATACAGAACGTGTGAACAGCTCGGCTGCAATTTATTTCCAAAGCAAATTGTGTGAAAATTATCAGAAGCTGTGATTTAAATTCAATGGCAGTCGAGATCATGAATTCCAAATAGCAAAACAATCCGGAGTATGAAGTATGTACAGCGTGCTGCCATCTATGAGTCCATCGGAGATATCTACCAGCATGCAAATGTTTCAAAAGATTAAATTTTGGAGAGGTTTTCCCCACTTTGGTTTTTGAAGAACCACTAAGAGATCAGTGAATTTACTTAAGACTTTCACTACGGGCATTGTCAGGCTATTCAGAAATCCACAAATTAGGTAGGCTAATTAAATTAGGACAGGAGGAGGACATGGCAATGAGGTGAAGGATGATTGAAACAGCTGTCCAACATAGGCCCAGGGGACCTGGAAAAAGAGCTGGATTCGGGCCCGAAACCCCTCCTTCCTGAGTTCGGGAATTTAAAACATAAATGCTGGTATCAAATCATGTGTAATACATTCATTAAACTATCTCATCTGAGAGATAAACTTACGCTTTTCAGTATTCCTTATGCTCCGCGCCATACAGGCACTTATACTACTTTATACAAGCTTTGGAATTCATTTTCTCGCGTAATTTCAGAAACTCTTGGTTATAAAAGCACAAGGCATAAGCATATATGTACAATTTTTATATAACAACTGGTCAAAAAGCACACACAAATATAAAATATACATGTCACATCATTTTATATACCATTAAAGGGATGCCATCTTGAATAATAAGGATTTCTTCGGGCTGGAAACAAAACATATTCAGAGCAAAAAGAAAGGGTTAGTCAAAGAAATGAAGACGAGAAATAAAAGGGTCAATAAAAAGTTCAACTGAAAGTGGTCTTACGACAACAGAAAAATTTGAGACGTCAGTTAGTTTAGTAATAAGTTTGTGATGGTTTTCTATCTCTAACCTTTTTGTTTTTTTTTCAAGTGTCAGCACAGTTAAAGAATCTACTTAACCAAAAAATATATCAAAGGTCAAAAGAGACAAAATAAAGTGTTAATCTTCACTTATAGGTAAAATTAATTTCAACATTTTAGTCATGCTGTGAATGTTACAACTTAGTTGGAATTATTGAGTGGTGTTACTGTGAATTAATACAAGCAAAGAATTGTAAATTAATAAATTAGTCTATGTTATTTCATCAAAGACATTGGTACAATTGTAGGAGTAGAACTCTTTCTTTTGGAGCTTAAAACCTTCCGCACTGTCTTTCAAAACAACATAACTGGCTCAATAACTCATTCACTCAAACAAAATTTTAATTCATATAGGCCCTACGGATTCATTTCTGGAACAGTTACTGTTTCGCAACAGAATTTTTGAAACATTCCATAAGGAACTTCCAAAAATTTCATTCAGAGTACCCTAGAGGGAAATCAAGAGGAAGAAACAGTTGAACTGAACTACCAGTTAGGAACACCCATAGCCATCTGGCGACGATTCAATACGTCACTCAACTTGAATTTGGAACTTTTTCTAATCGTGAGATGCACAACCATTCAAACATTATTTCTAGAACAGATTCTTCCTATGAAAACACCACAAAAAAGATATAGCGACAACAATTTCTCACCGACGATCTTTCTGGCATCCTCCACGAGATCATTGACACTGTCCTGCACGACGGACAGCCTCCTTCTGAAGTCAGCGTCGTCAATATCTCCGGGATTACTTCCGATGTTTCTGATGATTTCTCGGAGGTCATCCAGCTTCCTTCGGTGAATGTTGACTCTCTTCTGGACCAGTGTATAACAGGGTGGACAGTCTGTAACAACATTTATTAATTTCATTATTTTGATTCCTCTCAGTAGTATATTGTGCACAAGGTTTACAGCTCTGAAAATATTTTCATCACCTATTTAGTCAAACTTTAAAGTACGCAATAGTGATTTCATTATCGAATTTATCAGTCTTTTTTACTTCTAATTTTCAAACTATCGACTTTACTTTTGAAATAATGAGGTCATGAATAGCTTTTGAAGTTGACATTTTTAGGGGTACATATAATTATGATGGTAATGCATTAAAATAGGAGACTGGACAGTTTTCTTCACAGGATATTGCAGAGGTAAAGAAGGGGCTCTTTTTCCTGTATTTTCTCACATAAAGGGTCCAACCAGAGAGATGTTAACCATGTACTGAAGCAAAGTTTGCTTTATTCACAGAATAAATATCATAGAAATACCTTGTGACATATCGATTCGAACATAACCCCAAATACACAACAACTAAGATTAGTTTCCTTACCAATACATCCGGCAGTGATGTTGAACTTGTTCTCCTCGCAGCGGTCACACTTCCTTCCCTCGATGCTCGTTTGGCACGGACACTGACCAGTACGGACGTCACACACTTGGCCGGTGGAGCCTTCCCGGTCACACTCGCAGGCTGAAGAGAGAGAGAATACAGATCAGATTTACAATTAATTTTATTTCAGTTTTATCTAATCTTGAAAACGATAAAATCATCACTATTAATTTCTGAAACTGGAATGATATTACTATCCAACCACAGCATGCAAATTAACAGCCTTGAGCCCCACAAATCTCAAACCGGACACCATGCTTATTTCCTGTAGGACATGGCTCCTAATCAGACCTATAGGCCTATTGTGTAAAGCAGTGGACAGGTGTTAATTCTCTATTTTGTTCCTTCCTAAATTTTATACATCATAGACAAGTAACGGGCATTCGCATATTCAATAGTTGTATAAATTTCATTCAATAACTACAAGGCAACCAGCAGACAAACAGAACTACAGCCATACATTCAGCCTCCAATTTAATTGGGAACAGGGAACGAACCACCCTTCTGCAAACAATTATCAAAACAATTAATAACACTTGATACTCACGATCGCAACCATCTGCATCAAATCCAAAATGGAGAGGCAGACATTCCTCGCAAGTTCTGCTTCCTACGCCCTCTCTGCAAGGGCACTGGCCATTGTAAATGTCACAACTGCGGTTGAAGGAGCCCTGGGGGTCACAGCGACACTGCTCACAACCTGTATGATAAAAGAAGAATATTAAATACACATATTTAACCAAGTGTCACTGCAGATAGATACTTGGGCACCACAATGAGGCAAAGAATGACTGAAACTACTGTCCAACGTAGGCCCAGGAAACTCAGCCACAGCTGCATTCGAACCCTGGACCCAGCGATTGGCAGCCAGCATGCTACCACTAGACCAACCCTTCCCCTACATACAAACATGAAAGTTTTCCAATATAATAGGAGTAAATGTCATAGTTTTATGATTTTTTTTTTTTCAGTCAAACCCAACACTGTAAAAGCAGTGACTGAAAATTCCTGAACTATTATTAAATTTCGTCTTTCACTCCAAAGTAGCTGTTGGGATATTTATTCTCAACCATTCTAAGAACATATTCCAAGGGAATAAGCAATAAAAGTATTCTCTATGATCAGTCAAAAGACATTCAGAAGGAATCTCATATCATCTCATTCTTACCTTGGCCAGAATTGATGTTCCAATGAGCTTCGAAGCACTGGTCACATTTACGGCCAACCACATTAGGCAGACAGGAGCACTGGCCGGTCCTTTGGTCGCACGGAATTCCATCGGCACCAGGACGACTGACGCTGCCCTTGGGGTGGCAGTCACACGCTGGAATGGAACGTTTTAAAATCATGACATTTTTGAAGCAGTATAGAAAATTACTGAATGTGACCATAAATATAACATAGAAACATGGGAGACAACAGTCATTTCTATTGTAGTCAAGTGACCAGGATTTTACAAACAGGACAGAGCTAACATACGTGACATCTTAAAATCATTTCTATGATCAAACAACTTTTCGAATACTAGCTAATCTCCAAGTTTTTGATTCAACAGCTTAATATTAGCAATATCTAGGGAGAATAATATTATCTGACATTGTTTTGACTTCAACAATTAACAACTGTTACTGTTGCAGGTTGCTCATTGCTAGACTTACCTTTGCAGCCTCCTTTTGGTAGTTCAAGGGCATTGCCATAGTAACCGTCAGCACATTTGTTACAACTGAATCCAGCCGTGTTGTAAATACACTTCAAACATTCCCCATTTGTCCTGCAATACAAACAGAACAGGTAAGATTCGAGTAACCATCACAAAAATTCTGCAAAACATAAATTACGCAATCCACTGTCACATTTATATAACCATAGCAACGTACCTGTTACAATTTCCAACAGCATTGGGATCTAAGTTGTCGTTGCAACGACACTTTTCGCAACGACGTGGAACTCCGTATTTGCCTTGAGGGTCGCCAAAGTAACCGTCAACGCACTCATCACAACGGTTGCCTAGAAACAGAAAGCAAACAAATGAGCTGCTGTAAAAATTCTAAAAGAGAGGATACAATGAAAATTTAGCAAAGCAAGATTGAGAGACTGCCTTGTGTCGAGCTTGTGAAGGTATCCAGTTAGATTAGACATGTTGCAATCAGCAAAATTTAATCTATTATTATTTTAGATACAATGAATCGGTTAAAAACTTTCCAGGTGTTGCCTGCAATAAACAAATGCAAACAATATTGACATTTGCAATTGTTCGCCCTTCAAATCAAATAATTTGATAGGTATGTAAAATTTTACAATAATTTTCCAGGAAGAAAATGCCAAATGGTCAATTAAAGTTTTCTTAGTCAATATTCTCGGGCAGTAGGCCCTTTAAATAGCTTTCACATTGATATTATTGTTTAAAATCACATACCAGTCACTCCCTCGCCGCAGTTGATACACAACACATCTCCGTTCAGTAATTCCACACACTCTCCGTTTCCGGGGCAAGGGCATGGTTTACAATCATCTGGGGTTCCTGCCAAAGCGTAGCCGTAGAATCCAGGAGCACACCTCTCGCAGTTGAGGCCGGTTGTGTCGTGTTCGCAAATACACTGACCTGGAAAAGGAGTTGAAATGTGCTTAGAAAGAAGGTAGATAAGTGGCTTTAGCACATAAAACTCTCTTGAGGGGCATTTTTGATGCTAAAGGGCAGATTAATGGATGAATTGAGGTTTTTATGTCCAGTCCCGTATGCCAATAAAAGATTTTTTTGGTCATTGTATTTTCAATTTCATTGTGTTCACAATCATTTGGGCAATTCCGCAAACTCAGATTTACAGATTTGTCAAATCTGCAAATCGGAGTTTACGGAATTTCCCATTTTGGATTCCTGACTCCCTGTGCTGCCTCCCACTCTGCCTCTCAAACATTTTCCTTCAGGGTGGCTCTAAGCCAGCAGCCATTATGTTTAAGGCCTTACTAGGGACTCCTACCAGACATCTATTTTTTTTGTTCATCTATTTCTACACACTCTGTAGGCTAACTTGGACAGGAGCATGCAACAATGAGGCAAAAGAAGATTGAAACTGCCGTAGGTCCAGGTGACCTAGCCAGAGCTCGAATTGAACCCAGGACCCAGCAATTGGACTCCCAGACTACTACCAACTGAGCTACCCCACTCTCCTTAGAAATAGGGAGATTATTCAAGACATAATATACGAAAATAAGGTCATTTACCTGTGTAGGGATTACAACTCTCAGAATGGCCGTTACAGTTGCAAGGAACACAACGTCCTAGGGGTCCAGAGTTTGGAGGGTCTCTATGGTAACCAGGAGAACACGACTCGCAGAATTGGCCCACGTAGCCCTCGGGGCAGGTACACTGCTCAATGTGGGTCACTTGGGCGTCTGAGCCTCCCTGGCGGGCGGAATGCAGCTTGACCTCATCGATGTAACCAACTCCTATTGAAAAGATCAGCAAGTATTTCAGGTTAATAAAAACATTCAGACAAAATGGGTATATCATAAAATCTATAAATGTAAAACAATTTAATTTTAGAGACATACCAGCTGGAGTGTAAGAGCCTCGGATTTTGATGGAAGTAATGTTGGCTATCATGTTGTGAAATTCCAAGGCAGATATTCTTGGGTTCCATTGGTAATCTGGAAAAAAAGACCACATACAAATTATATAAATCCATATTCTAATTTATCATTACAGTCAAATGACTCCAACATGAGAATTAAATCTTAGAGATGTTTTATTTCAACTGTCTTAGCTTAACAAAGGTGGATCACTGGATCATGACAGGGCTTTATTTCTTGTATTTTAGCCACTGACAAGGCTAAGTAAGACAGGCTGGGACCACGGTAATGAGTATCAGTAAGTGAGTTATTGTTTTACGCCCAGCAGCACCAGTGTGGGCTATTTAGAGACACGGGGCGAATAGCATTCTACTCTCACTACAGGTTGAAACATCAGTTGAACATAGATGGCATGAGTCAGATAACCACTGAGACCATCTTTGTTAGGCTCTTATTAACAAGAAACCTGAAGACTTGTAAAGTAGACCATGCTATTCAAATTTCTTGCATCATAATTAGTATAAATTACACTCACCAGGGTGCTCATTGAGGCGGAACTTGTACTCCTGCTCGATAGTCCGGGGTACTGGGTTACCCTGGGAATAAATTGGGGTGTAGATCTGTCGTCCATCGCCCTCAATGACCACGTCAAACAAGGAGGGTTGGGCCCCGTCCTGTCCAGTTCGCAGCTTGAACTCCAGGAACTGGTTGTAGCTGTATTTCTGGTTGCCAAGGTAACGATCTGGAATGTTTTAAAAATATTAGGAGCAAGTGATGTTTATTAACTTTATTTGTCAAGTAAGTAGGCCTATCATTAAAATATCTTATCACATTAGCAGGAGATCTCAGCCACAATTCAACAAATCTAGTCAAATATACACATTTAAAATATAATGTAAGAACTCTCTGCTCGGATAATTGGCGCTCATGACCAGTATATTTGATCATCTCATTCTCTAGCGGATCGAGGGCGGGGGTTTAGGGGGTTCAAACTGCCCCCTCCCCCCTTGGGCGTGTAGTTTTTAATGTTAAAAAAAAATTAAAATCCCGATATTTTTAGTACATTTCCATGTGTAAGTTCATTATAGATGATTTTCTGGATCCACCCCTGAGTTGTGGCCTTATACCATGCTATTAGTATCAAGCATAGTGGCGGAATACCTCAAAACATAAACAATGTCATAATCTCTGACTTAGTTTAGTTTAGTTTTCCATGCCATATTATAGATAAGATAATCATTCAGAAAAGATCCCCACCTGGAGCAACGAAGTACACAGCTTCCTGAGAAGGAGATGCAATTCCGAGACTTCCTCCGATGGCGTTGTAATTTGTGGTGACCTCTTCGTCCCTCTCTCTGTAGCGTCCTACCCATCTTTGGCGACCTGTGTTGGAAAATAATAGAAGTGACCGATCAAGGCGCTGTCAAAGAATTCAGAATTATCATATTCATTAAGACAAAAGTGGATTCTCCAGTCAGAGTCCTAAAAATTGTCACAAGATCCAGTTTTCTCTCTTACACTCATCATTTGCTATACTGCACACATTTTAGAAAGCATTTAAGTTGACGACAGGTTTATTGAAGTTAGTTATTATCATACATTTACTAAAATTTCATTTTATTTTATTAGGGGTTTGAAATTATTCCGAAATATATGTTATGTTTCGTTTTTATGACCTATTTTCGATTATAACCATTAAAATTTTTTTCAAAGCAACTTTGTTACATATTTATAACTGCAGATCTATGGTTTCCCACTTGATAACAGACTTGTACCTGATTTTTTAAAATATGTTCTATCACTTCTAAGGCAAATTTAATTATTATAAATGTTATCAAGGAAAAGCTTCGGACTTCACAATACATACAGTGTCCAAATTCTATAACCTAATTTGTCAGTGAATCATCGCTGTGCACACCCTTTTTTTCTCAAACATTTAAACTACAAACAATGAGGCCATTTTAAATCACCATCAGTCCATTGTACTACATCTGTATTATCACTTTTCAAAAAACAGTATCACACCCTGCGATGATTTAAGCACCCCATTAGTATTGTAGTCAGGGGTAAAAACCTTTTTACTTCTTTTCTTCACTCACATTTTTGCTTTTTGTAATTTTTTTTTGGCTGACACCTAGGGTGCTAAAAAACAAGCTCACTTTAACACCATACTGTGACACTGACAGTTCTCTGCAGGACCCCAGTATATCACGATCTTCTACAGTGGTCCAACTTGAATCAAATGTCTTTTTTGCTTTCCAGAATTACCTTTTTATGGTTGGATTTTTTTCTCTTACTCTAAGTCAACATTGTTGTTTTCCATCTTATTGTTTCCCTATTCACTATATTCATCCTCGATTAGCAGTTTTCCACAGAGAACACTGTACATCATGATCTCCAACAGCAGTTCTACTTGAAAATCAAATCTTACTTTTTTTGGTGGTTTATTTTCTTCTCCTACTTAAAAGTCAACCTTGTAGATCGTTTTCCTCCTCTTATCGACTTTATTAATCCCTGATTAGCACCAAATACCTCAAGTTTAGGCTATGTACCTCAACCATTTCTTCCTCTTCTAAATAAATGTTCAACTTCTTCTTTTTCTTTCCATCTATCTGAGACTATCATGTTTCTTTTTCTTGATTCCAAAGATCAACAAGTCTCCTTTAAATCAACTTTTTAATTGCTTTTATTTTTAAACATTTTATCAATTCACGATGTTAAAAACAAACTAGATGCACCATGGGATAGGGGTTGGTTCAACGCATGTAATGCTGTCCCACAGGGACGAAATTGTAGCCCCTATTTTCACATGGGGGGCAACCATTTACATGGTTTAATGTAATCTTGCTGGAGACCTCATTACAAAAATTCTTCCAAACACCTCCCCCATACCCTGGCTGGATCTGCCACTGAAATAGGTGTAAGAACGTAAGTTAACATACACAGAACAAAGTGCAATGACATTTGAGGGAATACCCAATGTAATCTTGACAGAGACCTCATTACAAAAAAAATGCCAAAGTCATTCTACAACGCACCAGTTCAAAACAATAGAGAGCCCTATATAGAATATAGGGGCTCCAATTTCGTTATCAGATACATTTTTCACAATCTTCTACCAAAATCAAGTATTTCCATCCTCTAACTTCATTTCTTCTCGTTCTACTTCTATTTCCCTACACATCCACAGACCTCTAGTGTCGCATCATTCCAAAGGAAGGTCACGGAAGGTCAAAGGAGTCACATGACTAAATAAATATTCCAATGGAACATTCTCAACATGCAATACCAAACAAGAAAACACCACAAACGTCAGTTGCCATTAACGCATAACTTTTTATAAACATTTTTCTGTCTTTTTTAATTGTAGTATATTATTTTTGGATTATTTTTTTGAAGATCAGACGATATCTTACTTGCCACCATCCAAAAACAATTCAGTTTAGTGACAGGAGTGAAGTTTTTCTGGTACATTTTTGTTCTTTTACAGTATGTCTAATTCTCTTTGCTAAAATAATGTTTCTAGCTTTTAGTCGGACACTGTGTGTAGGCTACTAGCTGACTGCAATATTTAGTGCGCCCCAGAAGAACTCTTTCAGGACAATAAAAATGAAATATATATATGCTAATTCATGCCAGGGTGGCTGCAGAATTTTTTTAATCAAATTCCAGTATTTCAACAAATATTTATTTGTGAATTTTTGTTTAATTAGAAGGAAGTAAATTCCAGGCTTTTTAGGGATTTTGTGCAGAAAGCAGTTTTTTTTTTCAAGGCTTTTCAAGGCCTGGAATTTCAGAAACCATATTCTGGGATTATAATTCAAAAAGTAAGATTTTTACCTGAATCGAAGTTGGAGTGGATGATCTTAGCAGTGAACCCAGGGGCGGATGCGCAAATGGAGGAACGGCCATTACAGAAACAGGCAATGCAGCCGTATGGGTTGTCCTCTTCAAGGTTGAAGTAGCCAGGTTTGCAGCTGGAAAAGACAAGAATCAGTAAATTATTTTTTGTACGATAGATAGATATATGGTACATGCAGCCCTCAAAAGCCCAATATTGGGTGATGACGAGGGTTGATTCATGGATGGATGGATGAATGGGCCTTTACGTCCTGTACTTATGCACTTGGTAGCCTTATTAGGACAGCAGGAGGACACAGCAATGAGGCGAAGGATGATTGAAACTGTTGTCCAACACCTTCTTCTAGAAAAACCTCCATTGATGTGTCAACTTCAGTCGGTTCATGGGACTCTATAACAGTATCGTGACTGGGGATAACTGTGTGATGAAGCATCTTGCACAGCTCAGTACAATGGCACCAAAAGGAGTCATAGGTAACAACCTTGACTTTAATCCAAACCTTGAACCCTGTGCCCAAGACTATTCCCCGGAATCTGCCATGATCAAGGAGCTTACGAGATGTCTTGAGGGCTCAATGACTTTAAATGGCTTCTCTCCGGCTGAAGCAAAGACTTTGATACATTTCATTTCTACAATTTGATAATAATTTTTTAAAGCTTTAATACTTCGATTAATCTTATCAGCTGTAATGTCTCATTACGAATAAAATCATATATATATATATAAGTCCAGTAGGGTGCATCGTCTGCCCCCTAAAAATGAAAAAATTGAAATATTCATTTGCACTTTTGCAATATTGTACCTTTGCCCGTAGAAACACATTCTGCAAAATTTCAATAAGATCCGATGTGGCTTTAGGGTGGCACTTTTGTGTCAAAGTTGAGTCCAAAATTGTCAAAAAATGATGCTCTGAAAAGTCGCGGTTAGAAATATCTACCTTACGATTGGCTGTATGATTTCAAGTCATATACCATTAATAGTCCATTATTCTCAGAAGGAAATTGTCTTTAATTTGGATGGTAGAAGGCTATATTTCTGAAAATTTCTCATGCCTCAGTTTTTTGGAAAGCCGTAAGTTTCTGAATGTTATGACAAAATGTTTGGAAAAATCAACTTAGAAGCTCAACTTCTTACTAACTTTGACGTAATCGTTAGAATAAAACATAAGGAATACTTTGCTGAAGAGAGTAGGAAATTGAAATTTTTTTCTAGATGGTTATTCATCAAATTCAAATGTGCAAATTTTCATAAATTACATGTAAATATGAGAAATACAACAGTTCGTTGAGACACCGTTCTGCATCTCTTTTTCTTCTGACTACATCATAATGCAATCAAGGTTTTATCAGTTGATGTAGTAGACCATATTTCCACTTTGTAGACTTCTTTGACTTCCCAAAGTCATATTAACATCCTTTTTTTGATTTATCACATTTTACCCAATAAAAAAGAAAATATCTCCACTCAATTTTGACTTCTACTGAATGGAAACCATTAATGTTGGTATTCAAATTAAAGCTCTCTTTCTAAGGAATCTAACTGTGGCAATCATTTCATTTAAAATTGACAATATTATTTATAACCGCGAATCGCTAAAATATCACCTAATACTGAAATTTTAAGGCTGTTGTGCCACCCTTTGGCTTTAGAATTTGTTTCCTAAAATTTTGCAGGGCTTCTTTTATGATACAAGGGAACAATCATGCAAAAGTGCATGATGTTTTGAAGATATAGGGGCAGACGATGCACCCTAAAGTCCAGGTGAGGGATTTAAACCTGAGACCCAGCGATTGTCAGCCCATTGCAATTCAGCGGAGCCCCAGGCTATATAAAAGGTAAGAAATACAGTTCAAATCAATGAAATAATCAAACTTACACGTCACAGTTCTGTCCCTCGACAAATTCTTTGCAAGTACAAGTTCCGGTGTCAGGAACGCAGAAAGGAGTGTTGTCACGGCTACCAGCCAAAGCACAAGCGCACTGCCTGGAAACGACAAAATAACTCACAATATAAAACATTCTTGGAATCAGACAATGACCAAATCAATGGATGAAGCTTACATGGAGAGATTCTTACATATCTGCATAACGTAACATTGCCAAGACTTCAAATGCAAAACTTTTTATCACTAATGACATTTTATCATGTCCGCTATAAAAACTGAAGACAAAATCCAAACTTTCGAAAGCAAAGTTCTATATTATCTGTCCTAGACAGCATACAATAACCCAATTATAAACCTTTTAATATTATTATCATACTAACCTGCATCCGGATGGGCCAAAGTCGAAGAAGTTTGGCATACAGCGGTCACACTTCTCTCCTGTTACTCCAGGTTTGCAACGGCATCGGCCAGATTGGTCGCACTGCTCCGTTTGTGAGCCTGAAAAGTAAACATGAAGATGCAATTTATTTTTAGGCCTACACCGTACTGCGTCAATTACAATAGGGTCTTCCCTTTATTGCGTTAGCATACAAGTGGCAATTTCAGCCCATAGCTTTCATTTCTAAATTCATTAGATGATTATAATAATAAATCATATTTTACAAAATTTAAGTTGTTAACAAGTTAAGTTCTTTTATAAGTTATCAATAAGTTATCTGTACCAGCTACTACCAGGCAGTCAACTGGAACTTTATCCCAACAGTGACAACATCAATACCGATATCTACTATTGTCTAGCTTAACAAACTTACAGCAGTTAATTTCATAATATTAATTAACAGATAAGAAGTTCCAGTTGGTACTGAAAAATTTTAATACCGATTGGCAAATTTTCGCCACTTGCACTTTTCCAAATCATCACAGCGTCACCAGATCACTAAGTTACCAACTATTTCTATTAAAATCTGTCTGCACTTTCAAAATATAGCAATCACAAAGTAAACAAATCAAAATATCAACACTTACCAGTGGGATTACAATTGCAGGGCTGACAGCGCTCAGTCTCCGTCCTTCTGAAGTACAAGTCCTTGCATCTCTCGCAGTGAGGTCCGGATGTGAAATCACGACATTCTATGCAATGGCCTCCATCGCCGGTCGACCTCCACATGTCTTCGTCAAAGTAGCATCGGTTGGACAGGCCGTTACAGTTGCAGGCTGCGGAGAAACAAGATCTTGTAAATTTAATGTAACAAGGCAGGTGGAGTGATATGGTTTTATGTCCCATAATTCTAATAAATCACACTCTCTGGACTACAAGAAGATTCATCAGAATTACAGTCAAACTTCACTTACAGGTAAGCTCGTTTAACTTAAAAATTATGCACCAAACGGGCTTAATTGGACGAATAGGGACTGCAGAAATAAGGGCAGGCGGCGGGCGCACTTAAGGAATAGGATGAAATGGCTGTCAAATCATGGGAAGAATGGATCAAGAATTCAAACTGGGTCTCAGTGGTTAGGGAGCAACCATTTAAAATCCAGGGGTGACTTAGGAGTTTTCCTAGGCGAGAAAATATTTCTTTCACAGTAGCAGCAGCAGTAAATATTTATTTCAAACGCGCCAGGCCTTGAATATTCATTCCAAAATCAAGCAACATCCTATTAAGACATACCTCTTGATATTTAAAAATGGCCTTAGCAGTCCACCCAGATAATCTACCCTAGACGAATCCTTCTATTTTCGTGTATTATCATAGATTTACGTCATCAGCGTCACAGCCAATCAGCGAGCAGTATTTCCGCCCAGTTCTAATGTTTACTGGCGATTTGCGAGAGAACTATTCCATCCTCAGAGGGCTACGACCTATCATTTTAAAGATCTCGGAGAGATATATCTATTGCAGTTAGAATCGTAACTGTACGACTGCGAGAAATGCGTGAATAGACGTATATCATCCTAATTAGCATAACATGCTTGCATTCATGTTCATTGGCCAGCCTTGGGGGTGTGTCTGACTTATTCACTGAAGGCTTTGCTGAAGTGAAGCAGTCCTGAGACTGACAAATTTTATCCTAATACATGTACCAATATGACAAATACAAAAGAATAAACCAGCTAAGAGAAAAGCAGAAAAGTTAATTTTTCTTACAAAATATTGAATTCCTCTGAAAATATTTTCTCATCACTTACGTTGACACTCGTGAGCATCAGCAGGTGTCGCCCTCTGCCAGGGTTGGCTGTTATAAAAGTCGTCACAAAGTTCGCAGTTCTGTCCTTTAGTGTTGTGCTCGCAGTTACAGACCAATTTGCTGTCCACGTTGTTTCCTGTACTGGGGCTACACTCGCTGGCGTGGCCATTGCACTTGCATCTGAAAAATAACATATTCAGATTCAGATTTATATTAATTTGTTTCATTATATTAAGAACCAGGAGATGAAAACATTTCTTGGATAGCCAAGAGCCGCTAACAGTCAAAATGTTTACAGTATTACAGAAACTTTACCCATTTTGTGAAGATGGAGAATGAATGAACAACTAAAGATACAGATGAAATATACCTGCATCGGGATCCATATACCTATTGGCTACTTCTCAGTGTACAGTGTATATAAATAAATTTCAATTCCTTACAATACAAAGATTTTTGAAAGTTATAACTAGAACAAGCTCCATTTGAAGCATCTTAACCTCCACAGTACTACTTCGAAGCAGCATAGAGACCACATTTAATTTTGATGCTACTGCCTCTCGTGAACAGAGACTCAACTGACACAGAAGATCTAAGATTAAATAAAGACCAGATAATACAAACAAAGACTGAAATTGCTAGTGCTTTCATTGAACTAGATAAAACATATATATAGCATTTCTTCTTTCTTTCATAATTTCAATCATTCATAAAGTAGTGCAAATGTTTCATTTCTCAATTCATTACAGTTACACCCACCTGCCACCAACAGCAAAATCGGAAATGGCGTAGAAATACGACTTGAGTACTTGGGGATCTCCAAACACCTCATCACCAAACGTGTTCATACGCGTCAGAACAATCTTGATGTCTGTTGCTGTTACCCATTCCTGAAAAGACAAAAAAGATCTTTTTACTAAAATAAATCATTATAAATATGATTTTATGTACCGCTCATGTCAAATGCATGGACAATCTGTTTGCTGGCACTTGGTAGCAGTATCCAGTTAATTGAATGGATGGACGGATGGATGGTTGGGGCTTTACGTCCTGTATTTATGCACTTGGTAGGTTATTAGGACAGGAGGCAGACACTGCAATGATGCGAAGGATGATAGAAACTGCCGTCCAACATACAGTTCATTGAATGACCCACTGAGAGGAGCAGTATTTTTGACAATGGAAATCTATTATCAATCTAATTTGATGTACACGTACAACCTTGGCACATGTCACAACCGACCAAGGAATATCAGTACATGAGTACATTTGTTTGTTTGTGTTTTACGCCTCTGCAGCACCTTAGTGGGCTATATCGAGGCAGGCGATCGCCATATGATTATGAGATGAGAAGACTGTGAGTCTGGCACATACCCTATTAATTCAGGGATGCCCAGGGTCTTTCAGTTGCCCCAGCATAGAATACTGGATACAACCCACCTCCATTTAATGTCCCAAGGGCTCGGACTAAAGTGAGTTCCCGGGGTGAGATTTGAACCCACGCCCTCAGAGCCAGTTGACAAGCGCACTTACCAAATAGGCCACGGAGGAACTGTATATGAGTACATCAAAGGGTAGTTAATACATGAATGTACACTGAATACATGTATACATACAATAGGACAGATCACCACCAATTAGTAACAGTTCTTCATACACCTCCAGAGGTCACAATACATGTTTTTCATGTTTACTTAATCCCTGACCTAGTGCTCCAGTCCTAGGGCTTTACAACCTTTTCATAGGCTGGAGGCTAAAAGGTCAATTAGGTCACTAAGGACCTTTTGGCCATAACACCACAGCTGGACCACAAATCTATAGGACCTAAGGCCAGACATAATTGATCTTTAGCTTCTCGGATCTTCGAGGACTTTTTTTGGGTTGGTCAGTAGGATTGAAAAAAAAAAAAAAACCGTAATATAATTTCTTTTTGTCAATTCAATAAAAATAGTGGGTGAGCTCAATCTTTTTTTATAGGCACAAAAAAAACAGAAGGTCAATTGATCCAAAAAGCTAAAAATTAAAATTGTCCGGCCTACCAACTGGACTCCCAGGCCCTCATAAGGTCAGTAGGACCTTGTCCTACTCCAGGTCTGCTTGGGAGGTCCATACAGTCTACTATGACCCCAAGGGCCTTTCAGAGCACCTACAAACAAGGTCATTGGACGACTAATGTCCTTACAGACTCATGTTATTCATAAGGGCCATAGGTCATCATGGACATGACTGGACATACACCAGATGTATATTGTATAAGTTGGTATCACTCGCTTAAAGTAGTGTAATACTTCGGTTGTACATAATACTTCTGGGTACTTTGCAGTACTTAGAATGTAGAACTTATAAGTATTACAGTATACACATGGTATATCATTTATAGCATTCTAATGAATCATGAAAGATTCTAAAATAACAAAGCAAATTTCAAAGGCCTAACATTAAGAACCTCCTAGGATACACATAAAATTGAACCTAGTAAAACGTTCATTATATCATATTCAAAGAAGCTCTTAATGTATTATCACCTCTTCAGCCTTTATGAAATAATTTTAAAATAGCCCAATCTTTCTGACACACAAAATAAACTGCCCTGTTTTATAATGCGATGCAATTAGGTTTTTTTTTCAGAATAGTAACGATGTTGATTTTTTATTAGAATATTTTAGATGTAAACAAAAATCTAATGTAAGATAAGTTTTCAAATTTTTGCAAAAATTAGGTGCAATTGGCCGATTTTAATTGAGACAACATGTAATACTAATACTGTTCAATAATATCCATCTCATACAGGTTAAACTGCAAACAATCAATTTAAAAATTGCTACATTTCCTTTGGGGTTCAGCTTAGCAATAGAGAGAAATAATGGCGACTTGGTATACCAGACAGACCCAGACTTACACAAAGTATATGTACATAGCGATATAGTCAACAGCACAAATTATGTGTTTATGTTGATATATATGTCCATAAATGTCCCCTATTTACACTTATGCCCATATTATGGATACTATAATAAGACCAAATGGGTATGGTGGTATTTTGAGATGTACTCCACGAGTTGAAGATATCCTGAGTCCTCTGTACCCACGAGTGCGTCAGCACGAGTGGGTACAGAGGACTCAGGATATCTTCACGAGTGGTTGTACATCTCAAAATACCACCATACAGCCATTTGGTCTTATTTATACCCCATTATGTAAGTCCAAAGAAAGCTGAATTTCACTCAAATGATCAATACTCAACAGTGGTCTCAGCCAATCAGAGCACAGATAGCAGCTCAACTGATGATGTCACAATGTTGTGACATCACCATGGGCATGACGTCACAATGGCAAACAATGCAATGACATCATCAACAATGATCAAACCATGTGGTATACAAAAAACCATTGAGTATACAACGCAATACCACATGGGATATATCCACTGCTTTTTCATGTGGTATTGTAAACGTTATGGGGTATAACGCAATAACCATCGCCCAACACAACAGCTCTAGTGTAGCCCCATGACTTGGTAATAGAGCAATTTCGCGATTCATGAATTGCCACAATGACCCAAGAATATATATGTGATAAATACACCAAGTGACAAATTCAGAAGAGTCAAAAGAATGAAAGATATTTGTTCAGGTAGCATTGGGTAGGGTTCGAATTTGCTGTAGAGAGATGCGATTAAGCAGTTCTCAGATCTTAGAATCGATTCCTGGCTTTTTACAGTAAATCATCAATAATCATCATTAATTGAACAAAAATTACATAATTTTGGTCCATTGATTCCATTTGCAAATCGTTTTCAAACTGAGGTCTGAAAGACAAAACTACCGATAATTTCAAATGCAAACAAAACATATTTCAACTAGTTTTATAATGCTAATATTGCACAATCAAGTTCTTTTGATCTTTTGGACAATTGTCAAATAACTAGGACAATAATTTATCCAATCTCATACTAATACCAAATCAAGTTTAATTAAATGCATCAAATCAAATTCATACTTCAAACAAAGACAAATATACTTGAAATGACAGTTAGGCCCAAACGTGGTCATTATTCAGACAAATACGGGAAATGATCCAAACAAACTTCAAACACCATTACTGAAAAGTCACGACTTCAAACACTATCAGACTATCAGCTGTGGAGAAAAAAAACAAGAATTTGATAATTCAAAAAGTGAGAGAGACTTGTCGACCCATTACGATAGCCCAGTGAAAGCAGAAAATGACATTAATTAATTAAATTGAGACTGACAATTTATATTTAGGGGAGAATTTTGAACAATGAACATAATACATTTTAATAGCATAGGCCTTAACCAACTGGTTTTATTTTTTGATGGCTATTCAATATAGTCATCATGAAATATCAATACCAGACACTGACTCAGCAGACAGCAGACTTGAACATTGACTTTCCTTGACTCTCAAATAGGTCAGTGAGAAGAATAGGCCAGGAAAGTGGGACACTCATGTCACATGATGCTCTGGCCACCTTCTCAGCCTCACAAGAGCTACTTAGCTGAAGCCTGCAGTGCTGAGTCAGATGGCCAGTTGGCCTTTACATGGCAAGTTGGGGCCAGTTGAGTACAAAACAGTTTTGTGATTTATCTTAAAAATGCGACTACTAATGACATAGCAACCTACCTTACCATCAATCCATACCACCCATGCACAATTCAATGGATTTTGTCATATGCAGAGCCAGAAAACGATCTTGAAAAATTTGAGATTTTTCCCCTTTCTAATAAGTGAGAGAGAGCTCTCTCTCACTTAAAAACAGGGGAACCCCCTAAATATCAAAGTTTTTATGGTTGCTATAGAAACCATACATCATGTTGCCATAGAGATGAATGAAGATTGGCACTTCCTAACATTTGTCTAACATTTGTTATATTGGAAGCATGAAACGCTTCTATTTTTAGCCACAAAAACTGAAAAAGAAAGTATTTGCTTCCATTCTGTCTTTGGGTACTTAAACAATTTGTGCTTGTTATTGTATACCAGTTGCATGTACATGTTTTTAAGTACGTCAGAAGCGAAAATGAATATAAGTTTAATGAGTAACAAACGTATGGATTTCGGAACACTGAAAGTTTTGGAGAAAAACAAAACTAGCAAGTTTGAACCACTCAGTGTGCTATGCCAGCTGTTATATTTTCTCTGCAATGACAACTGGGGTTAAGAGGATGGCTGTGTAAGTTTCAATACAAAGGCATTGTCCCCCCCCCCTTCAATCTCGCCACAATAACTAGAGGAGCATATTTCCATATGCAACACGAGCAGGTGGTAGGCAGTGATTGTTGGAATGTAATATAGCTGCTTTTTCACATAAGGAATACACTGGTGGTCAAAAGTTTGGAAACAATATATCACTAAGTTTGACAAGTTTTGTATGGGTAATTTTCCTTATATAAGGCCAAAGAATTAAATCAACATGATTTTCTCTATATTTTCAATGTTATTTCTGAAGAGCGATTGGGGTGGGTTCAAGTGTCATTAGTTCCTCAAAAATGCTGGTGACCCCCATTTTTTATTTTTTCCATGTATTCTTGATAGTCAGAGCAATCTTGTCACAAAATTTCAATTGTTTTTTATGGTTAGTTCTAAACTGTATCATTTCCCTTTAATAGGCACCATGGATTACTCAATAGCCTGGAAATCACTAATTGAAAATAGTTTTTCCCTAATCATCTGCCCAAATTTTTTAGCCTTTTTGCCCGAATCTTACTGTTTCCCAAACTTTTGGGGGGGCGACCGGCCCCCTGCCCCCCTCCCATACGCCTATGACCTTGACATACAGCAACTGTGGTTTCTTCATTTTCTTCCTCATGTAGAAGCAGATGTCTTCATTTGTTGTTATTGTACTAGTAGTACCACAACTAAACACTAGGTGCGCTGATCGCGACACTTTCCACTCCCTCTGGTGGATGCGCAACGAACTATGCGCAGAATTCTACTTCCGGTAATCCCCTCGTGAATTGCGAGAGGCATGTCTTGTAAACACTTGAAATAAAGTCATTAACTGGGGATTAAAGTATCGGAAATGCTTCAGGATTAGCATGTCGCATCCTCATAGTTTAGATGACTGACAAGACAGGTAAGCAACGCATTAATGTGACGTTTGCAGCCCATGCATGAGAACGAGATTTATCGTGGTTGAAAACCGGACAATGACTGGATCTAGTCCTTGTAAACACGAGCCCTGCTCGTGTAATTAGATGATTTACATACCGTAATTCAGCTTTACAAATTTCATTCCAAATCTAATACATGATCGGTTTTGCAAGTAAGCTCTTTGCACTTGGTTTCTTTTTTTCTCCTTTTTTCTTATTTTTTCCACTTAGCTAAGATGGAAAAATAAGAAAGTAGGAAACCACAAGAGTCAGGGTTCAGACCACAATATGCCGTTTTGGGTGAGCCACAAAAATCAACCCCTTCCTCAAACTATTAGTACATTTTTCTCTTTTTTTTGCCACATGGGAGATTTTTCTCTTTTTCTGAGTTATAACCATCGCTATGACTACCTCTGTGTACAATCGAAGACAATTAATATCTACAAATTTGGTCACTACTTTTTATACTTAAAAATTGGTCACTACTTTTTAATTAAAAAAAAAAGAAAAGAATTAAAGGGTATCTATGGAGTTTTACACAATAAATATCGAGCTATCTGGCTTTTCGTGCCTTCGGAGTCCTGTACTGTGTCCGCTGACATTATTAAGAACCAGGGACCAAGCACAGCTAACCCTCCCCCCTACTCTCGTGAAACAGAAGATATTGCTTTACAGCTAAACATCCTGTCCCTCTGTAGCACAACAGTAGGCAGCATCCCCCATTCCTCCCGTAATTATGCCAAATGCTACATTTCCTATCTCTGTATCTGTCTAAATGCTAAACACTAGGGCTCTCAGAGTGCTAATCTTGTGACTTTTTCCAACGTCCCACTTACAGGCAAACAGCTGAGTGGTTGTAAGATTGGCCCAGCTGGCTCAGAAGGGGCGAAAAAAGATAGAAAAAAGAAGGAAAATAGCAACAAAATGTTCCACATCAACTATGAAACATTTTAGCATAGTGACTAATTTTGAGTGCATGATATTAAGTGATTTCAGGGAGTTAGTCAACATTACTCGTACTTTAGTTGGCTAATTAGACTAAGAGGAGGATATACCAATGTATGGGCACTGCCCCTCGGGCAGAGCAACAATGGACCAATGGTGGAAAAATAATAGGTCACAGGTCAAATTCTAGACACAAACTGTGTTCATTTACTCGGATAAATTACACCACCTTTATCAAAACTCACCTGTAATACGGGGCTGTTTTCAAAATCGTAAGCGCTTGGCCGTCCTTCAAGGGTACTGAATGCCACACTGCCACCAGTTAAGGGAGAGATATCGCTGTATTCGTCAGAACATATCGCTTGCGTCTCGTCCGATCTCGTAATAATTCCTCTGTTCTGTTTCCTGTAAGTATCCTCGCATGAGGCACTGTAGAACTGGTATGGGACCCACGTGCTGTTTTCGTTTGTTCGCTTGTAGATGGCAAAACTCTCCGGCCGACTTGAGTAAAATTTTAATCGGACGTACGTAATATCAAAGGACTTTCCTGAAAATAAAAAGAAAGAAAAGGGTAACATTTCAGATAATTACACCTGAACTGATGTCAATACCAGAGCCCTCTTCTTGAAGGAATCGGTTTTGCAGTGAAGATCACACATGGAACTAAAAAGTACTTCAAAATTTCTACCGACTAAAAAGGGTCCTACGGACGGATGGATAACGGGGCTTTACCTTCTGTATTTAAAGTATACAGGAAGGCTAATTTGGACAGAAAGATTGGACTCTGCAGCAATGAGTGAGTGAGTTTTGTGTTTTTACGCTCCACTCTGCAGCACAGGAGCTTCAATGTCGCACTGTTGAACTTAAACATGTAGATCAAATCACTTGGATTATCGAAAATAGAAATACCTCTTTTTATAGCCCTGCTACTGGTGATTATCTAGAAGTCAACAGTCTTTTTAATCTATAGTAAATATTTTCTCAGCAATTATACACTTTCAATTGCCACTTATTTAGATTAGATAAACCAATACAACAGCTCAGAGATAAGCTGATAAGCAATAAGATACATGTAGAAGTGAGAGAAAGTATAAATGCATTGATATCATATGGATTTGTGCAAATAAATATTTTCAGAAAATTCTACAATCACAAAAGCAATGCATAGCAAGGACAATATATGTCTTCAAAGTAAAGTGGAATAGAAAAAAAAAATTCTAATTTGGATAGCCCTAGGGACCAGTGTACGAGATAATAGAGAATTTTGCTCATTCTAGAACACCGTAGAAAGCATCAAATTATTAACTAGCTTTAGTGCAAAGCGAGTCGAAATAGCAATCAAAATTTTAAACTTTAAACAAATCATTATAGTGCATGAAGACTGGTCACAAGAATTCCCAGGTCTGTCTGCTGGTCCAAGAAATTCCCCACTCCTGATTGGATCATTAAGCGGATCCGGGTGGGGGGCACATGGAGCACATCCCCCTTTCATCAGATAAACCTTCATATCTAAAATTAGTTCTAGAGACTCCAACATTATAAGTATTGCTGCACAGCCCTTTTTATAAATTCCTGTTTCCGCCCCTGGGCCGGATACTTCTTGGTTCTGTGATGATGAAATCACAATTGCACTTAGCTGGGGTTTCAAACATTTTCGGGAAATGTCTGGGAAGTAGTTTTAGACCTTGAGGTATTCCCTGCTGGCAGTGAGGAAATTGAAGAGGGAAGTGCCACTTTTTGACTTGCATATGTATTTATATGTTGGTCAGTCTTGACCTTTTAACTCCTCCCCCCTGACCTGAACCGTCGACCCTGGTGAGCGGGCACATTCTGGAAATGAAATAAATGGGTCAATAATTATCAGGCTGACAGGTCCTAACTTAGAGACTGAAGATTTGGAAAAGATGGAGAACTGAAGATATACCGTATTTTCTGTATTAAAAGCACGTCCCTTAATAAAAGCCTACCTCCCTCCATAACGAACCAATTTTAATGAAAATTCTATCAAAATATTACTTCATCCAAAGTTTTTAATGCAAAAAACAACTAAACGCCCCTCTCATTGTTACATCTGCCCGCAAATAATAGGGTAGCTAACCTCAATCTCAAAATGATTACTTTTGCCTGCTTGACGTCATCAGCAATGTCACTATATCAGTTTGAGACAGAGTGACATGTGATCCATGTCACGGTGTGAACCAAGTATCAGCATCGAGATCTTGGTGTTTCTGCATGTTACTGTTGAGTTCCGCTGACTTTAGTAGCTCTTTGGCGTTTTATGTATAAACCTTGATCGGTGTGATGTTTTTGATTTGCAAAATTATTATACAGAGAAAATGGATAAAACCTTTTATGGATGTTCACATGATCCGATACAAAGTATTGGTATCAGCGCCGAATCTGCCGATCCGGCACCAATAAGCAGTATCAGTATCAGATTAGAGGCACTGCTCTAATATATTATCCAATGGTATTGGTATCGGAATGGTATTGGCATTGGTGGTATCGGCAAAAAAGGTGAAAAGTGGTATCAGATCATCCCTAAGTATCCCTAAGTGAAAGGATATGACAAGACTCACAGCCCATAAGAGCATTGAATTAATCAATTCTTTCTCTTTGACTGTACACAGGTGTCTGCTAGTAGTACTACACTATCAAATCTAGTCATTACTGCCAGACTTAGTTAAGTCTAACCAAAAAGAGGTCAAGTTGAGGCACAGAGTAGAGGTGAGGCTATCTTGTTTAACAAATAGACAATGTTGTAAATACTAGTCAAACTGATAAATGGCTGAGCAACGAAAGTTACTAAACCAGTGTAAACCGTTCTATCTTGGAATTCAGTTAAACGACAGGCAAGCAAAGTGGTTGAAGTTACTTTCGACAATATAGAGTAAGTAACGTAAAGTAAACCAGTGAAAAAGACCTATTCAAATAAAAAACATTCCAAACAAAGCAGGTTACTAAGCACTCTCTCAACTCTCTTCGGTGTTTCCTGTTACCCAGTATTTCCTGTTCCTGTAGTTTTACACAAAAATATAAACATGGAAAAAAACCAAACAAATAATAGAAATAGAGAAGTAGAAGTTTTGCATTACAAATATTTTCTTTCATATTTTAATGGCCGATATACAAAAAGGGCCCGAATTGGTCAGGAAACGTGTCTTTTTCTAAGCTAAGAATATATCCAGTGAAGTGACATTTAAATGTGCAGCTGCCGTTGGTCACTGTTGGTCACCGTGGTTAGCCTGCTGTATTTTCAGAAAAATTATAAAGGAAAATGATTTGGAACTCAAATCTATAGCCTGTGAGTTTCTGGATCCAGTTGACTCAATCAGTGCACTCTTCCCATATCACTTCAGCAATGCAACAAGTCATGAGAGCTGGCCACTACACATGCTACAAGTCCAGTGCTAGCCTCAGCATGTAGCAAATTTATCAATAGATTTATCAACAGACCAGTGGGAGAGGGTCTGTCTTCCATCAAGGAGAAAATGGGGGAGTTGATCCAGAGGGAGGCCACTGGCATTGGGGGAGGAACAACCACCACTCAAGGTCCATCATTGTGAAGAGGCCAGAGAGCTTATAGAGTAGATAAGAGGTCAGGAGTTGGCCATTGACACACATACACAAATCTTACGTAGGGCTAAGAAAAATGTGAATTTCTGGGCAACTTCATGGAGTACAACAAAATTTCCCACAAATGGGCAAATACTCACAAATCAAGAGATCGCAAGTGAAAAATGTGGACCTTTCTAGAAACATTTCCATTGATATTTATAAATTTCCAGGCAATGACATGCCCAAATTCCCTACTTCTTCCAGCCATGCACTTGCAACCAAAGAGAGGGATTTGAGCATTCCCTGAAAGGAATTGGGGCTTGTCATTAATCATTTCATCATTACGAGTCACCGTGTGTTCTTGGGGCCGGAGTCCAAATCTCACTGATCGAAATATGGTCAATAATAGACCGAAAAATGTAATTTTTTTGGACCAGGTCAATCAGTGAGGTTTGACTCAAAGTGGTTGCTTATAATGCTTAAGACAGCCAGCATTTTTAGGTATGATTTTTCTACAGATTTCAAAACATGGTAGTATTGTTCTTGTTCCAAAACCGTAATTTCGTAATCTGTTCTCCAACTTGGTCTATATTACAAGAATTTTGGACATGTATTCAGTGGTATTAGAATGACGGAACAGTCAATTTGATAGGATATTTATTATTTTACCCTTACACTGATCCCTTTGGGGATCCATGATCCTCTATTTGTCCTCATCCATGATCCTTTTGCTAACCTTTGACCCTCAGAACTGTCTGGTCCTCATCAAAACTCAATTGGCTCATGAGTCTAACACGAAGCCATCTAATTGCACAAACATGACCTAGGGACACTTCCCCTTCTGAATCTCCTATCTCCTGTTTTCAGTGTCGTATTTGCTCGATTTCGAACTGGGCTCACCATCATCTTAGTGGCCTATTGTAGAGAGATAAGATGGACCATTGGGCCTTACCCCATATATTTATGCACTTGTTAGGCTAAATATGATAGGAGGTCACAGCAATGAGGATGGATGGATGTTTGGGGCTTTACGTCCTGTATTTATGCACTTGATACGCTAATTAGGAGAGGAGGAGATGGCAGTTAGAAGAAGGATAATGGTAACAGCCTTCCAACATAGGCCTAGGCGACTTGGCAACGAGCTTGATTCAAATCCGGGACCAAGCGATCGGCAGCCAAGCATGCTACTGCTGAGCTAACCCTGCTCCCCAGCACAGGAGTGCGAAGGAATGAGGCAAAGGATGATTGAAAGTGCTGTCCAACACAGGTCAAGGACTTCAGGTTATCCAGGAACCGATCGGAACCCGAGACCCAGCGATTGGAAGCTCAGCATGCTCCCAACTGATATTCATGAGCTGGTCACCCTCTACAGTGAGTGAGCGAGTTTGTGTTTTACGCCCCATCAGCGCCGGTGTGGGCTATTTAGAGGAAAGATCTCCCTTCACAAGTTAATGACAAAATAAAGCAGTCACATTCATTTGAAAAGTCAGAAAATCCTCTAAACATATAGAAAACTCCAGTGTGCACCAAGGCAGACAGAAATGACTTCTTTTTCATAAATTTTTATTTGACTTTTTTTCTTGAAACAGAATATCTTTTGAATTTAATAAAATCCAGAGACATTTTTGAAATCTTTCTTGTTAACAAGTACAACATACATTTTAAGTAAGAAGAAATACAATGTGGAGATTGTACACCGATATCACCATTCACCATTCATTCTATTATGTATTTCTATTGCTGTCTCTTCATATGCATTATTGTCCTATGCCCACACTTCATATATTATGACTAAACCACTAATAAAACAAAACTCAATTGTTGAGTAATTTCTATCACATGTGCTAGACAAATCAATTTTAGCACAATAAACAGTTACCTATTGTTATAAATACTTGCAGCTGAGAAGAGTTACGTAATATTCAGTAACCAGTGGTTATACGGTTCTGAGTCTTATGTCAGGAGCCGCTGCCTGCATGGGTTCGAACCCCAGTGAACCCAAAACTTTTAGTGGACCTACATGAGCTAAATCCCAGCTGGATGTTGATATGAGACGCTAAACTGGCTGCTCCTTGTATCAGTGTCTGACTGTCTGCGCTTGGCAAGTGAAAGATCCCTCACATGACGCAAACTTGCAACATGTCGAGGACTCCCGCTCTATCAAAGCTCATCAATTAACCCTCGTGAGCCCAAGAACTGGGTTTCGAGTCTGAACTTCTAATATCATAATTGCAAAAATACTGGAGGTAAAAATCTTGTGCCAACCCATTAATTAAGTCTGTCTTACATCTATCTATCTGTCTTTCCATTGTAAACAGTACTCCACCTCAAAAGTCAAAACTGACAAAGCTCCAGTCTAACAGAAATCCAGTCTAACAGAAATGTAATACTTCGACATTTTGTTAACAATAGACAGAGCGCTCACAAAGCAATAGAACCCGCATAGAAAATGTCTGTCTTTTGTTGAGGGAGATCATTTTGAAATCAAGACGATTCAACAATGCAATCCAATGCTTGATGTTTAGTCAGGTGAAATTCTTACGTAAATGCATGCGTGTTCATGTGTTGACTTATGTTTCAATTTTAGGTATCTCGAAGAGGGGAAATTAGATCTAGATTTTTTTTTTTTGTTTCTTTGTGGTTTTGATATTATTTCAAATACCCGCAGATCTCCCTGGAAATATTATCCGAGGTTCGAACTGCTTCACAGAGTCCATAAATTGCTTCACTGTGTCAGAAATCCTCATTTGAAAGACATATATAGATAGATAGAGAGATGTAGTTGGGATTTTGCTCATGAAGGACATTGAAGGTCCACAAAAATGTTGGGTTCCCCAACCGGGGTTTGAACCCAATACAGGCAGGCAGACAATTGTAAAGAGAAAATCATTGCAAAACTGCAAAAGAAGAAATTGTTAATAAGAGCAAATTGCAGTATACACAGGTTGACACAGCAGACTACATAATAATAGGGTCCAGTTCACCAAAGAATATAATGCAGTGGATATGCAAGGGGTTCATGATGAAGTTTAACTTTGTTAACTTTGTGAGCATGATATATTAATTCTTCACTGACATGTTTATTCATAGCTTGAAATCCGATCCAGCTCAAGTTTCAGATACACACATTGTAAGGCAGATACCAAAGCAGGGTCTTTGGTTCTTTGCTTCTACCATAGGCCTAGTCGACTCTCAGTTTGCTGGCTAGATCATAGACCATGGCATGATTTGAAAATAGCCTTCATATTGCATTTTGATGAATTAAATGACATACCAAAATGACAGCATTAAATTACTAAAATTTTGGCTTCTTTCAATGTTACATTTGTTCAGGGGCCTTAGAGAAGGCGTCAAATCTTATAACTATTTCCAGATGAACTTGTCCATCCTAATCGGACAAACCAAAATCTAAAATTGAAAGCTTTATACAATAATTATACACCTTAGCACAGCACTTCTTATAAATAGCTTGACATTTTATATAATTTTCAAATTCGATATTGTGAATATATTTCTAAAGACGATATAATTGAAGAGGCAAAGCTTCAGAGTCCGGTATCAAGTGAACAAACTTTGACTCCAGACTCCTTTTATCTGTTTATATCTTTCTGAAATCTTTTTAGGAAGTTTATTGAAATTTTTGGTCAATTATTTATTTTCTTGGGAGTCAGGACTCTGGATTCAACAGTTTCATTTTCGACTCCCGAGTCCAGCTCTGAATCTCGAGTCAGGCTCTGAGTCTGAGTCCGGTCCTGAGTCCGAGTTCAACCTCACCTGCCAAACCGAACACCGATTCTGTCTGCACCTGATAACTTCTAACTCTAGGTATGTGACAAAAATTTGAAATATTTTTTTGTTGCATTATCAATGAGGCATAAAGGAGGTCCTTGAAATTCTCTTTACAATGGTGTTTTAATTTTGGTTCTACACCAAATATTAAGGAAGTTATACCAGATTTTATGTGGCGAAAATTAGCAAAATTTGTCCCATCGTTAAGCATTGATTAGCCATTGAAGCTCCTAAAAAGTTGTGACCATTTTCACAGAAGTTACATTTCAAAGTGATGTAACTTTTTGGATTCTTAATACATTCTCATGGAATAAAAAGCTTATGAAAGTACATATATTTGGCTTTAATTAGTCAAATATTTTAGTATGCTTAGCTGGTAAATTAATAAATTAACAATCAATATCGCAATAAATTATTGATTGTTTCGCGCATGAAGTGAAGGCAAAATTTTCAAATTTTTGGATTTATTATGACCTGTAACTTATTTGTTTCTATATGAATTATCATGGAACAAAAAGCACATGAAAGAGCACTTATTATATTTTAAATTAAAGAAGGTAACTAA
The DNA here is from genome assembly GCA_026936325.1 of Platynereis dumerilii. Classification (NCBI taxonomy): domain Eukaryota; kingdom Metazoa; phylum Annelida; class Polychaeta; order Phyllodocida; family Nereididae; genus Platynereis; species Platynereis dumerilii. The sequence continues at coordinate 44,724,343 of JAPTHN010000006.1, read as the reverse complement.
TTAGGCATAAGCTGTTGAATATATTAATTAATTATAAATAAGCAATCAAGAGAACATGAAGTGTCAAAGTTTTGGTTGCAAACGCACAGGGTAATTGCAAATAATCCACTAATAAAGGATACAATTGTGACAAATCTGTCACATTATGCAAACCAATTAATAGTGGACATATGTAGGAATCTTTTAGTGTACTATAGGTGTGTTTAAAATATTTGTTTATCACATAGTGAGCCTGTAGATTGGAAGATACCAGGCCAGCCATGGTGGATTTTTTGCAATAATTTTGTCAAAATACAAATTGTATCAATCAAGATAACCATGTGATCATCCTCAGATCTGCATGAAATTAACAGGGAATATAGAGAAGACCCTGGCAAAACTAAAAAAACTATCCCCATAGCTATAAAAACTCATCTTCACCCTTTTTCAGCTTAATTACTTAGACATGCGTTTTGACGCGGCTTTTTAAGGCCCTTAGACAAATCTCACGCGAAAAAAAAAAATACCCAGTTGAAGAAAAAATTGTGTACTACATGGTCAGTATATTCATATCTGGTATTTAAACCAGGAGGAACCATTTTCAAGAGAATCAAATAGCAGTATTATGCACGCAACACCAAAGTGAGTCACGACGTCACCAGGACACACTTTTGACTGCCAGGCGACGTTATTGTCACATACCTACTAACTCCTGACTAAAAAGCCCAGGAAGAAGCAGTAGCCTACATGGTTAAACTTTAAAGGCAGTAGCCAACTAGAAAAGGACCACAATTTCCAAATCAGACAATCTTGCTAGACTTTTGACAGTCATGAACTAGGCCACTTCCTCCAAACAATGATATCAAGTGTCCTTGACTCAAGTTGTCTTCAGGCCTCTTCACATAATGTAATAGGCTTTGTTGGGCAGAGATTAGACTAAATTTTAAGATTATACAGCATCCAGTTGCTCCGTTTAAAGGTACATCCACATTATAGTGATGTAACTGCGATCAGGACAACTTGATCAAAAATATTGACGGAATGATTGGGGCTTTAAGTCCTGTATTTATGCACTTTGTTGGATAATTAAATTAGGACAAGAGGAGCATTTGAGTAGCACACAGCAATGAAGCGAAGGATGATTGAAAGTGCTGATCGGCATATGTCCGAGATCGAACCCGCAAATTAAAATCTGCAATGTTACAGATATTCAGAGAATCGTTGTTGATATTGAGGGGACTTCGATTAACCTTTATTCATACTGGTCAACTCAACGACCCTATATTTCTCACATTTCTAAGGCAGTTTCGCCATGAAGCCGATTCAGGCAGATTCAGAGAAAAGGCGTTTTAGGCAGTAAAGGCTGTATTCATGGCTTTAAGGCACTTTATGGCAGATGTAGGGTCCATGTTACGGCTTTCTGCCGACCTTGTGACCGGCGGATTAAGTTGACGATGATGATAAAGGCTTTTCTATGAATTCACCATAATCATGATAAAAATAGATAATACAGGTTTTTAATATAAAAGCATCATATCATCCATAACCACAGCCTATCAGACTTCTCATATCCTATCCATCCCAGTCTGGAACTGCAACCCCACAAGTTACAGTTCAAGGAGCATAGAGAAACATAGAGGGGCATACACACAACCATAGAGCACAGAACATAGACAGGCAAGCCAAAGGAACCCGGGGGAGCCCAGGGAGCAGTGGGCCAAAGTGATTCTACTTGACCTACCCATCTGTTTTTCTTTAGCTGGGATTCGTGACTAAACTAACAGGCTGGAATTCCATGCTATGCTGCCTATGTGCTCTCCCATAATGGACCCTCTGACAGTTCTGGAGTTCTGGTGTTCTGAAGCATCCCTCTCACAGATGTTAGTATTGTCACCCTATTCTGGATGTCACATCCTCAAATGTCATATATGAATTTTTTTGAGTGGGAATTATTCTTAACATTCTCTCAGATAAGAAGTGACAAAAGGCATCTACTTTTTGGCTATTTTTGCATTTCAGTGCGAGTGTCAAGCATTGTCATAATATGTCACCAAGTAAGTGAGCAAGTATCTGACAATATCTCACACACATGCATGCAACAAGAGTTTTGATACACATTGACTATGTATACAGAATACACACCATGCTCACCATCACAGTTTGTGAGAAAAAATCTCCAAGAATTTTGAGAATTTCACACCAAGTTACCAATGAATAACAATTTGTCATCCACATTCACCACCAACATCAAGCTAAGAACCATATGTGGATTATTTTCTAGAAGAAGACCATGGAACACAAGCATGGGATGGTAGCAAAGACCTTGCTGTTACCTGGTTTCGTTCAGGTTTTTAAAAACAATTTTTGTAGTGGCTCGCTTTTGGGACCTAGGTTGGATTACTGGCCCTCAGCATGTTGGACGAATGTTTCATCCTGTGCCAAGAGTGCACCTTGCCTCATTACCAGATTACCATCATCCCTGCCTGTCCTGTTAGTGTCCTAAATAGCTCTAAATAGCCTTCTCAATGTGAAAATATTACAGAACGTAAAGCCCTTTCATCTAACAAGCTGGAACAATGGCCAAAAGTCTCACGAATGAGTGCCTGCTGGAAATTCTGAATCATTGTTTTGAAGACAATTCATGATTCCAAATTCATCAAAGTCTAGAATCGCCACAACATAAACTCATGGGATAGTGTGGCACGACTCCAAAATGGCTTTACATTCAATCTCCATTACCAGAGACAAAAACTGACACAGACTTTGCTACAAAACTACTACTTTTAAGTGCTAGAAGTCAAAAACAGTACATTTGATCCAAATGTATGGCACCACAAAGCACTGTTGTAACACTATCCAAAGAAAGAGGTCATGTCACTGAAGTCAGTGTGCCATACTAAAAGACAGAAATGATCCATTTTCTTCATAGATCACATTTTCTCCAAAAAGAGGTAAGAGGGGGTAAAAAGGGCATGCAGGCCTGGCACACTTTTGCAGAGTTCTATTTCTAATGTTGTGTTAAAGATTAAGTGCTGTGCTAACTTTTTATAAACATTTTCCAAACTTCTTTTACAATTCCTTTTAGTATTTTTACACTGTATTTGTATTAGTTTGGTATTTATAACCTTTCTTTTTTTGCCATTCAAGAGAATTTCTACTCTCCCTTTGGTGACATTTTGACAGAAGACACATGCAAGTGTCCTTAACCATGTTAACCTGATCTATCATCGACAGACAAAAAGGAAAAGGAAATATATAAATAAGTAAATAAACAAGGAAAACCAGAGAGCTTTCACGCCAAGATGTTTGGTTCTATGATTGTGTACCTGCAACAGCAACATTTATGCATAGAACTGTGAAAAAGATGACAACAATGAATTGAAGGATGATTGAAACTGCTGTCCAACATAAGTCCAGGTGACACGGCCACAGCAGGATGAACCTGGGATACATTAGATCTTAGTCAGCTCCTTTTTGGGTCTTAGTGAGACACTGATGTTGTCGAGGCCGGGACATACGAAGACGAGATCGAGGCATGAGCCTCCGAGACCAAGACCGAGGCCATCAAAACGTTGCCTAGAGGACGAGGCCTGACTTGAGGCCTCCAACACTGGCCCAAAGACACCCAAGACCGCGGCAAGGCCAAGGATTTGGCATCCAAGACCAAGCCAAGGCCAAGGCCATCAAAATATGGCCCGGAGGCCGGCCTCGAGACCTCCAACACTGGACTAAGACACCTCCTTTTCGGGTTCTAATATACAAATTTTTAAGTATTAATTGGACACCAATTTTGAGGGTTCTAAAATATATATTTTTGTCAGAGGGAACCCAAAATCGGTATCTAACTAATACATAACATGAAATACCAACACTAAGAGATACCAACACTAAGGGTTCGACAGAATCTTGAATACACAATTGACCTGATAACATACTAGTGTTATGTACATGGTCCACACAACAATGTATTGAGTTTGGAAATTATGAATTCTGTAATGGTGCATTATGTTTACAGGGCAAAATATATATTGTACTGCATGAAATCATAGTACACTACCATACTACCTAAGTATGGCCATGCATAATGATTGTATTGCTAGCTAGCTATCCTATAGGCCCACCTACAGCAATGCATAGCATGTTTAGGTGAACAAACATCCAAAGGCCACATGTTTAGCATGTAATCTATGCAAATATTCGAGATGGCCATGCTAAAACATGCCCCAAACTTACAACCAATCCAAGGAGTCAGTGCTATCATTGCAATGCTGAGGCAAAAAGAGTTGGGTGTGGACTTCTGAATTGTAGAAAGGTTGATGGTAGCTGAAATAATCATGATGTAAGGTGGTTATTGCGTTGAAGGTTTCTTAATTTATCAAAACTTATAAATCAGGGACCCAAGACTTGATAATGATTTTGATACAAGCAATAAGTTCAGACTGGAAGGCTTTAGGAATGCTCCGATACCACTTTTTCACTTACGATCTGATACTGATACCAGCATTTTGTTGCCGAAACTGATTTCCAATAGCGACATCACCGGTAATATATAGAGCAGTGTCTCTGCTCTCCGATCAGATACCAATACTGCCTTTTGGTGCCGGATCGGCACTGATACCGATACTTCAAACCTGAGCATCCCTAAAATAATTTATCAGTTTTCTTAGTATAATATTTTGGCAAATACATGACACCAATCAAGGTATAGACCCAATACATAAAACACCAAGAGCTTCACTAATCACAACTCAACAGCAACACCAAGAACTCAATTTCTCCCAATTCCCCAATACGAAACCAAGATAGACCCACATACATGTATCTGCTGAACCCTATACAACCACCTGGAAAGCCATTCAACAAGAATTCACCCCAGTAGTATACATGATGGACTAGCACAGATTTCACCCACTGATCCAGACAGCCATGCCAGACTACCTGCTCAGTAGAATAACATAGAAGGTGCAACCCAAGTTTTCCTATTTTCTTTCTCTAACTTTTTCTTGCACTTCAGTTTTCTACCTACACATCAATCTGAACTATACACATGCCCCGGCATAAGTCTGATATTGCCCTGCAGACTAGAACATAGCTTCCATTCAAAACAAATATTCTTTAGAAGTTGTTACAGCACCTGGTAATATTTTTCTTAAGATACAGAAGAGGCAGGTGGGGTGATCCGGCTTTACGTCCTGTAATTATGCTGGTTAAGCTAACTAGGACAGGCAGGGACCATGGTAACGAGGTTAGGTGCACTCTTGGCACAGGACGAAGCATTCATGTAGCATATTTTCCCAGACCAGGAATCGAACCCAGGCCAGAAGGTTAGCAGCCCAGCATGTTACCATTAACTAAGGTTAGCCTCAGGGCCTGTTATTAGGTCATACAAATGAAAAGTATAATGCATTTTCATTATCATAGAAACATAATTAAACAATTTTCATTTATTTTATTTACACCTCGACCCTTTACCGTCTACTATAACATGTCTTCATGGAGCATTTATTTCCATAACTCCTTCAACTTTTTTTTTTGGTTGAAGTTTAAGTCAGGAGAGTGGGAAACTTTACAATCACCATCTAAAAAAGTCACTTCAAGAAAGGAATTTTACTTTTCCCTCTGCATTTCCATACACCAATGGCTCAACACTCAGATCAAGCACATTGTAGATTAGACATTTACCCTACAGTTTAGCTGTAGAAAGTAGACCAACAGAAAAAGAAAACACCAGCTGTTTTCTTAAAAATATCCTAATCACCAATGTTTAAGAATTTGAATTTGCCCCCTGGCAGATAAATCAATGCTAGAAGGCATGACAAGAGACACCTGGTGGAGATCCTGTCAAATAAATTTAATTCCTGAAAAATGTGCTGGACTGGAAAGTTGAAACACCAAAGTGAGGAAAGCAGTTGCCTGAAGATTCAGAATTATGAAGTGAACATTTTTCCTACCAAAAGCATAAATGCAGGACATAAAAGTCACTACATCATGCTGTCTAAATGAGCGGATTATGAGCCTCTTCAACCGTTAATGAAGCCACAGATCAGTAATAATTTCAAGTTACACAGTAACATGTTTCGGATATAATATTATGAAGTTCCACTTTAGTTCAGAGTGGTGGTTTTTGAAAACGCTTTTAGACATTCTCTAGCTCCACATCTCAGGCTCTTCTGAGCAAGTTCGAACCGCAAAACTCTCTTCTTTAGTTCTTCTTACATGTTCTAGGATTCCATACATCAATTCTCTTGACTTACTTCAAATAGCAGCTATAGACAAATTTCAAAACCCCCTTTCCTGGCTGTCCAGCCCACAGAGAATATTGTGTTTCAAGAACTAAACATTAAGTTAGCAAGCACTCTTCGCGAATAAATACATAGTAATTTGATCATTCTATTTTGAGGGGGTTTTCATTGACCAAGCCCCAGGTGGTATGGGGATACTGTGGACTTGTGACCTAAAATAGGTTTACTTTGAGAGATCAACTTTTGAAACAAACTGAATGATTCAATAAGGTCATAGTATTTACCAAGAAGACCATAAAATTAGCAAAAAAATCATATTATACCAGCTGCTTTGAAAAATATAAAGATGACATAAAGAAGACTTGGGTAACAATAAAGGGATTATTGAATAAAAGTTCAGAAAAAGAGGAGTTTCCAAGATACTTCTTAATTAACGACATCCCAGTTCTAGATCAAAATAAGATAGCTAATGAATTTAATAAGTACTTTGTGAATATAGGTCCCTCTTTAGCAGCAAATATTGAACAGCCTCAAGGCAAGTCATTTAAAGATTATCTCAACGGTCCTGGTGTGAGTGAGAGCTATCTTCAATTTAACTATGTTAAGAAAGAAGATATTGAGAAAATTATTAAAGAACTTAAACCAAAAACCAGCTGTGGTATAGATGGACTATCAAACAAACTAATCAAACTAATAGGAAATGAAATAGTTGACACGTTAACAGTGATAATTAACCAAATGATTTATAATGGCTGCTTCCCAGACAAGTTAAAAATAGCTAAAATCACCCCAATCTACAAAAAGAACGAAAATTACCTTTTCGAAAATTATAGACCAATATCGATATTACCAAGTATATCAAAGATCTTTGAAAGAGTTATCTTCAATCAGCTACATAATTATTTTCAATCACAGAACTTGTATTACAATAGTCAATATGGTTTTCGGCAGAAACACTCTACAGAATTGGCATTGCTTGAATTAATAGACAGAATTACTTTAGAAATGGACAAATATAACACTCCACTCAATATATTTATAGACCTCTCTAAGGCATTTGATACCATTGACCATACCATCTTACTTGAAAAACTCTATCATTATGGAGTAAGGAATAAAGCTTTGAAATTATTTGAAAGTTACCTGAAGGACAGGTTTCAATATCTTGAATTCCAAGGTATATTCTCTAGTCATATGAAAATTACTACTGGTGTTCCACAAGGATCCATATTAGGGCCTCTCCTTTTTATTATCTACATAAATGATATAAGTAATTCTAGTAACATTTTCTATCCGATAATCTATGCCGACGATACTACCCTGATGGCAACTCTAAATATATTTAATCATTCAACTGAAATTATTAATTCAGAACTAGTAAATATTGTAGACTGGTTTAAATTAAATCGATTGTCGTTAAATTGTAATAAAACAAGAGCTATGGTATTTCACCCATCACAGAAAAGAGTTACCAGGCCAATTCTTAAAATAAATGACCAAATTATAAATTATGAAGATAACTTTGATTTCTTGGGGGTAATGGTTAACAAAAGTCTCAATTGGACAACTCATGTATCAAAGATCTCAAAGAAAATATCTAGGACCATAGGAGTAATGTGTAAATTGAAACATGTAGTCCCTCAAAACATATTACTGACAATTTACAATTCATTGATTACACCATATTTTAACTATGGAATACTTGCATGGGGCTCTAAAGCAACTAGACTTCTTAAATTACAAAAGAAAGCCATAAGAATCATTGCAAATGCAGCCTATAATTCCCATACTGATCCTTTGTTCAAGGAACTGAATTTACTTAAGGTGACTGATATTTGCTTACTACAGGAATATAAATTTTGTTACAAATACCTAAATGGGACTTTACCAGCATATTTCATGAATGATTTTATTAATGTTCAACACAGTGTTCACTCCTATAATACAAGAGGTGCCAATGATTTTCAATTTCCAAGTATAAGACATTCTTTTGCCAAACAAGATTTACGATATAGAATACCTCTGATTTATAATAAATGTCCGAATTCCATTAAAGAAAAGGTTTTGACCCACAGTTACCACGGATATTCAAAATATATAAAACTCTACTTCATAAGGGAAAAATACAACATTGTTTGTAATAATCATCTGTGTTTTGTCTGTAATAGACAATTGCGAGGCTAATTTTGTAATTTTGGGTTTTCTCCTACAGCTTACCTCAACAGCATTAAATTAAGCAGTCTGTTTGGAGGAAACCCGCCATGGCTTCTTTTTCATTCACATTCTCATCCTTCATACTCATTGCTCACTGTTACATACTTCTTCTCCATCTATCATAAGGTGCTTCCTGGCAGCGACTCACTAGTCTTCAGGAAGCTCCTTCACATGGTCATCAGTATCATATTTTGCTTTGTTTATTCGTTTTATTGGTATTGTTTGATTTGACATTCTCCTATTGTGTATCATGTTAAGCATTCATTATTATTTATTTATTTATGTATTTATTTTTTTTTTATTATTTTTTTTTTTACTGTTTGATCATGTGTAAATAAATTGTTCTGAGTTCTGAGTTCTGAGTTTACATGTAACTTAATAAGTGGGTAGACAAGTACTACTTGCAGTAGGGCTGGGTTTGTGAATTGTGATAGAAGTCAACATTTAGGAAATTCAAGCAACAGTTTGCTGGTTGGAGGGTGATCCGTCTGATGTCACTCATTGTTATAACACAGGACATTTTGGGGAGGGGGGTTCTGCAGTGGTGTGCTCGACTGCCAATCGCTGGTCCTGGGTTCGAATCCTGCTCTTGCCGGGTCACCTGGGCCTATGTTGGACAGCAGTTTCAATCATCCTTCAATTCATTGGGTCACTCATGGCTGTGTCCTCCTCTTGTCCTAATTAGCCTGCCAAGTGCATAAATACAGGATGTGAAGCCCCAATCATGCATCAATCCCTCTACCTATTTAGGGCAGCGATAAACAATAAGTAAATCTCTTGCAAAACCATAGCACAGTTCAGCACAGATCTCCATTTCAACATCTACATGCAATTACTCAGATAATTTTGGCAGCAGACCTCCTAATATAAGATATCAGGATACAGCTCAGGGCTTTACAATCAGTAGTAAATATGACCTTGGGGTAACTAGTAAATCAGTTGGCATATGGACAACTATGAAGATAGGAGAAGACTGGGAAGTTCGATGTGGAGGGTGGTCAATAGGCCTGATCAGGGCCAGAAAGTTGTGAATTTCCAGGCGATTTTGAAAAGTACAACAAAATTTCCCACAAATTGTCGGGAATTCCGGAAATTTTTTTTAGACGTTCCTTGAAAAATTTCCAGTGAGAATGAGATTTAGAAATTTCCGGGCAATGAAATGCCCAATTCCCGACTTTTTCGAAACATCTGTCTAACATGGGTAGCTTGGTCCTGTCGATGGAATGGGAACACTACCACTGAGCTATATAAGGCCCCAGTCTGTGAGGTAAATCTGTGGACAAATTCAGCCAAGCACAGAATCTGGGGATGTACACATCATCATGTGGGCTACGTGAAAAGCCAGTTCTATACCTAATTTGACTAGAATTTTGAAAGTTTGTATAGCCGTTGAGACTTACATAAGGCACTATGGCATACATGTCTGCATCGCCAGTCTGACAGATTCATGACAAATATATAAATATAGGACCTCATAACATGAAGTAAACTTGTGAACAAAGCACAAATTAAAAAGAACTGTCCAAGGTAACTCAGTCTATGGTGTATCTCTACTTTCGGAGGGAAGGTGCCAAACGCAATTTGTCAAAATGTCAGAATTGAATTTTTTTCAGATTTAAGTTTTTTCTCAAAGAGTCAGACATTTTGTCAGATCATGTGACTTTAATAGAAGATGAGACTTGGCAACAAATGGAAAAAGACAAATCTTTAAAACTTAAATCCTCCTATTCATTTAGTTTCCATGAAAACCTACTCACTAAGCCTCAATTAAACATGTTAAAATGGGATAGAAGTCACTTCAAGTCAGCGAAATAATTTTGTGCGCATCAAAAGTGAAACGTATGTCAACTTGTAGATGTTACCTCTTGAGTCTCTAAAACTATTTTCAACATTCCCCAGACTTCTGGAATTCAATTAAAATGGAATTAAAGCACTTTTGTTATGTAAAAATTACATTTCAAATTAACTGAACATATAATTTTGATAAGATAACAAGTGTCACATAAAAAAGCTGCAACATTTAAAATCACAGATCCTTTAAACATGTTAAACTACTACATTTAAAATCACAGGTCCATCATTAACTTTTTAAATAATTTCATGATACAAACATGTAACCTGAACATGTTATTATAGCCAATTTATTGGTACCACATGGAAGAAGCACGTGTTTAACTTAAACCTTACTTTAGTTTTTAACCTATAATTTCATTCGCAATTGAGGCACCATAAAAAGCATCAGCTAATTATTTCAAAAAAATACTTTTTGCTTCAATACCATTTGGATTTTCTCAACTTTTTCAATTAATCTATACTTTAAAATCCATAAAAATTTGTGAGTTTTTGTAAAAACTTTACTTCAACCTAATTTTCCTCATATTTTTAGTTTTTCTTTGATGAAGTTCATTTTCTGAAGTTCCGGGACGCATGCAAATAAACGCCAAATGTTACGGAAACTATCCTTTCTATTTCAAGACTATTTCAAAATAAATTCTTCATCATCATGAGGGCTACATTGTATTATTCAATGGCGAAATCTCCGTTAAGTGAAGGCCTTATTAATATGTAATATATAATAGGTCTATTGTCATATAGTGTTGATACTGAGAATTATAAACTAGGGGACCTATAATAGTTGTACGCTGCATTCTTAACACAATAATACGCAGTCCTTATAACATGAATTCTCATATTCTCAACATTCTCTACTCAATATTCTGACAGCTACAATGGTCTCTACAGAGGTCTACCATGACTTCAGTGATGTCTACACTGACTGTACCATGGTGTATGCCAGCCTGATTGGCCAAGAGTGTAGAAACAGTCAAAACACAAGACTTACACAGCCCAGACACACCAAAGACAGCTAAATTATTCATGAAATATTTTCCTACTACATTGTTGCATTGTCAAGGCTACCCACACATTTTTTGCCCATTTATTATTTTTTTCTTTGGCATTTTTCTCTCCCATATTTTGGCAATTCAAACAACACACAATGAATAAACCAGAATGAAAGACTAAAACAACAGACCATATCAGCACTCAACGCCTAAAGTATGGACTGTATCAAAATAGGGTTTTTTTCTGCTCCTTGGTTTGTCAACAATTGATAGATTGATGATTGGGGCTTTACGTCAGACTGTATTTATGCATTTGGTAGGCTAATTAGGACAGGATGGGATACGGAAATGGGGAGAAGGTTGATTGAAACTACCGCCCAACATAGGATCAAGCGACCCAGCAAGAGCTGGATTTGAGTTCCGGACCCAGCCAAGGCATCCATTCTTAAATAGAAACACCCCTTTTTCCCATTTGGTGATCATCTGGATCATCTGTAGATCTGACAGACTGTGACTGTAGTTAAAGTCAGTATAGGCTCACCTTCCCCCCCCCATGTGTGACCTTGACAATTGACCCTGAGGGCATTTGACCTCACAAGGTCACCCAGAGTCACTCAAGTGAAAAGGACAATTACAAGGTCCTAATAGGGGTTGACAAGGTGCCATTCATGTACAGTCATTTGACAGGGTGTCAATACAGTCGGTTTGCTAGTAGGGACACCTTGTTGTATGGACACTAGTCAGGACACCGTTTCTTGATGTCAATGCTTCCAGCTAGAACTATGCTTATTTTCACCATATCGAATATACAAAGTTTTACAAAATTGTAATAGCGATAATTTCACACCTTTGTGAATATTTTCAATGCATCAAATGTGTTCGAAATCCCACATCCATAGAGGGAAAATGAAATATTTCATAAATCTCCTCTTAAAGAAGAGTTATAGAAATTAGTATCATTATGTTCTTACTAGAAAAGCTTGTTTGGGCATATGTACTGCAGTGGCGCAAAAATCTGCTTGAAGATGGATTTCAGAACAAGTGCCGTTCGGACCGGCAACACGAGCCGCTTGGACCGGGAAAACAAACTCAAGTCCAAGCTCTGGGGTGAGGAACTCACCACACTACTATAAAACTGTGCGTAAGGTTGCAATCAAGACTCGTTCCACTGGTTCGAGAATTTGGATGGACGATTGGGATCTACATCCTGTATTTATTTACTTGGTAGGTTATTTTGGACAGGAGTCAGGAAGAGGACACAGCAATGAGGCAAAGGATGATTGAAACCGCCATCCAAAATAGGCCCTGGTGACCTGGCGAGAGCTCGATTCAAACCACTCTATTTACATCTTTGTTTCAATCTATCTACCTATCTGTCAATCTGTGTATCTTGCTATCGACCTCTATAATATTAAACATCCTCTACACAAAAACCTCAGGAGTCTACCAGACAACCGCCAGTATCATACCTGCAAACCACACTTACAACATTTTACAATATATTGTAGTGCCCACAGGGTGGTAAAGCACTTCAAATATCAAACAACTATAACCTCAAAAGTCAATGACTGTTAACTTTACACATTTTTTGGCTACTATTGTCATTCATTCTTCCAGGCATGTTTTAACAACTTCCATTTCAACGAGATATTCAGAATTTTAACTTCAAGGGTATTTCAAAACAGTAATTTAAATACAATAGAGAACTCAATTTAGTTAATTGTGCCTCTTGGCTACTGGTTTGAAAAGCACCTTTAACTTAAAAAGTTTTTTTTTTTTGCCAACAGGTTATAGAGGCAAAAGCAGAAATACATTTGTGCAGTTTAGGAAACACACAATATTATTCTGAAGATGGAAGGATGATTGGGGCTTTATGTCCTGTATTTATGCACTTGGTAGCCTAATTATATTAAGACAGGAGGAGGACACAGCAATGAGGCACAGGACGATTGAAACAGCCGTCCAACATAGGCCCAGGTGACTCGGCAAGAGTTTATTCTAGAGAAACTCTATAAATATGCACTGTAGGATGCATTTATGGCACTGAAAATCAGCAAGTTTAATTGTAGTCAAGCCTCACATCATGTACATGGTAGGTCTTAGAAAAATGTTAAATGTAGTCAAATTTAATCGCGATAATTGAATTCACTTTGCTGCTAATTGCTCGCATATTTTCTGCTTGAAATGTCTTCAATTTAGTTGTAACTATATTTCATAAATTACTACACCTCCTGAACATGTTGAATAATGCTGAATAATGCAGAATAATATAGATATACAGATATATCCAAGTTTACTGCTTCATAATAACACCTTTATGGTGGCCGCCATTTATCGCACTCAGCCGAGTGTGTACATGTGTTGAAATGTTACGACAATTTACGCTCAAATAATTTACAGGTCATTTTTCATCACTTCACGCTGTCATTTTTTATTTTACAAATATTTTTCACTTTGAAAGAGTTCAACCATATATTTTTCACATATTCCAAATGGTGGTCGTGCTGTGATGGCACCTAAAATAGGTAAAATTGCCAACTATTAACCTACTAGGCCCATTTGACTTGGAGGTCTATTTTGACAATGTTTGCAGTCTTTTGCGACAAGCAGGTTTCCCCAGTTTTTGAAGCTTGAATAGACAAAGTTTTTCCACTAAAATTTGACTACAAAATTTTGTGTATTTTCAGATTTTTTCCCAGCCTCATCAGACATTTTTCCATGTATTATTTCGGATCATCGGCAAGCAAAACCATAATTTATCGTGATGCTGACTCAAAATAATTAAGGTCGAAACGTAGGCCACTTGCCACAACTCTGCCTCTTCAATTAATTCAATGCAGATATCAAATTGCTAATTTTTTTTTTCCAGAGTTGGGGTAAAAAAAATTGGGGAAACTGCATTTTTTGGCTAGCTCTGGATGCTTGTTCCCTGCTCAGTGGTAACACGCTGGGTTGACAACCACTTTCTTTGGAACTCAGGTTCGATTCCTGGCCCAGTCATCATCCCATGTTTGATAGATGTTTAATCCTGTGCCAAGAGTGCACCTCGCGTCATTACCATGGTCTGTCTGTCCTATTAAACCAACAAAAGAGCTGCTGAGCAGCTAACACTGCCTGAATTGAAAGACTGACAAAAAAGGTGTAAAAACGAGAACAAATATTGTAAGAAGTGTTAAAAAACTTCGAAAAAAGAGCATCCCTGTGTATCAACAAAATTAAGGTAATGTTTAGATTGCATGACAAAAACACCTAACCTACCACAATTGCATGTCAAAAGGAAATTTACCCAGAAAAGAAACCATAAAATCTCATGTCCTTAAAATGATTTTGAGAAGACAGGAAAAGAACAACAGAAAGTCACAAAATTGTAGGTACAACTTTCTGTTGTTTCCAGAATGTCGCACCGTGAGAATAAAGAACGACACTTATTTTGGAATAAACATACTTCTAAAGACAAGATCTGGCACATTAAGCATGTTAAAATTGATCAAAAATTGCTCCCGCCCCAAATATTGCAGTCAACAAGCAAAATATATTGCGCAAACAAGATTACATTTATAACAAATAGAATCAAGAAAAATATATAAATGGAGTACAACAGATCCACTTCAGCAAAGCCTTCAGTGAATAAGACAGACACACCCACCAATCTGGCCAATGAACAGACCTTCACACAGATTATGCAAATGAGGTCGATTTCGCCGATTCAAGGACTTCCGTAAAGCGTACAGACTTGCGAGTTACTGCAATAGATAGATATCTCTGAGAGCTTTAAAATGACAGGTCGTAGGCCTCTGAGTCTTGAATAGTTTCATGAAAATTGCCGGTAAAGATTCGAACTGGAGAGAAATACAGCTCGCTGATTGGCTGTGACGCTCTTACGCAAAATCTTATGATAATACACGGGAATGACAGGATTCGTCTAGGGTAGATTCTCTGGGTGAACAGATCACACATTCATAAAAATAATTAATATATTTATTTACGTTCAGAAACTTGGCTCTCAGGCAATATCACACAGTAAGCATATATATAAAAGTGACTTCCAAATATCGAATGAGAATATATATCACTTCAAGTTTCTCCTCCATTCTCAAAATTCGCCAACTTCACACTCGACACATATCTGTTACTGCACAGTGTTGACAGGCCGTCAGGAGCTCACACAAGTAACTATATAGATATTCAGTATTTGCCATATTTTGTAAGAGAAGACTTCTCGATGAACACAGTAAAGGAATACCATGAAAGTCATTGCAAACCAAAAACAGAATACCGCCTCAACTTGAAGAGCAACAAAAGTCATGAAAAGGTTCCGAAGCCTGATTTACTTTTTAAAATCATAAACTAATCTTTACATAGAAAGTTCACACTTTATTTTAAATAAAATATCATGATGTAGCAAAAAGGCAAAATATATTCTAAAGAGCCATAAATTTGCGAAAAGCAAAGCTTGAAGCAGACCATATATACGAAAGGGCCGGTAACAGGGAGAGGGACGCGAATATTGGGAGATAAAAAACTTATCAAAATCTCCACACAAAAAATTAGTTTCCCGAAAGTTCTAAGAAAATCCCCTAGTTTCCTTTGAACTCCCTACATTTTTTAGACAATACCAAATATTTGAAAATTCTGGCTGTTCAAACTTTGAAATTAGTGAAAAACATTGAAAAACGGCCGATCAAAACCGGACACAAAAACCCTCTTCTATTCGACAAGCTATGGTATCTCTGTAGTCAACAGAATGACAACTCCGCAGTTCTAACACAAGGGGTATTCTGGAAGGTTATTGGCTGCAAATTTTGGGGTCGCGGGTTCACGTGCCTTATAAGGACATCACAAAGAACATAATAACCCCTTTTCTTAAAATTTCTTGAAAACCAAATTTTCCGAGACACCAAAGTAATCGCACTTCAATACAAGAAAATTGTATGGAATAGCGGATAACATAATATTACCAGTTGAAAACCTTCCAGAACTCCATAAACCTGAAGAATAGAACGTTGTACAATAATATTTTCAACATTGTAAGCAGCTAAAGTGAGCATTGTACAATGGAGCACTTCAGAAAAGGGGTTTTCCTGACTATTACTTCCCCTGGTGAATTGGAGTGGATCATTTCTAGTTTAGTAAGTCGTACAGCCACAACAGTCTTTCTCAGATGAAGCAATGGTATAATGTGTGAGTAAGGAATAATTTCAAGACTTTTTAAAAGAAATTTTTAAATGTGAAAAGTATCATATCAGTGCAATTGACACTTCAGAACAACTGCAAGGATCATGGATACATGGTTCTCTAGGTTCTCTATGGCATATGTGATAATCAATTATCTATCTATCTATCCATCTATCTTCATCTATCTATCTCTGTATCTATCTCTGTATCTATCTCTGTATCTATTCTACCTTCCCAGATCTGATCTAGCTGACACCTTTAGTGCCTTCTCTTCCCTACTATACGTGTACATACCCCCCCCCACCCCAAACCTCCCTAATCTCCAAAATATAGCAGTCACGTTTAGTTTATTAGATCTATGCATTTAATATAAAATCATATTTATCAGTTTAAGACAGACTGACCATTCTCATGACCCATAAACAATATGTCACAGGAGCATAGCATTTGCCCCAAGCATAGAACCCCAGCTTGAGGGACCCCTTGTTGGGTGGGAGGGTAAATGTGAGGTGCCCCTCCCCCTTATACCTCTAATCTAGGTCAGGGAAACTTTACCCCACAAACTAAACCACTGGCTGAGTGACTGAGGAGGGTAAGGAGGAGAAGGTACATTAATCCCAGACTCGACTCAATAAAGATGATATAATTATATAGATTGATGTCATATGCTGAAACATACATCTACATGATTGAAGATGTTATAGATCAATAGCTAGACAGATCTATGATTAAGCGCAGTCCTTTCTGAGACCAGTTCTTGGTTGTCCGCGAGGATTGATCGATGAGATGGGTCAACATATTTCACAAAATTTTGTGAATACAGGACATAAAGCCCATTCATCCTTCCAAAGATCTACCTGCACAGTGTACGCCCCACCTAAAATTAAGTCATCAGACGCCACCTAAACGTAACATTAAGCCTTTAACAGGCCAATTAACTCCAATTATTTGCTTATTGGAGTCACAATAGAAAGCAGTCAAAAGCTGCTCCCTTGAGCATTCTCTTCGGACCTCTTAGATTTTCATGAATGGCAAAATATTTCCATACAAGACCACACAATGAAGAGCTGAATGGCTAAACCCCCAATTGCTCTCATTCGGCCTCTCAGCCATCAGAGCCTTTTCACTGAATTTAATGAGGCTCAAACAGTCAATGGCTCAAGTAATGGAGCTTATATACAACAGTAATAGCCTAATTGACTCATGAAAGGCTTTATACAAGTCTACATGGTGTTGCAAAGCTATTGCATACCTGGGAACCATTGTCCAGTCACTGGCTTCAGAGAGGAATACTATAATACTGCTTTTATCCAGATTTTCTCAGGATCAGTGACTCAAATACAGAAAATTATGCAAGTAAAACTAAAATTTCAAAATTTGTCTACACACGAACTCCAATAGCAGTCGAATAACGGTTTTCACCAAATCGTACAACAGAATTGAACGACTCGTAGCTTCATTCCAAAACCAACATATTTACGCAAATATTTTTTTCTGTGATAAATTGTAAATATTGCATTCCAGGTATTCAACTAATGGAATACTCGAAGGCAAAGCTACTGCTCAGGTTTACATCGATCTTCCTACCTTTTGACATAAAATACCAATTGAACGATAATGCAAGCTGTTGAAAACCAAAATATCATAATTAACACCTTTTTTGTAAATTAAATATTCCACCACCCTCCTTCTGAACACCCCCCCCCCTCTCAGCATAAGTCACCCAATTACACACCCCTCTTTCACAGTCATTACCATGGTAACCAGCTAACAACCCCCTGGGGGACATAATCAGTTAGAGGGTAAATTGAGACACACAAATGCACCTTGGTTACTAGGGAGTCTGTTCTGTTGCTAGGAACTCGTAGGAAGCATTTTGTAATTTGGGAAATTACTGAGGTTTGTAAGACTCTAGTACTTTCCTAAGTTTTTTTCACATTTTCGTTTTTTTTCACATCCAGTACATAATTCACATATATGGAGCTGGTCAAAAGTGCAGATATTTTTAGGTGAATTTAAATCAAATTCACTAATTTGACTTCATTCTGTTTATTATACATACTCCGATCTCATTTTTAAGGTAAAAAGTAATCCAATCGAAATTATTCAAATGTAAAAATTGTCAATCACCATGCAAATTTGTAAAGTCTTTATAAGTAGATCTACAACTCAGGAGTCAGGACTATAATTTTTCAAAACCTGATCCTATGACAAACCAGTCACAAATTTTGACACAAAATAAGGCCACACATAATCAACTCTTAGCTTCGCGGACCCGCCGACACAATAGATTACCTGCCGATGGAAAAAAAAAATTTTTTTAAAAATTTTTTTTTTTTGACATTATAAAAAAAAAATTTTCCGCCTTTTTTTGTGGTCCTACCGACTGACCCTAGAAAAAGTGCCTTGAGACGAATCCGAGAAGCTAAAGGTCAATTATGTGTGGCCTAAAGATTTCATTTCTGAGCAGCACAGCAATAAATTTAGAGTTTCCTCACTTTTATCTCCTTACAGTAGCTTGGCTGTCGTTATGTCTGAAATTTTGGTATTTCAAACACATTTTCTAAGGCTCTGTAAGAGTCTTCAACAAATTCAGGTAACAATTTTATCGCACTCTTAAATGGTAAATAAACGCTACAATAGTTCTTTAAAAGCTTTTTCCATTCAGAGTAATTTTACGACACTCTCCAAATTCTAACAATTCTTTTTATGGTTTCTTCTTTCACCATTCCGCTTAGAACTTATATACAACGTACATAAAGCAAAAACCGTAAAGTTTTCTACCAGTTATAAGAACTAATGTTGGATTTCGCTAAAAGAACTAAAAAATTTTATGATGTACAGGACCCTTCAACCTGAAATGTGCAAAATAACCATATTTAAAGTCAAGCTTTACAGTATATATATATAGATTCCGATATTCTAATTTCATTTGACAACAGTATTTTTTGCCGGGATACTGGAATAAAACGGGTTTCTTTAATCCAGAGAGAAATAAATTGAGTTATGTGACTTATGTCATTCAATTACGATGAATACATGATGAAAACGATCAACTAAAAAGTCAGACTTTTAAAAGTCGCAGTATTCCCAAATATTCCATATTTCGAACCAAATTTTCAGAGAAGGCCTATCTAATATATAAGAGGAACTTTTACCATAAATAGTATTACCATTATAAGATACCACACGTCAAAGAGTCAATCCATAAATAAAATGAATAGCCTCTAAACTGAATGGACTAGCCTCTAACCTCTTTAGTCCATTACTTTTGACATATTCCAACATTCCAAGATTTCCACACTATAATTCATCTTCTGTGTGAACTGTATAGGAGTGACAAATGACTGGATGGCCATACCCCTATATATTTCCATATCTTAGTCTATATATATACACAAGATATATATGTGTGTAAGGAAGAGCATATCAGCATATCATATATATTGTAGACACAGAACATAAACACAAAAACTTCAGATAAGATCAAAACTATTGTGTCTCTGTCTAGTCTTAAATGAGCAGCCAAGCATTTGAAAGCTGAAGATTACAGCAGAGTACAGACAAGGAATACCCAAACTGAGATATAGCAACGATATTTCAATGGAATACTAAGTAACAAAGGCAGATTTAATAGAGACATTCATGAATCTTATTGTTGCAAAAAAGTACAAAATGTAATTGTAAACGACGAAGATGTGAACATTTCTGCAGGTAATTTCATTGATAGTGGGTCAAAATCATGCCAAAATGGGCAGCCAGTGTTCATGCTTGGACTTTACGTCCTGCATTTTTGCAAGGATAAGGTTCTAGAAATAGGTCAGACAGGGATCATCGAAAATCGAAATGAGACAAAGTGCATCATTGGAGCATCATGCATGAATCAAGATTCATGATTGGAGACTCCAGGACACGATGAAGCTACCGTTGTTGGTTGGCCGTCCCAGGAATGAGGAATCAAACCTGGGTCCAAAACCCCAGAAGTTCGAAACCCACTAACCACTGGGCTAAATATGCCACTCGGTGAAGCAGGTCTATTGAAGTGTACAAGCTCAATGTTTTAAAGCCATGCAAAACTTCTACAACATCATACAGTTTTATGAAGGCAATATGAATGCAAAAACTAAATGCTAAACGGGTTGTAAGTCAAAAGTTATTTTCTTTTTCTCTTAACATCAAATCAAAATATTCTTATAAGTAGCGTCTGAGGCTCTGAGCTCTTAGAATTGACTTCAAGAATTCCTACTAGTCTCGAATGCCTGATTTGAGAACACAACAGTATTAACCCAGAAATACCTTTAAATCTATATTTAGCGTTTAGAGTCATAGAGAACCCATAAGTTGAAAGTTGAATAAACTTGAGAGTAGCTTCTACTAAGCTCAACCCTCATGTGAAATTTCTATGCAAGGAGGGTACAATTGTTTACTTAGCGTAAACACTACAAAGCACAGTTGACTGGGGCATTCCCTTATCATTTCCATGACAACCATGGCCTTTTGGGTCAAAGGTCAATTCACTACTCATGACGTCACCAATACCCTGATACCCTGGCCTGGTACGCCTAGCACTGGGAAGGGCCTTATCAGAATGCTAATCTAAAGCCACAGTGGGTTGTTCATGGAAGTTGAAAGGCAGAATTTGGCTAATCTGCTGTCTGCAGACACAATTTTAAAGTGTATATGGACACATACATTTCTAGTGCTGCACTGTAATTGTGATATCATAGTATGCCCACTCAATAAGAATAAAGGTTATCAATTACTTAAAATTGTAGCCATTCAAAAAAAAGTAGCCATAAGTTATTCACAAGCAAAATCATCACAATCCTTATAATTTATACAATCAGTCTAAATAATTATTTGCTCAAGTAGGCCTACATTGCTGAGACTTAAATTGAAAATAATGGTCATCCACAAAATAGAATTTTAACCAAGAACACTTTAAATAAAGGACCTTTTTCTGATAGCATCTGACATGGTTCTTAAAAATACTCAAAATTTGCAAAAGCTGGAAATAAAAATTGCAGATGCCTTTTTCATAGGCCAAACGTAGTGATTTCCCATTTCTATCAAACTCAGTTATTCACCAATAGAAGAATGACAGGATGACTCTAAACACTTAGCCTATAGCCTGCTTATGTTATCACCAGTCACTACATCAATATTGACAGTCTGATGTCAGACCACAATTGACCTCTAATTGCAATAACAAACAAATAATCAACCACAGCCACAAATATTTACTTGCCTCATATTGCTGCCGAGTTACATATATATGACATTGTGTATTCTACATGTATTTATATGTTGAAATGTAAACGATACTTTCTTAAAATCACCTCATAAAACACAGATTTCTGAGAAAAATTCTGACAAAAAATTAGAGAATAAAATATCAATGATTTTAACGTGAATCAATAATTTATATCACCATTAAATTTGTGTGATACCACAAAGAAAAACACACATAATATAGCCACTATATCACTAAATACTATGAAAAAACAGAAAAGAAAGAACATAGAAAGACATAGCCCCTTCATAACAAATAGGACAGCCTACACTAGAGAGGTATGCTTAGTAAATCATAATAATTACAGAGCTGTCAACTCTTAACACTCTCCCTATGGCACAAAGAAATAATGCCCTCAGTCGAGTGACAGCAGTGCAATTAATGTAATTAGCCTAACAGAGTTAATCATCTGAGCTTTGTATATTTTGACTCTAGAAATAATAGGAAATCAACACTACAATGTATAGGGCAGCATTAGGGCTATAGGCTGCAATAGCATTTAATAAATGAGATTTTCACTAAGAAAACTTTACTGTCATTAACTTTACATGTTGAAATTTAAACAAAAATACCTTCAAAAGAGGACACCTTTCAAAACAAATATTTCCTGATTCTGAAATCCCAATTATCATATTAATCAACACAATAAGCTACAATATTGATGACATTTTTGAGAAACCAACATAGAGTAATAAGTTATAACAAATTTGAGCACATCCCATGTCTTCAGTTGAATCAGTTCTGTGACTTTTACACAGAACTTTAAGCATACACTTCTCAACTAAACACAGGAAAACCCATGTCATTAAAACTTGCATAAATTTGAAACTTTCAAGTTAGTGCACTCACTGTACTGAGCTTCAGTGTCACTTCCTAAGTGTTCAATTACTTTCAAGGGCACAATACGCTAACTTTTGTTGAAGCTATTACACGCACTCCAATTATATAGTTAGTTACTTGTAAATTAAATTAGCCAAGTTTGTGGCATTGCTAGCAGGTGCCATTGCACATATCAGTGGATTTTAAGTTCTCTGATTAAAACTTGAAGATCAAAGGCAGATCCAGACAACTTTTAGGGGGGGAGGGCGACCGAGTCAATTTTTCCTTCAAAATGATACTTTTCCTGAGTGGTCTCCCGGGGAACGGGCCTCCTATCTGAGTATCCCCACACGCTTGGATCCGACATTGCAAATTACAAAATGTCATAATGTGCATGGTTCACTCTACTATGTACACAGTGTACTGCAAATTAAAAACTTGTTTTAATGATATCGATTTAGTTCAATTTCTAATAAGTAGACTTTATCTGCAACCTAGAGGCAGATGTTATGGTGAGATAATATCAAGTGAATATCATTTTGAATATGCATGGGAATGTGTCAGAAACCAAGTTTTAAAGGGTTCATATTTCACACAATTAACCCTTTTTTAACCAATTAGCAAAAAGCTGAATATATGCCTTTGGGGTTAGAAATTCAACCCTGTTATGAAAGTCTGGCACATGGAGGGGTGGGGTGGATTAGCCTCCAAGAGTTCCACCCCTTTGTCTGGGGTGACCTAGGGCAAGGGGTGTGACGTGGGCCACTTGGTGTAAAGGGGGGGGGGGGGGAGGGGGTGGAACAGACTTGGCAGTCTTTTGATTAGCAGAGGGAGGGGTGCTGCAAACTAGCATTCGTAAGAACTCTCATAATATCTTCAAAGTGTGAAGCATGCAAGAGTTGATACTGAAGTCCTAAAATTGATGGTTTTAACCTGACTCCATGGTGTAGTTTGTAGGCAGTATCCAGTAGCATGATGATCTCCCAGCTCTGCAGAAAGACTTGGCAAAAATGCCAAAATAAATGAAAGTAGTCTGTCAGTGTCAGAAGAACTTTCCAACTTCACAAAACTTTCTGATGCACTTGCAAAACCTGTGTCAAAATTAGCAATTCAACCAGAACATGTTGAACAGGAAAACATAACCTGAACACTGAAAATAAAGCAGTTTTAGAGAAGTTCTACTCACCTAGGGTTAAAGTGATGTTTATTGTTTCGGGGTATTGAACTCCTTCCAGCATAGTTTCAGACTGCCACCAAGTTAATTTGGACTTATCATTGAAATCTGTCAAGTAAGAAGGTGGGTGCCTTCTGTAAGGATCATTACTGTCACAAATATCGCAGGATTTTCTGGCTCCTGTAACTCCAGTTTGAAGACAAAATTCTTGAGATTCCCTGAATCCACAAGTGTTGGAGGCCTCCACAGGGGCATTGAAGGCAGCATTTACAAAAGGAGGCATGCACCTCCTTGCACGCCTCGTATTGTCATAACAAGAAGTGCCCCTGCGCTGAGAGGCTACCAAGTTGATAAATAACAATAGTCCAACATAACACAACCGTAAAATCAATTTTGCACAAGCCATTTTGGGGTAAAAACGGCCTTTTCCGAAGCGACCGTCCTCAACCTCTGCTCTCCTCTCCTGCAGCTAAACCGCAGAGCATCATGGGAAGAAAAACTTTTTCACTCCTCCAGTCACCACGAGGGGGACTGCAGGTGCGCTCGAAATGACATCTGGTGTAAAATGGCTGAGAGAGTATTTTTTAAACAAAGGTTTCACGGCAGCAAACCCACACTCCAAAACAAAAATACCTGTCCTGTACTAAATACAAGCAAATGATGCATGGAAGGTAATGGTATGTCGTGGTTCTCTTCTACAACGATACCAGAGGGTGGGGGAAGTGAGCCATCATTGATGGTCGGGGTGCAATTACATATTCGGTTAATTAATTTAGGAAATCTTAATGCTATCATGCAATCGATAAAATTTAGGAAATTGTTATGCTATTTAAAAAGTTTAGCTTGAAATATTATAAGCCTAATAACGTAATCATTGCATGTCAAAATTTATCTGACATTCTGACTTAATTTTCATGTATTTGTTTTGTCCCAATGTTATCCCACAGTTTAAACATCATCCCAAGAACAATTTAATGATATTTGAGTCAAAAAATCTGCAAAAAAAATTGAATGTTAAAAACTGAGGCAGAGTAGTTACTACTTGCCAATTAAAAAAAATATTATACCTCCATTTCGATAACAACATGCCAGGCCTACTGTTAGCTTTTTGGTTTTGAAACCACCGATATCAAATTGACAATACGTACTTGCCATTGTTATTGGGACTTCACTTTACTCTGACCAATTAAGGTATAATTCGATTAAACCTATTTTCTATTTTCTCGATCGGGGGAGCTCAGGGGTACCGGAACAGGGGGGCCTATTTTACTAATTTTAGGCACAAATGAGTAAGTATACATGTATATTAGAATTCTTCTTGACTCTTTATTTTTGTCATGTGAAATTGGCGCCAGTGGTCGAAATAGGCCATGTTATTTGGGGGGGTCTCTTAGTTGGAAGACCCAAAGGGTTGAAGTCCTTGTAGCTGGCAGTCCGCGGGCCGCCAGTGAGCCGACAGAGGTGCCCTGAAGCTGAATTTTTTCAGATGCTCTAAAAATGAACTCAGGGCTTTTTAAAGGTATGTTTTATCTCAGAAAATCGGTTGTGAAAACCCTATTGGTAATGTATATATATATTACAAGAGGTTTTTGTTTGCTGTTTAGGCTTTACTTGCTGCATCATGCTCACTTCTCAGCACACTTTCAGTATTTGGGGGGGTTTTTTGAGGACCCCCTTTGGGTCCTTTTGAAAAATGTATTTGAGGGGGTCCCATGAGCATTTGGGGGGGTCAAACCCCCCCTGACCCCCTTTATTTCGACCACTGATTGGCGCGAATATATATGATTTTCCTTTTTTTGTCTGACCGCCCCTGCTGCTCGCGATTCCTTCTGGCACCCCTGGGGGAGCGCTTGGCTAGTACGGCAGCACGCCATTCATATTTTTCAAAGAAAAAAATTCTGCCGTCAGAGTAGAATTTTGGCTGAAAATACCTGAATGAGCAAGTGAACAGGACAAGTTTAACTTCACCACTGATCATTGGGAGCTATAGTTGGGGAGGAGGGGGGGGGGGTTGTAGCAGGCCCTTATAGGTAGCAGGCTAGCGATACGATACGATACGATACGATACTTTTATTGACACATTCATATATATACAATTTGAACATTTTTGCTAGCGGCATGTACTTTCCAGTAGGGGATCTTCGTGGGCAGGACAACTGAACTCCCACCAGTTTTTATCAAGGGAGCCCTCTCCCCCGACTAATATATATATGGCTAAGAATTTGAAACTGCTACCATGGACATATAAATTTCGACTTCAGCTGACATATTTTAAGTTAATGCCATTTCATACATCCCATTTTTGCCTTATATTTCCCAAAATATGGGTCTCAAAAACTTAATCTGTGACTTTATTTTTCCTAATTTTAAGTGTTCAAAAAAGCGTAACAGAGTTGTCCACTTTCACCGTTTGACCGCCTGTATCTGGAAAACTATGGCAACCAGCAGCACAATTTTTTTTTTGCATGAAGAGTATCCACAGCTTAGTGACCTGGAAAAAATATTACCCACAATGCATCAGTGGATAATTTTTTACGGCTTGTCGATATAACAGGGTGTTACCGGACAATTTTGGCTGTTCAACCAGCTTTAGTTGGGGTCCGAGTTATGCCAGCACCAAACCGATGGTTTTATACATTTTTCCACAATGGGAGGCAATTTTCTGAAGCATTACATAGCTTCCATGACCTTTTTTTTATCTATCAGGATACATGGAGATTTTAGTTGTCCACACAGTTGTCCGCAAAATGTTACATGAGGACTGTGAGGACAACTCAAGGGACAATGCGGACAACTAGAGGACAATGCGAAAAATTTCGAGGACAATGCGGACAATTTAGAGGACAAGGCGGACAATTTAGAGGACAATGCGGACAATTTAGGGGACGATGCAGACTATTTAGAGGACAATGTAGACAACTCAATGGACATTGCAGAAAATTTAACAGATATTTCAAGGGGTAGGCTGACAGCCTAATCTGAGCTATCTCTTTGAACAAAAACCAAGGCTGATCAGTGATCATTTTCATTATATTTATTAGATTCTAATTATTGAGATCTAGTACCATCCATATTGCATGGTGTGGCTACCCATGGCACCGTAGCCTGTAGGGCAGTGTAGGCAGCAGGGGGGTTCGAGTCGGGAAACATAGATACTCCCCAGTGTTCAAAATAAGGGGGGTCAAAGGGGTTTTGACCCCCCTCCATTGGTCCCCAATGCTCATGGGACCCTTCAAATACATTTTTCAAAAAAATCAAGCAGTGTTGGAGTCGAGGCCAGGACATCCGAGACCGAGACCAAGGCATGAGCATCTGAGAGCGAGACCGAGGCATTGACCCTCCGAGACCGAGGCATCAGCTATCGAGACCGAGACCGAGGCCGGCTGAACATAAATTATGGTTGACTGCCAAACTATTTTAGCTTGATATATTATCGACATATCACTTACAATAAGCTATAACATGTGGGGACAACTCAAGGGACAATGCGGACAGCTAGAGGACAATGCGAAAAATTTCGAGGACAATGCGGACAATTTAGAGGACAATGCGGACAATTTAGGGGACAATGCGGACAATTTAGAGGACAATGCGGACAATTTAGAGGACAATGCGGACAATGTAGGGGACGATGCAGACTATTTAGTAGAAAACCCAATGGACATTTGTTAAACAGTATTGTAGGCCGGCTGAAATTATACTATCAATTCCAATTCATGTGCAGGACTCAATATAAAAAAAATGATCTAATGAATTATTCAAATTAAATAATACTGTGCTAAATATTTGGGTTTGGTCAATTTATTTGCATAATGGTTATATTATATGAAATTTAGCCAATGAACAGGCTTGTATTCTCAAACTTAGGATGACCCCATGCATCAAACTTCTAAGTAATGGCCTTTTCACTCTTCTGGAAGTCAAAGTTGTGAATTGCAATGAGATTGCCAACTCTAATTGCCATTATGAGAAGTAAATGCAGGGAACTTCTCATCTTCCTTAATTGCAATTACGAATGTCCTTTGATTCTCCTGTAAATTAAACCTCAATTGCCATAGAGCTAAGGGCTTTAATTGGCTTCAAGCTGGCTTTTCATCTTGGCTGACTTGAAGCAAGGTCTGCTGCTAGACTGACCAACTTCAGCTCACTGCAGCTGAGAGCAAAATCAGCTTGCGGCGGCGCAAAATGTCGGCGGTTCCGAGCTCTACCAGTGTTCGAAATAAGGGGGGGTCAAGGGGGTTTGACCCCCCCCAAATGGTCATAGGACCCCCTCAAATACATTTTTCAAAAGAACCAAGCAGTGTTTGAGTCGAGGCCAGGACATCCGAGACCGAGGCATGAGCATCTGAGAGTGAGACCGAGGCATTGACCCCCCGAGACCGAGGCATCAGCTATCGAGACCGAGACCGAGGCCGGCTGAACATAAATTATGGTTGACTGCCAAACTATTTTAGCTTGATATATTATCGACATATCACTTACAATAAGGCTATAACATTGCAATTGAAGATTCACTCAATCACTCAAGTAAAAACACTGACCTGAAGACAATAAGGGGGGCAATCATTGCATTTTTAAAGGACAGGGCGTGTAAATCGTCTCGCTGGGAATTAATTTATTTCTTCTCGGCTTGAATGGAACAACAAATGGCATCGTTTTTTCTAAATACTGAATTGCTTGTCTGTTTCCTTACACTTTCTAGAGAGATACATACTCTGAGCTTCTCTGTTCCCATCTATTAGGCAGTAGCATATTTGTGTTATATCAAAGATATTCTGAATATTTTTGAGGCATGGATGTTAGGAGATTCTGTCAAAAATGTTGTCCCATTTCGTTTTGTCGAGTTACATATGTCAAACACTCTGGTGTGTAAAGTTAAGGATAAGGTGTCTTGCATTAAACATGTTAAATGTAAACAAAAATGTTAAACCTGCATCATTATGGCTGAAATTTACATGAAACAATGTTCAATGTCAAGGTACCTCAATAAGTGAAGGAAAATTAAAAATATTTAATACTCGAGGACTCCAACACTGGAACCAAGAGGGGGTCCTCAAAAAACCCCCCCAAATACTGAATCTGTTCCGAGGAATAAGCATGAAGCCCCAGTAATGCCTTATCAGCTTACAACAACTTCTTGTGATTTATATTCACCAGCAATAGGGTTATAAAACTAATTTTCTGAAATGAAACATGCCTTTAAAACTAATTTTTAGAGCATCAAGAAAAGCTATTTGGCTTCTGGTGGCCCACTGACGGCCCTCCGTCTCAAGGGCTTCTATTCTTCTGGCCTTGCAACTGAGAGACACCTCCAAATGACATGGCCTGTTTCGACCACTGATACTGGAATGTAGATACATTTTCAGCTATTTCTTCAGTGGAACAATTAACCATTTAGCAACTACACGTTTCCATTAAAAATAACAGATGGTGACGACAGATGTATATATACTTGCTAAAATATATGGGCCTATGACATTGATCAGCTTCCTTCTCCTCAATCTCCATTTTGGTAACAACCAGGGATGGATGTATTGGGGGGGGGGATGGGGGGGTGCACCAGACGAAATTTATGATATTTTTACATGCCAATTATATCGGCACGGCGTCACATTATGTTCGGCTATGAGTTCCGAAACGCAATAACCCAATAGACCCCCCACCAGAATTTTCTGAATCCCCGCCCCCTGGTAATAATCTCTGGACATGGCCGGAGCAGGGTTTGAATGCCTAACCGAACAGGACAGACATGCCAACAACTGTAGGTCTATACTCACAGGGGATTCTGAACAATTTTGATTGTTTTATATTATTAATATAAAGGGAAATCACGACATTTTGCTTGTTTGTACACCCTGTTTTGAACCTCTTGGTATAACCACACAACGCTCCATTGCATTCAACTAAGTAGCCACGCTCGTAGCAAATGCCCTGAAGAACAGGTCCTGAAAATTTTAAGGTCCTCAGTTAAATAGGTGTGAGTATCTGGCCGGTCAAAGAAATGCTTGATTTCTCTGTCTTGGCTTGATCTTTTCCACAAAGTGACGTGGCCAAGAACATGGGAAAACAATGAACAATTTGATGCCATTGTGGAAATTTTCAACACTGACAGTCCTCACAACAATGTCAATCGAGAGCTAGCCTCTCCACACACAAACTACGTACCTTGTGAAAGTCTTCCCCTCCTTGGTACTCTTTATTCATGGCATTTTGTCCCAAAAAATGTCCCCAACCTTGACATGCCCCTCCATTTTGGACTAATTTAGCAGCACGTGACGTCATTTAAAACGTCGAGTCCGATTGGCTGTTCAGACATATTAGTCCGCTCTTGTGACGTCATAAACGATGACGTCACATATTGCAATTTCTTGCACTTCAAAGAGAGGCTAATCAAAAATCTTGATTTGCCAAGGAGACCTGACTGCCCTGGACCTGTCAGTCCCCTAAAATGGTTGGTCGACACTCAATGTTCAGCCCTTGATCATTGATTAGTAACTAGGAGAATTGCTGCCAATTCAGTGTCGGAATTCACAGAAGTAGTCAGTCACCAATTAATTATGTAGGGCTAATAGGCGTATTCCGAAGTTATTCAATTATTATTAAGTTATATTGTTACCCTATCTGGACCTTAGACTGGCAGCGGTCTCAGGCTTTAGTCAGAAGCGGACCGCCAGCTTATCTGGACCTATGGGCCATACTGAGTGTGGATTGTTATCAATGACAGTGACTTTATTAATCCTTATTCAGGAAACTCGTTTTGCAGACATGAAAATTATCTTATTATCTTCCCACTAGTGGACCAGTGCTACATATCTAGTACATGTAAACATAAATTTCAGTATAATGAAACCAAGCAAATAATATACCCAGGGCCATATCAGCACACTTTTGGGCCTGGGGCAAACTGTTTCCAATGGGCCCTAGATGCGGACTCACCAAAGTACCCCACAGTGGGTCCCTGACAAAATAATTGGTAGGCCCCTGTTATCACGACAGCGTCGTCTTCAATCTAACATTCTGACTTAATTTACACCTTGATATACCTGCATCAAAAACCACAGTAATTGCAGAATTTTTTATCCGCATGATATAATATGAAATTATGAATAGTAGAATATAAAAAATTAGACAAAAACGTGTGCACGAAAATCAGGAAAGGGGCCCTTGGAATCCTGCTATATACAATTAATTGAGGGGGCAGATATTGGCAGATTCAGGAAGGGTGAAGGGGGCTCTGGGGCCCATGCCCATTTAGGTCCGTGAAAGGAAAAGTGACATTTTGAAGCAAAATATAAGTAGTATGAGGATTGAGGAGGGCCCACAAATTTCAAAACACATTTTTTATAAGGCCTGAAATTCAATTTTGACTTCTAAGTCTTTTGCATCATTTTTCATACTTCTGTGTTTTTTTAAGGTTGCTGGTAGCCCCCCTCAGGCAGTGGGCCCCAGGGCATTAATTTCCCTCCTGTCCATAGGGCTAGTCCATCCCTGGGCCTCCCTTGCACCCCAAAAGCTCTCTAAATTCTGAAAATATGTTGTTGCGTCAGTTACCCGACGCACTTCCTTTACTGCCGCAACTCTTTTCAGCTTTATTTTGGCCCCCTGAGGTCATTGGGCAAATGCCCCGTTTGCCCTATGGTTAATACGGCCCTGAATATACCACTTAGCATTACATAATACCCCCCCCCCCCCCGCACAATTTGATGTTAGGGTCTTCAGCAATATAGGTATGCTTTGAAAAAGACTGAATGACCAATTATTAACACACAATTTATGGCCTTGTATGTGATCCAAATACCTGTACTCCCCCCCCCCCCGGGAGATGGTCCACTGAATGAATCAGTCGGGGGCAAGGAAGCAGCCAAGGAGGAGCTGCACATACTAGCAGGATTTCCCTATTATCATCTATTGACAAAAGAATAAAACTAAATTATATGCTTTGAGGAAGTGCCAAAAGGACAATGTAAGAAGTTAAGGCTGTCAAGCCACTTTAAGTTACAGCAAACAATACATGTTCAAAGACATTGAAATTATAAATTAGGCACACAGGTAGGCCAATTGATGCTTTTACTTGTTTATATACGTGTAGGAGTACATTCTCATCCGCCGGCAAATGATGCATTATGAAAATTTTGCCATCTATCTATCTGTCTATCTGTCTATCTATCTATCTATCTATCTATCTATCTATCTATCTATCTATCTATCTATCTATCTATCTAAAAAAAAAACTTCTAGCCCCCCCCCCCCTTGAGATGAAATGGTGGCCCCTTTTAAAAATGGCAATTGGCAAATTCCAGGAGGAACTCAACCCAAGAGCAGTCCCCAATTAGTAATTGCTCTAATTAGTTATTGAAGAATATTAATGTAACTGGAAACTCTCTTATAGTGAACAGGCCTCATTAATGGCCCTCCAGTATGTAACTTTTAAAAAATATATATAAATTCAAAAACAAACCCCTGATTACTTATTATTCAGGGTCTTCAAAGGAATTGAATGAACTCCCTGAAAAATGCTCTGAAAGGATAATTGCAATAAAGACAGGCCTAATTGATATTGGAGTGTCAGATATAAACAACCAATGTTTGATTGGCATTGAACTGATTGCTAATGAAGTACCAGTGTGACTTTAAAGATTGCTATTGAAGTGTCAGTGCTTGATAGCCAGTGAACTGTCACTCAGTGTCCTGTCAGATATGAAGTAGCTGTCACAGATTCACGTTTTTCAAGCAAATCAGCAGTGGCGCTTGAAAATTTTTTCGGTGGCTTATTAGCTGCCCGGTGTCAGCTGACTTCAACTTTTCATTTTTGCGTCTGGTGGAGGCTAAATTGTGTGGCGGTTCCAGGCTCTACCTCTACCAATCACCAACTCTCTTCAAATCAAGGTTGACCACGGCAAAATATGGCTATTTATAGAGCACAGGTTAGGGCAATGACCTCAAGATGACGTCATGCTGTTAGTGACGTCATGGTGGTTTCACATTTCTGTTATGACATGGCGATGTTGATGTGCATGCACAGTAAATAGTCCCAGATTAAACAATGTATTAACCTATTGCTCTCAACACGAGACATTTCTGTGTGGCAAAATAACTAATCTTGATTGATTCCCGACAATTTAACTGTTCAATTGTTCTGGGAAACGTCCCCCCTGTTTTAGACCAATCACAGGAGTCCTTAGACTCACCAAATTTTTCAAGATGGAGTCCAAGGGAAGGGTTGTGACACCACAAATAAATAAAAACGTGCAGACTGGAATAATGAAGGACTGGCATTACTTTAATATGGACTTTTTACATGCATTTCGGCAAGGCCTCAACTCGTTCACAGAATTCAACAACCAGCAGAGTTCAGTTCTCTCAAAAATCAGCCTCAAATGATGAAAAGCCAGCTTTTCTTGGCCACGTCAGCTTGTGGAGAAGATTTTGAGTCCTCTTTTTGAAGGTCTTTTTGTGACTTTCAATGAAGATTTCAGGCACTTATCTTTGTCGTAGCTTCATGAAACTTCACACACAGGTGGAATAAATACTTTTCTTCATTTTGCCACAGAATATGATCCATAAAGTTGATAAACAGCCTGGCTGGTGCAGTTGATTCAAGTGAAGACTCGGTCACAGCGTGATTTCCCTTTATATTATATTATATAAATAGACATAATGAGCTTGGTTCAGAAACCCCTGTGTCTATACTATGGACCATGTGTTGTAAGAGTTGTACCAATAATGCTTCAAGCATTTCAAGGTAGTTTTGCTGAGGGTTACATTAGAATCTATCAAATGTTAATTATAATGATGGTGCCAAGCGTTTGAAATTCTTTATGATCATAATATATCCGAAGTTGTGCGATTGTGGGCTGACCAGATGATCCTTGGATGGGGACAGCGGATTAAAAGAAAAATTGTTCGATATATATGTATGACACCAAAAGCAGCTTGATCAGCACAGGAGATAAACCTTTGTTTCCACATTTAGGGTGTTCATCTATCATACCATAAGGTTTAATGTCAAAATTACAATAAAAAGGTTTGTCGCTCCTTTACATGTGAAAAATATTTAGCGTTGCTTCTCCTGTCGAAAAGTTGTTCCCGAAGGTAAAATCCATAGCCCCCTCCTCTAAACTATCATCTTGCAGCAACTTCTCTTGAACTGAGTCCAATTTTCACTTTTTTGCCTCAACGACAAGCCAGCAGGACAATTCGTACAGGCCATAATATTATGCCCAAAAAACAGTGGTGTCCAAATGAGAGTTCATTACTGCAATATTGTCATATGTAGGTTAACTAGTTTTAATGAAATATATACTTTAGAACATGCCAAAATATTACACAGCTTTTATTTTTCAAAAAAATATCTCACAGTTGTCCTATGAAAAAGAATAAATGTGGACAACTGATCATCTGAGTTGTCCAACTTAAAAATTATTACTTGACATGAATGAAACATCATGAAGATGCACACTTCAGGCAACAACATATTAAAATATTCATGAGATTTTAAAATTATACCTACAAATATTGAATTCTTGGAAATATAAAATAGTCTTGTCCCAGAGGTGACCAGAGTCAGCATTTGTCTGAAGACTTCTTAAAGCTACATTGTCCATTATCCAAGGACAACATGATTTTGATTGTCCACAAAACATGTCTTAGGGTGCTCTATGTGGACAATTTTCGGACAACAAATACAAAAATCCACTGCCATTTCCTTTCCTTTGACATTTCATTCACTTTCAGATGTTTTATTCAGTCTCAGAGGCCGCACCAATCACCCCAATTGACGGTTTGTGGATCCGTCCAACGGTTTTAGATTTATAGCTGTTTAAAAAATGTAACCATTGCGGACAACTCTAAAAATTAAAACACATTATCTGATCTGTAAAAAAAATACTGAATATTGGTCAAAAAAAGTATAGGAAAAATGAAATAGATTGGCAAGCTGAAGTTAAAAAAAGAAAGAGCATCTGAAAATTCACATTCTTTCTTTCATTTTGAGGTCAATGAAAAACTGGTAATTTTGTCAAAATGTGTAACGCTTATGTAGGCCTCTTTGCGACCTGAATTTTTCAATAACTATGAGGGCTACAAAAAACAGCAAACAGATATAGAATATTCAGATGGTGCTCTTTCAAATGACACCAAGTTTTGGAGGTCCAAACCTATTACTTTTTCGCCAAGGAGCTCTGAAATCTTGCTGTACGGTGAAAGGTAGTTTGTCGCGCTAAAATAGGGGTGTTACACAACGTTTAGCTCATCATTGCCAAATACTTTATATTGATAATGTCATTGTTCTTATTTGGCACAAAGGGGATTTTCTGCTTATTCCTCTGGTGTTTAAATCATAAAGATTGGCAAAATAGAAGTGTAGTTACACCTTGTCGTGTACCTAAAAGTCAGTAGAGTAGTCCGCGATAGCAGTTTCAAATTCTTAGCCATATTCTGAACCTATGAATAACCGTGTGGTAAAAATTTAAGAAATTTATAATTTTTTGTGATTCCGCGCGAACCGCATTTTAAGTTTTCTCGGGACGCCCCGGCGTCCGCACCATCAACGTTTTACAACCCGCGGAAATGGCGAGCAACTGGGCAGGTTCTTTGAAGCGGCGAGGATTAGTTGACCCAGAAGAAGACTACGGTCTTCCTTTTAGTGACAGCGAGGAGTTTGATTGTTTAAACAACTCTCGGGGGTCCGAAGAATCCTCTAGAGGAGGCTCTCATGGCGCTGTGTCTGACACAAAAGGCCTCACGATGGTCGGTGAGTGGTTACAATTTCTCCCAAAAAATGAAAATGGCCGCCGCTGGAATACACAAAAGAGCAAAACATAAACAAACGCACGTGGCCTGTTTTGACAGTTCGTGGTTTTGACAGCTGAGTTTGAGCTGACAGGCTGTCTACAAGTTGACCGCTATTTGCTGCCACCTAGGGTGCAAAATTCGCGAGCTCCTGTGAGCAGTCAACAGAAATTCGATCAGTGGAAGAAACCAGGACAGTGTGGAAGAAACCAGGACAGTTCCATCATTTAGTGATGGTCTAGTTTATTTCCAAAAACTCTGCAAGTGTCTAATCTGACTTTGGTTGGCTTCAATTTTAAGCAGACAGCTTGTAAATACCTAAATAAGTTGGAACTATTTTTTATCAGGGAGGAAGTACACATCGACATGCAATGAAGGCAGTACACATCGACATGGAAATCAAGGAGAGATGCGACGAATACCTAGGAATTCTGCGTGATGAAATCAAGGAGGTCAATTAGGAGTTAACAAACAAAGTCAGTATGGAAGTAGGAGCAGTCAGAGTTGACATGGATGCGCTGAGGCAGGAGACAGAAAAAACAACAACATCCCTCAGTAAAGAAATTAGTGATCTAAAGAAGACATTTGAGAGCAGCTCTCAAAGCCCTGGATCCAGTGCAGAACAGCTAAACGAAGCAGCAGCAGCTAACATGAAGGAGATTAGTGAGAGAGACAGAAGGAAAAATAACATTATCATCTTCAACCTGAAAGAGAGTGAGAAGGATGACCCCAAGAACAGAATTGATGAAGACCTGGAACAAGCAAGAGCGCTGCTCCATGCAATTCAAGTGAAGGTCCTGATCCAAAATCCAGTACGTTTGGGCAAGAAACCAGGAGACAAGCCAAGACCGCTGAGATTGTCTACCTCTTCCCCCGAGAATGTCAAGGAAATACTGAAAGGGGCAGCGAAACTCCAAGAAGTGGACCAGTACAAGGGAATATTTATCAACAAGGATCTAACCCCTTTAGAACGAGAGGCAATCAAGAAACTCGTCGTCAAGAAGAGGGCGCTCAACGACAAAGCCAAGGAAGAGAAGAGCGGAGAAACCTGGGTGATAAGAGGGGACCAAGTGGTGAAGAAGAAACAGAAGAAGGACGACACGTGATCCCCTTCACAGTACCTGTAAATAGATCTGGTTTTAAATGTTTTTATACAAATTGCGACAGCTTACTAAACAAGCGTCAGGATTTGGAAAGCACTATTTTCTTATATGCACCTGACATTATCTGCGTAACGGAGTTTTTACCCAAAGCATCACATGTTAAACCGCAGTTGTCAGAATTTCAGGTGGATGGGTATTCTGTTTTTACCAATATTGAAACTGCAAAAAGAGGTGTTTTAATATATGCAAGAGATGGACTAAGCCCACAGGAGACCAGTGTGAAATTTGTGGAGAGTTTTGAGGAGAGTATATGGATTGAGGTTAAGCTGAAAGACCGCGATAACCTGATGGTAGGATGTATATACAGATCCCCCAACAGCCCAGCAAGCAACAACGATGTGATGATGGATGTCCTGAAGGAAGCTTCAAAGAAAGGGAGATGCTCACATTTACTAATATGTGGTGATTTTAATATAGCCGACATTGACTGGTGTAATATGCAGACAAATTGCAGGGAAAACAGTTTAAATTACAGATTCCTTGAGTGTGTCAGAGATTGCTACATGTACCAGCATGTGAAGGAGCCCACACATTTCAGGGGAAACCAGACAGCAAATACCCTAGACCTGGTATTCACAAACGAGGAGGAGATGGTCACAGATGCCAAGCTGGTTGAGCCATGGGGTAAAAGTCACCACTGCGGAATTATCTTTAACTACAACTGCTACCTACAGCCTCAAAAGAAGAGACCATCTGGCTATAACTACAACAAGGGAAGATACGAAGAAATGGGCAGAAGTTTGGACGAGTACGACTGGCAAGAAGATCTGAAGACGCAGGATATGGAAGGAAGCTGGGAGATCTTTAGGGAACGTCTCGAAGATACTATTGAGGGCAACATCCCCAAAAGGAAAGGAGGAAAGTTCATTACTGGAAAACCTGTCTGGATCACGGACCAAGTCTTGGAGAAGGTGAAGAACAAGAGGAGAGCATTTGAAAAGTTTAAAGCATCAAGAAGTGAAGAAGACTACAAACTGTACAGCCGTGCAAGGAACCAAGCTAGATGGGCTTCGAGAAAGGCCAAGAAGACGTTCGAAAGCAAATTGGCAGACGAGGCAAAACAAAACCCCAAGGCATTTTTCAAGTATGCAAACAGCAAACTGAAAACGAGGTCGGGAGTGGCAGACTTGTCAACAGAGAGGGGGATACTAACAAAGGACTGCGAGAAAGCTGGAGCACTGAATGAATTCTTCTGTAGTGTCTTCACAATAGAAGACTCAAGCGAAATCCCCACCCCGCAAACAAGAAACAGCCACCTCGAAGATCTGGCCGAGGTCAACATCACTAAAGACATCGTTAAGAAGAAATTAGACAGCCTCAAGATTGCTAAATCACCGGGACCAGTAGGGTTTCATCCACGCATATTAAAAGAAGTAAGTGCAAATATCAGCGAACCCTTATCCCTGATTATGAAGAAATCCCTGGACGAGGGAGTACTGCCACAAGCCTGGAGGGATGCAAACGTGACACCGATTTTTAAGAAAGGGAGCAAAGCAAATATGAACAACTATAGGCCTGTGAGTTTAACCTCGATAATATGCAAAACAATGGAGAGTATAATGAGAGACACCATTCTGAAACATCTGATGGAAAATAATCTACTCTCAAAATGTCAACATGGATTTGTCCCCGGCCGATCATGCAGCACACAACTCCTTCAGTGCCTCGACATTTGGACGCAGCTCCTAGATCTTGGGTCAAAAATAGATGTTATCTATCTTGATTTTAGCAAGGCTTTCGACAGTGTGGCTCATCAACGACTCCTGAGGAAAATCGAAAGCTTCGGAATAAAAGGGAAAGTGCTGAAATGGATCGAAGGATTTCTAAAGAGTAGAAGACAGAGGGTCATCTTAAATGGAGAGAAATCATCATGGAAAGAAGTGACATCGGGGGTACCACAGGGCAGCGTTCTTGGGCCTGTCCTGTTTTTACTTTTCATTAATGACATGCCAGATGTTGTTCACTGTTACATCCAAATGTTCGCAGACGATGCAAAAATCTTTAAAGAAGTGAGAGAAATACAAGACCACCATCAACTCCAAGAAGACCTGAAGAATCTCGAGACCTGGTCCAACAAATGGCAAGTGAAGTTCAATGCAGCAAAATGTAAAGTGCTACACATGGGAGGTGACAACGCAAAGTACAACTATTACATGGGAGAGCAGCAGGAGCTGGAACATGTCAACCATGAGAAGGACCTGGGGGTGACGATAGACAGCGAACTGAAGTTAGATGAGCATTGTCAGACACAAGTAAACAAGGGGAATAGACTCCTGGGGATCATTAGAAGAACGTTCAACTGTATGGACAAGAGCTGTTTTAAGAAGATATATACTGCGTTGGTGAGGCCTCATCTGGAATATTGTAATGCTGTGACCTTCCCAGTACTGGAGATGCATGTGAAACTTCTGGAATCTGTCCAAAGAAGAGCTACAAGGATGGTGCCTGCATGCAGTAAGATGTCATACGAAGACAGACTGAAATTCCTACAGCTCCCATCACTAGTATACCGCAGACATCGAGGAGATATTATAGAAACATACAAATACATGCATGGAATTTATAAGTTAGACCAAATCCCCTTTCAGATCGACAGTAATGCCCCAAACACTAGAGGTCACAAATTTAAATTAAAGAAAAGCCACTGTAAGAAAAACATCAGACTGAAATTTTTCGCCAGCAGAGTTATCAACACGTGGAATAATCTCCCAGCATCTATCGCAGAAGCACCATCATTGAATGCACTGAAAAACCGCCTGGACAAACACTGGTCAAATTACAAG
The DNA here is from genome assembly GCA_026936325.1 of Platynereis dumerilii. NCBI lineage: Eukaryota > Metazoa > Annelida > Polychaeta > Phyllodocida > Nereididae > Platynereis > Platynereis dumerilii. The sequence goes on along the minus strand of JAPTHN010000006.1, from coordinate 44,684,868 downwards.
TACAAGATCGAACCACCACCATCAACCGCAACGCTCCGGAAGTAAACAACGATAAAACTGTTTTAAGATACAACGGATTAAATATAAAGATACCCAAACGACCAGCTACAGGAAAAACTTTTTCCTACCTTGCTGAAGAGGATATACTATACTATACTATGAGGTTATACCATGGGTGGAGGCAGTATATCCCCGGTATAGTCACCCAAGATCCAGTATATCCCGAGACCCGAAGGGTCGAGGGATATACGGGGTCGAGGGTGACTATACCAGGGATATACTGCCGCAACCCATGGTATAACCTTTTTATCCCATGTCTTTTTTTTAAAATACTTTTATTTTATATCTATGTAAAACATTGAAGCACTCAATGTGAATGCAGCTGTGCTACAAAAAAAATCAATACTCTTAATTGGCAGCACTTAATTGCCTTAAATCACAACAATCAGCAAATATGCTGGTATCTACATGCTAATAAGCATGATATATAGGGGTACTGTTGTCTTTTGATTGGTCAGTTCCAGTATATCCCTGTTGATCTCATTATCTTTCAGTATATCCCTGCTGGCTAATTAGCCAAAGGAATTTGATTGGTTGAACTAAATATATCCCTGTTTCTTTATGTTGTATTTCCCTCTCTCAATCTGTATTGACCAGGGAAAAGCTCAGTATGAGGGACAAAAGTTGGCTAGACATGGGATAATAGGATGTATACATTGTAGCTCACATATATTGCCAGTATAGAGGGGGCCACTTGTGGCATGGACAAGACATTTTGCTGAGTGTAACACAGCTTTTATGAAATTGTGAATTAGATTGTGTTCCTAGTTCATAAATCTCCATAAAGTAACAGAATAAATACAATTGAGCATTTTTGATATGATAAAGCAAAAACATTGGCTTTGTATGGACCCAAAAATAAGTGAGAATGCATTCTTTTTGGACCCTTTTCTGACCGCAATTTAACATGCACTGAATGGCATAAGTAGATTGAATACATCAAGCTTCTGATGAGTAAAATCATCCCTTTCACAATCAAAGTGTATGCTAAAGTTTCAAAACTTTCTTTTTGTCTCATGATTTCCAAACATTTTCATTCAAAGCAGTGGACTGCATATTTGCCAGCAACCATGCTTTGTGAAAGTAGTTTGGCGTAGTAATATGGACAGCTGTTATTCGACCTGATCTGGTGATCTGTCCAAAACAGATCAAATTATTGTTGACCCAATTCGATTTTCCAGGGACTGTCAGCATTCTGCTGCCACTTGACAGGCCCGAACAGAGACAGGCTGACAGGTGTTTTTCTTGTCTTTCAGGTGGCCTGCCAGCTGAGATGGTGGTCCCCCCAGAAGGATCTTCTTCTCAGGTAATATGCTAAATATGGCAGATTCTATCACTGCGCCTTTGCTATTTATTGCTGTGCATTTTTGCATTGTATTTGCGGATTTTACAACGCAAAAAGCCAACAACTTTAAGAATTGTTAGCATACTCGAGAGCGCAGTTGCGTATTTAGGGGGGGGGGGCATAGGGCCATTGCCCCCAGGCCCAAAGTTTAGATTATTAATTTTTTCAAACACGTAGTAAATACATGTATACAACAATACCAGGTGAAAAATAAGTACTGTGTTGGAGGTGAATACATGCAAGTGTAGACAACTGTAACAGGCATAGCCTGGCATGTACACACATTTAAGTTAACAAGGGAAAGATAGGAAAAGCCGCCATTATAAATCGATACACATTGGTATGGTATGGTATGGTATATGTTTATTAGCTAATATAATAAATACATTAGAATTCATTTTGCTGCCAGAGCTCACAATAAAAACGCTCCAAGTTATACCCCTCAGGCCATTTCTAGATATGCCTCTTAATACTTGACACCATGTTACATAATAGTCCAAATTGCTAAATCAATTGAATAAATTGCCCAAGAAAGAGGCAAAATTTCCCCGCAAGACAGACAAATTCAACCAAAACCTAGGTAGTCACTATAGTTTGGTGTATCAACATTATGTAGGCCAAATTTAATGTCATATATATATACATTTACAGCAACAGTGACATTGTTTAACGCAATGTTGCATGAAATTGTACCTGACTAATTAAAACTCATTCCCTCGTCAGACGGATGATCAAACAAATAGAAGAAGTGGGCGTGTCAGAAAAGGGGTTCGATCGTACTCTCCTGTTCTGGAGAAGAAGAAACACAACTACAAGAAGAAGAAGAAGACTTTCACACAAATTGCGGAACCCCCACCTTTTGACGTGTTGGCCAATGGTATGACTTACAATTTATCTTATTATGAATATTTTATTTAGCTTATGATCAGACATTTTTTCCTGTAAGTGTGGCATTTCATATGGAATGTTAACTTACATGGAAAGGATGGGAGAAACATAATGTCAGAGAAAGGGAGGAAATAATACATGTAGGATATGATAGGAGATGGACAGAATAGGGTGAGGAATTGACAGGAAAACGAAAAGACTGATAAAAGAGGAGGAGAAGGCACGAGAAGAAGGAGATGGCAAGAGGAGGGGGAGATGGCAAGAGAAGAAGAGGAGATGGCAAGAGGAGATGACAAGATGAGGAGAAGATGCGAAGAGGAGGAGGAGATGACAAGGGTGGGAGCAGTGGCGGATACAGGGGGGGCCTAGGGGGTACGGGCCCCTCTAGACCACTGAGATTAACAATAGCATTTTGAAGAAAATATGCCGCGACGCGAACCCGCAAACCAGTGGCGTAACTGGGGTGTCTCGAGCGGGGGGGCACCTGGGGGGGCACGCGATTCTCTGGGGGGGCACCCACAATACTAATTGTATATTTTAGCCAGAGTTGGAAAGTTCATATGGGGGGGCACCTGGGGGGGCACAGGTCCAATATGGGGGGGCACGTGCCCCCCCCCCGTGCCCCACCCATAGGGACGCCACTGCCGCAAACAACAAAACATCTCCGCCCCCCCCCCCAGACTACCCTTTCTGGATCCGCCACTGGGGAGGAGAAGATGCAAAGAGGAGGAGGAGATGACAAGGGGGGGAGGAGATGACAAGGGGAGGAGAAGATTGCAAGGGGAAGAGGAGATTGCAATAGGGGATGAGATGGCAAGAGGAAACGGAGATGGTAAGAGGAGGAGGAGACAGCAAGAGAAGGAGGAGATGGTCAGAGGAGGAGCTGTTGATTAGAAGCAGATGATAGGGAGAGAAGAAAAAATAATGATATTATGAGAAAGGAGGATGAGAAAGTAAGAGAAATCGGCACAGGCGATAGGTGACATGAAGGAGTAATAAAGATAATAGGAGGAGAAGCTCAAAGGGGGTGGATATAATGAGGAGATGTAGGGAGGAGATGATAAGAGTAATAAGTAATAACTGACATTCTATTTCTTCAAATTAGACACATTAAAATTTGCGTTAAATATTGTAACCATAAAACCATTTAAATTTGGTGCCAATGTTTAAATTTTCCAGGAAAGCCGTTTTGCTGCGACCTCTGTGAATCCCCTTACATTTGCAACAGTGGTCGGAGGATGAAAACCAACAGGCCTCCTAAGACCAAAGCTTCCCCTCGCCACAGAAAAGATCCTATAACTGGCAAAGTCCTTGTACTCTGCAACGCTTGTGGTATGTTTCGTCTTTGTTTTTTTATTTCTTCAGAACTGGAAATATCACTTAAAAAAAAAAATCATTACCATATTTCTTTAAATTTGCTTAGCCCTTTTTTAAGTGTCGGCTTTTCTCCTAATCAGTTTTTTTCAATAATTGTCATTTAAATCAGGAGATGCTCTTATAGTAGGGTAGGCACTCTTTGTAGCAACATATTTTAAGATTTGCCGGATGAATTATTGGGATACTAAATTGTACTGTCGTCACGATTCTCCCATTTCTTGAATATGATAATGTCACACGATTAAAGAACATTTGTATGATATTTATCTTCAAAATAGCTGGAGTATAATAGCTGACTTGAAGTCAATGACATAGTTTCATGTATTTGTACATTGTATTATATCTTCAAAACTTTTGAAAGTCAAATTTTTGAATTTCAGGACTGAGTTTCGACAGGAGACCAAAAGTAGTCAAACCTCCCCCAAAACCCGAGGACAAAGAAGATTATTTGAAAAAGGCCCAGGCATTCAGTGTGTGGCTAGGTGCTTTAATGGCCGATCCTGATGGTATGTATGGCAGTCTGCCAGTCTCTATTGCTGACTGTCTATTGTTTTACTTCTGTGCCTTTAGGGATGGCAGTTAGTTCAGTTCGTACACTGGGCTTCAAATCAGTATCATCTTTTGCTTTGTTTATTCGTTTTATTGCTATTGTTTGATTTGACATTCTCCTTTCTATTGTGTATATGTTAAGGTGGCTCGCTACTCACGAAATTACGTCACCTGCACATGTTTCCGCGCAGCCAGGCAGGCCCTATCTATCGTAACGTCACCATTGCAGCTGATCTCTGCTGTCATCTTTTTTTAATTCTGAGAATTTCAAGTTTTGGCCGCTTCGTTTGCAAATTGCGCCACTTCTATTAGGGTTAGAGACTTCCTGTTTGCAGCACTAGATGCGCTATAATGAGTACTACAAGTAGCCGAAGTTTCAGCTTGATACTCAGAATAGAAAATTTTTACAGGCGATTTTACTCAAGCAGGTCTAATTTCTCAAAAATGACTTGGTAATAAAAAATAAATTGTATATCAATTTCAAGTGTGGTAGGAAGGGTTGTCTGTATTATCATATTGTTCCCCACAAGTTTTGGAAGTAAATGACAAAGAATTAAAAAATCCTATCTTGTAAATTTTTTTTGGCACTATGGTTTATAAAAAAAGTAAAAATTGTCAAAATCAAAACTTTTATTCCGAGACCCTTGGAAAGTCCTTTAAACTAAATATATCTCTTTGAAATTGCAATCAGCTTTTCCCTTCAAGTATTTTCTTTAATCTCATGCTTCATTGCATAATATGGGATGCATGACCACCGAATAGCAGGGAAAACTTCACAGTAAAAAATTTAAGAAAAAAATTCAGTTTTTCAGGTTTGGGTGAACTGACTTTCTGGTGCATAATCTCAAATAATTTTTTTAAAAGGCTGGTAGCGACCACTTTTTTTTTCATATCTTTGCTATAAACTATATTTTGGATCAATCTAAACTATTTTTGAGAAATCCTATCTCGGAAAGTTCACGAGTATCGAGCCACCTTAAGCATTCATTATGATTGTATTACTCTTCTCATTTTTCATTTAAATATTTATTTTTATTAGAACTTTTTTTTTTCTTTCTTTTTTTTTACTGTTTGATCATGTGAAAATGAAGAGTTCTGAGTTCTGAGTTGAAAGAAATTTTTCTGCTTGGCAAGCCTGAAAACATTCTATATTCCCGGTCATCTATGACATCACAATTAATATAGCTTTGATCTATTTTCAGCTGAGAGGCTCTCTTGTCCAGTGTTCAAGGCCAAAGGATGCATGTGTTTGCAACGTTTTATTACGGGGGATGGTCAGTAATTACTTGCTTTTTAAAAGGAAAATTGTTTTACTTCACACGTAGGCCTGATTGCATTGGGCTAAATTTTCTAAATATCTTGTCTCAGCTTCTAAATTTAATATGACAATCTGTCAACCGTCATTTACATATTGTTTAAAGCTCACTGGGCCCAAGGTTGAAATATTTATTAGGAAGTAAAATTATTTCTGTCTCTTATAAAATAAATCATTATTTTCTAACAGTTGTGATTTAAATCACACCCTGGCTAACCCGCTGTGCCAGTTTGCAGAGATTGTCTTATGCTGCAGAATCAACATCGTTAACACAGTAACCTGATTACAAAACAATTACTTAAACCTTGTTTTATTCACAGGTGACACCAATGGGATAAGAGAGAGAGCTGGTCAACTCCTTTCTCTTGCCAAGGCTGCCAAACAGTTGAGTTCTCTGCGCTATAACGACACCATAAAGGACAAAGATGGGTTAGTGAATTTCCTGCGCGATTTTTCACCTCAATTTGTAGAAATTTTACTTCATAGAAGTTAGAACGTTATAATTTTGGTAAATTTTTTATAACTGCGCCAGAATTGCCAAAAAAATTAGTTAACTCCCGCTGTGATAGTGAATTGCTATCTTGGCATTCTTCTTAAAAAAATTCCTTTGATAGATATTTTTTCTCATGTTGATTAGGCTAGACCAAATTTGATTTTAAATTCTCGGATCGACTTACTCAACAGATATTTTGCCAACAAAGTAAAAAATTCTAGCCTACCCACAATATTAATCTGATTGATATAATAAAAATTTTAGAATACAGCTTTTTTTTTTTCGACTTGAGAAGATCCAAGAAGCTAAAGATCAATTATGTCTGACCTTATGGATAACTTAATCTGGGGATCAACCTACCCTGGGAATCCACTTACCAGTGTCCCTTACAAAAAAGTTGATAGATCATGGTCTTGTAATAACCATGAATATTTCTTGATTCAAGCGTCCCTCGTCTTTGCAATGGCCATAAGAAAGCTCCAGAATTTGAAGAATTTGTAATTTTGAACAGAAGACACTTGAAAGAGGATATAAAACTTTGCGAGAGAGCTACTCAAAAGGTTCTCATGTATTCCAATAATTTCCTGCACAAACGACTGAAGACTGACACGGTGAGTAGATAAAAAATATATTTTTATAAGTATTATATTTTTATCTCGATGTATTGAGGGAGCGTTAAGAAAAATTTGGTAAAATGTGTGTGCTGAGTTTTATTAACTGCAATGGTGATTTTAAAAAAAAGTTTGTTTAGAATCTATGTCTTAACAAAATATTAAGGATTTGCTAATGCTGGATTTTGTGTTCTACTCTGTAAGACTATACATAGGCTGTGTAACAACAGGCCCTCAGGGCTACCGAATGATTTTAAAGTCATAATTTTCATTTTTTCTCACTCTTTTTAGCGAAAGTGCCGAATCAACAGAGTGAATGGGAAAAACTTCTTGGGACTTCTGGCTCCAATTCATGTCTTGCCAACAGAACGCTGCTGTTATGATAATTGTGTTACTGTGAGTACAAATACATATATTCAACATTTAATTCACTTCCTTAACCAAAGTTTCACTGGTTTTCTCAGTCAAAAAAGGCCAATTAACTCAGTACCCCTGATACATTTTTAGGGATGCACCAATACCACTTTTTCACAACCTATACTCCATTTTCTTACCAATACCACCGATATCTGATACCATTGGTTAAATATAGAGCAGTACCTCCGATCCAACACCAATACTGCTATTTGGGTACCGGTACCACCTCAACCGATATTGGTATCACTATCGATACATCCCCATAAATTTGAAATTTAAAACTGCCGAACCAGAATACCAGTGTTTCTGAGTATTACACTAACCAAAGGCAGTAACCCAAATCTATATCTTTAAATTTAAAACTTCGCTAGTTGGGGATCCAACCAAAAAACCACTCATCTCACTGTAATTAATGTTTCAGATGGCTCGCACTCACGAGGCCTTGCTTGCTGATTGGAGGAACCGAGCAGGATCAAGTCAGTTGGAGATGAGGAGGGTCATTGCAGAAATGCTTACTCCATCTGGTAGGTCAAGTTTCATGTTCCTGCCATTTGTGCCTGTGCTGGAGCTTGTAATAGATCCTACTGGCCCACCCTCTTGGCCAATGGTGTATTGGTTTGAAGCCACATCGTTCATGTATACATGTGCTAGTAATTTATAATATGTCTTTTTGAATCGCTTCTTTCCAAATACCTACATAAATACAGGACATAAAGCCGTGTTCATCCACACATCTTATTCATTATTTGCTGCAATTTTTTTTTCAGGTGGTTCTCGTCCAAATTGTAACAATTTTATTCGAGCCATAACCGGTTGCAGTGCCTCAACGATAAGCAAGGTAAAAACGGGGTTTATAACTTTATCATTTTCGAATATTTCAAGTAGTTGTAGCCTATCATAAGCTTTCTGACCTGGTGTGTACTTAAGACCAGTGTTTATTATTATCTGGACGGAGTCCAGATACTGTTTGGCTACACTACTACTTCTGTCAGCCTTGACTTCCTGTCAACTATTCCAGCATTAAACATGACATATAGTGGTTTACTCCACTCAGCTCCTATTTCACCCTCCACCGCTGCACACATGCCATCCTAATGCGTCAGAGTGATGCAGCAGATAGATTAGGGCTAGATCTATCTGTAACAACTGTAGATAGATGCATACAGTGCTGAGAATATGCAGAAATCACTAAATCTGATGCATTTGACTGCTATCTGGCCCACCTGTCTGTAGCTTAGGGGGGACCAGTCCATCGATACTATACATTAGCTCTGATAGAGTAGATGGTTGCCATTGGAATGAAGCGATATGATTGGTTGATGTCGTCTGGCTGGTTCCCGCTGTCTTTGCTGCTGTGAACAAGTAGTTCTTGGGTTTCCCGCTAGGGGGACACTCTCCGTAGCCATTTAACGTGCAAAATGCGTACCAGCGCCATTGGATTTGTGTGCTGTGCTAGGATGGTGCATGGAATGGTGTTGGGTTTGCCATGGTTGTCCTGAGTTGTGATTACAACAATTAAATCATATAAAGGATATTTGTGTGAAACCAAATACAGTTAATGAATTATGATTATCTCATTATTGTCTTAAATGTATCTTTATGGAGATCGATAGAAACCGAGGGGTTGCAAATATGGGTCGCCAATTGGGGCGCACCTCCGGGGGCGCACCTCCGGGGGCGCACAAACTTCCATCTCTCCCAATTCAACATAAGTATCAATCAAAACACTTTTGTGTGTTGCCGCATGACTAGCAAAATATGCATTTCTCCCTCTCAAGGCCACTTAGGGCTAAGGTCCTCATAAAATTGGACCCCTGCTACTATAATTCAGCATACCCAACGACTAGCCCTAGCTTGTTTTACAATGGTCAGGGCGATTATCACCGTCCAGATATGCAAATTCCAATTTGCCTTCTAGTTATTTCAACTTGGGCCCCTAGCACAGCCTCTAAACGAGACTGGCTCTTTTTTGAGACCAGGCTTTTACTCATGTAAGTGCAGTATATTATGTATACTATATTTGGATCATTTGTAATTTTTAGGTGAGAAACCAAATGAGAGAAACGAAAGGGAAGAGAGAACCACCTGTTCACGGCCTCAAGAAAAGATGGCAGGTCATCCGAGCAAGTAAGAGAGATTTATGAATATTTGATTTTGATGACTATTAAAATATAATCGAGGCTCTGGATGGGGTTTTTTGTCCTCTGTCCCTTGCCCACTTTTGAATTCCCTGTCCCCCATATCCCCCCTTCCAGAGCCCCATAATTTTTTGAAATATTCTGATATAATAATTCAGATCTTTTTGAACCATGCCATTTTAGATTGCCAATAATACTGTAATACTAGCATTTTCCCATGACAGGAATCGGTTGTTAAAATGCACAAATGGCAGTGATATTTTGGCTGAATTGTTCTTTTCTACAGTTGATATATGTATAGTGATGTTCCTGAACTGAATAAGCCACACAATTGGTTTTAATTAACGAAAAAAAGGTTGTTGATGCCTTTCTAGTCATTCAATCCTGCTATTTATTCAGTTGGGGAGAGCACTGTACGCTACACTTGAGCTAACATTTCACCAAGACATAATTCATTCTTATTGTATATTTTCCTTTATATTTTTATGTGTCGTAAGGTCTGATCTTGAATTATTTTTTTTTGCTAGCAATGCCCTCGACCACTAAAACTGCAGAAAACCCCGGCCCGAAAGTCAAGACGAAACCAAGCCAGACCAAGTCAAAACCTTTTCCTGAAAATGTTGCTGTGAGTCGTTGTTTTCTTACTAGATCTTTTGAACATAGAATCTTTTTGAAAATTATTATGATGATGAAAAATAGGCAGATTCTTGCTTCAGCAAAACTTATGTGTCAAATATGCGTGGTTGCATTCCATATAAATCTGTTCATAGATGTCGAATGAACAACATGTTCCCAGAGACTCCGAAGTATATACATTAATCTTTCAAATCTTAATCAAATGTCTACAATCTCAAATTCTGACATAGACTTAATAATCAATTCTATTCCAGATTAATGCCACCAGACAGCAGATCATGTTACTAGAACGCCAATTAGCGAAACAACAAGAGCAACTTCAAACGCTGTTGTCTCATTCTAATACGTCTGCTGAGGAAGAGGGCGCTGCAGTCACTTCAGAATCCCAAATGCAACAAAATTCGGAGGGCGAACAAACTGCTGCGGGAAATTCTCTGATGAATATTATGCAGTCTTCAACGTCTGCGTCCTCTAGTCCTGTGCCTGTGACGTCGAGAATGCCTTCATCATCGGAGAATAGTCTCATGGCTGTTTCATATGCCTCGCCTCAGGTAAAATTAATTATTTTGTCGCTGTATTTATACGGGCCTATTTCTGTAGCTAATCTTCTTGTCAGCAGAAAAATGACGTCTACATTTTATGGTGTCCACACAAACTGTCATGCACAGACACAATTACATGTCACTTGGTTTGGCACTTGTCCTTTTGAGATCTCTAGTCCTCCCATAATACCGCTTATGTCTTGTTCCCTCTATAATTTGTACTATCGTTTTTCTTTTGGAATTTTCTTTGAAACTATTCTTGAGAAGCAACTTGCTTGCAAAATTTTGAGCTTAGCTGACAACTTGTTTTACCAGGTCAATTCATTTATCAGTTCAAATTGTAGGACTATCATTGCCTAACAAACACTTAGCAGTCAGTTAGTGTGTGTCTCTAATGACTATATGTAACAACAAGAGAGTCAGTCAGTCAGCTATAATGCTATAGCCTAATTAACATAAATTCTTATTACAATTTTACAATTGTATGATATTTGAAAGAATTTTGTAGATTTTAGATTGATACTTATCAATTATTTGCTTAATTTGCAGACATCAGACGGACTGTTAACGAATGATCTATTTCAAACGTTTCACCTGGTTCTGCCAGACAACCAAAATCTCCAGAATGGATCCTCAGTCATTCTGTTGCCATCGACAACTGCCCTCACCATGGCAACGGGCACGACAACCGGTGTTGTCAACAGTAGTTCTCCTATTGCACAGACACTGACCACAGCGTCCTCTAGTGGACCACAGACGTTACTCAGTCTACTCAAACCAGAATTCACGCAAGGTAGGAAGAAATTTTACTGTATTGATCAGTAATTGAAATTATTAAAGTCTGATTTAGTCCGAAGATTTGCATCAGGTCTGACTTTGTAAAATTTCATTCTATTGTATTCTGATGTAGTATTCTTGCTTTCATAACAAAGTGCATTTCTTTGGTATTGATTCATGTAAAATATAGCAGAACTTGACTTATTCTTTTGAGGAATATTCATATTTTTTCAGACATTTTGCCGAGTGACCCTTCATCAACAGGAGGGCAGCACCTGATATCGATAGCGCCCTCTGATGGACATTTGGAAGACCATGCTCCAAAGAGATTGACGAAAAGCGACTCTTTGTTGAGTTCCTTATCGCTACCTAAAGAAAGACCGCCATTGAAAGAGAAGTCTAGAATGGAGACGGAATCAATGTCTTCTCTCGTTGCAAATACTTTATCAGTCGCTGAGAACAACCAGAGTGTGAATAGTCCGTCCATTAATACTCCAATAATTAGCATTTCACCAAGTGCTTTGTATTCCGTCTGTGGACAATCCAGGGATTGTCATTCGAGCGACGAAAGTAGTGGACATACTGGACAAGTAGATGCCGTCGTTCAGCAGATCTTAGACTTCACAGGAAACGTTGGTCTCGTCAGTATATCGCCATCGAAGGCTAACAATTTCTTGCACCAGTTGTCAGAATACGGATCCACGATTGCTCCCAATGTGAATATATCTTTATTACCTCCGAATGCGTCAGAGAATGCTGAAGGCATCGGCCACATGCAGTTGCCGCAGTCTGTCGTCGGGTTGCCGCAAGATGTCGTAGGCGGCAACCACCAAGTTTTAGGTCAACCTGACCTCTCCGGCCACAATTCTGACAGTTCGATGCCTCCAATATCATCACACGTTAAAACAAACAACATGAATCCTGTGAGCTCCGTGACGATCTCACTCGACCCAAATTCCGACCACTTGGACAACATGTTCGACCCCACGACCCCTCTCAAGTACGCCCTGACCATCGAGCAAGGGGTAGGGGGCGACACCACCATCCCTATCTCCCTAGAAACCGTCGATAGTCTCGAATCTCCCTCTGTCTTCATAGACGAACAAGGAGACTCATCTCAAAACCAAGATGTCTTCTCAAACAAGGACACTACTCACACCATCGACTTAATGCAAATTCTAAATCAGAGAGAAGACTCGTTGAGCAAGAACCCGACACAGTATTAAAAACTTTTAAAGACATCCAACTTATCAAATTGACAATTCGACTAATACAAGTTGTTGGAAGTTATTTACAGACATGACAAGTTGACAATTCAGGAAGGTATGGACTTCATTTCTGATGTTGGCCGTTTCAATTAATTATCTCGCCCTGTTATCAGTTTGTGTTTCAATTAACGCTAGGTTATAAGTTTAAGTTATTTCAAGTTCAATTCAATTAACCTGGTGTCTGATCAAGGAATTTGGATAAATTTATTCACCGTTAGTTGTGTATGCTTTCACATGGTGCATTTAATTATAGAAAAATCTGCAGAAATGTTCGTAAATTGAAAATGAAGGGCATAAATAAGTTTGTCCTTGAATGTTGAGGTGCTATAGTATGCTGTAATTATAGTATTTGTAATTAGTAAATTTCATTGCACGGCTCACTTGATGGATTATATTACCAAACAAGTTAAAGCATACAGTTTGTCTCACAACATGCGAACTGGTGTTTGGCCTGATTGCTCAGCATCTACAAGTCACACTGTAGAAATACGCAGACTCACAGACATAAGAGCCCATTTGCAATTTATTTATCACATTTTTGTGATGTTTTGGTGCATTTTTTGTCATATTTTTGACAACGAAGGAGCGTTCTAGAAATGAGACAGACTGTCGGTACGCGAATCAGTGAAATTGTAGAAGGCCTGCTATGCAAGGTTGGTACGATGGTATGTCGTAACATCACCTTATAACACGAATATATGCGCAAAATCGCACCACAAGTGACTAAGTTCCACTTACATGCCCTGTTTTCAAAAAGAGCTGTAGTAATAGCCTGACGGAAGGAAATGTCCCGAGTTTAATTGCCCTTATTGGGTCTTATAATTCTTGAATATTGAACGTTTTGGAATATATATTTATCGAGCCACGGGTGCTGAATTCAACTTAGCTCTCCATAAACTATTTCATTGTTGAATACTGGATTTATTACGTTTATGTTAAATCATTTTGTTTATTGATAAATAAAACGAACTCAGCAATTATGTTAATTGTTTATGTACATTTCTGTAATCATCTGACAGTCATACTTAGATCACGACAAAACATGTCCATTGGTCCTGTGCATTCACATTTTCACACAAATATTCACACAAATCGTCAAAATTTAAAGTGATTTATAAGCTATTTATAGCATTCATTAAAGCGTTATTTATAGCATCATTCATATATTATATAAATTAAATATTTTTTCATAATCTCAGTTTCAATTACATTCCTCCTTGTTTTGCCTTTGCAAGCCACTCCCTGGAAATGATGACTCGCTGGATTTGGGCTGTTCCTTCATAAATCTGGAAGAGTAAAGAATTTTTAACATTAAGATTTAAATCCTTGGAAGTTCTACAAATTAGAGCGCAGTTATTCAAAAGGAAAAAAAAATGTTTTCATTAAATTACCTGGTAGATTTTTGCATCTCTCATCAATTTCTCTGCGGGGTATTCGCAGTTGAATCCATAGCCACCAAAGACCTGGAAGAGGAAATTAATTTAAATTCAAAGACCTAGTTAGATTGATCTATGAAATGTAATAATTGCGATATCACAAAGTAGCCTAATTGAATTGTAGTACACCATGTGTACCTAATACCTTGAGAGACTCAATTCTGATGCATCCATACTGTTAATGAACAAAGCTGTATGTTACTCAGAGCAACTTTCAATACGTACACATTTCAAATCATCATACTATTAATTCATGGACTGCTCATGCTACTCCTGTCAAACTACTGATTGCTTTCCTGCACTGCCCTCATGGTTCTTAGCCAGGTTTGGTGTGTGTAATTACAGTCAAAGACATTGAAGTGATGTTTTCTGAACATATAACGCTGTTTTTAGAATGCTGCCTTTACTATATATTCCTCCCTCCTTGGTTTGAAACAAAGATGTAAGAGCTTCTGATTGACCATAACCCACCTGTACGCAGTCAGTAGCACACTTATTGGCAACATCGCCAGCGAAACACTTAGCGATTGACGCGTAATAAGTGTTTCTCCTGCCCTGGTCGATTTCCCAGGCTGCTCTCTGGACGGTTAACCTGGCTGCTTCGGTGTTCATGGCCATGTCGGCCAGGATAAAGGCAATGGCTTGGTGCTGTAACACAAAATTGGATTGTTGATATCAAAATAAGAGGAGTGCTTAGCTGAAATCATTTTAAACTGCCGCAAAATAGGCTGCCACGTAACTACGAGGCTCAGCTTGAAAATGTGTGTGAGCCGGCAAATAAGCCATAAAATGCCCAACAGCATTTCATTGGTCAATGGTCATGGGTTTACTGGCCATGCCTTAATTTGAGATGGACATTTAATATTTCAAACTTAAGACTACCCTACTAAACAAGCATATTTTTTACAAGAGGCTCGTTATAGAAACCAGTTCTCTACATGAGTAAATACGAGAATTGAAAGGCAACAGTTATCGATCAATCAAGTACACTTACATTGGCAATAGGTTTTCCGAACGTTTTCCTTTCCATGGCGTATTTTGTTGCTTCATCTAAAGCTCTCTGTGCCAGACCAACCGCTCCTGCAGCAACCTTTAAAAGAAAACAGTAACACATTTAACATACACACGATCCAGGAATGCTCCTAAATTTATTTGAAAATTGTAATAGGTCATTCACTTCAGTTTAATTTAGTTGTAAATTACAAGTTGAAATAGCACTGTCATCTTTTTGACTGTCATAGACCTTTAAATTACACATAATTTTGCAACATTCCGCAAATAAAAGTGAACTTACCGGAGGTCTCGTGTGGTCAAAGGCACCCATTGCGATTTTGAAGCCAAGGCCCTCTGCTCCAAGAACATTCTGAAAAAGATGCAATAGTTAACATATATGGTTAAATGGGATGGGATAATTTAGCTTAAAGCTGCTATGTCTGTAGATTTAACCAAAAATTGAAAATCTGCCCATTGAAATATTTTAGTAATATCTAACATACCCGAAATCTGTCTACTACGAGTCAAGATTTTAAATCTGCGGACATAATACATGTATAATACCTTTAAAGAAATCCTCAACCTCTTCAGATAATCATATTAATTCCACAACATACCTCTTTGGGCACTCGAACATCCTCAAAAGTGACTGCGCACGTATCGGAACACTTCTGGCCCATGTTCCTTTCCTTCTTTCCCTTGTGCACCCCAGGGGAGTCCGCATCCACTATGAACCCTGTGAATGCTTGGCCTAAAAGTGGAAAGGAGGAAGGAGATTATATTTGCAAGTGAATTACACCGAGGCCAGACTAATTCATTATTAGCTTATAGGATTTACTGACTCAACACATTATCTACCAAAAAAAAAAAGGTTACCCCAGCTTTATTTGATTTTGACAAAATAGAAAATTGTTATTACAGCCTTTTTTTTGGCATACTGACCAACCTTATAAAATGTGCCTTGAGATTGTCCCGAGAAGCTTGAAATTAATTTTGTCAGGCCTTACAGCAGCATATTCACTTGATGAAAGGCTCAATCAAATAGAGAATGCAACCGAGTGACCCCCCCCCCCCCCCCACAGATCTCCAGAAGGTATACAACAAAATGGTCAAAAGATAAATTCTCAATTGCTTTATGCCGCTTAAAATCCCTGATGACCATAAATGTTATCTTTGAGTTAAAAAAAAAATTCCCCAAAATAAAAATGCCATCAATAAAATCAATTATCTTACCTGTAGGGGCTTTAGGATCAGGATCAGTCCTTGCAAGCACGAAATACCAATTGGCTACACTTCCGTTTGTGATCCACATCTTAGATCCGTTCAAAATGTACTCGTCTCCCTTCTTCACAGCTCTTGTTTTGAGGCCAGCTACATCGGAGCCTCCAGTTGGCTCTGTGACACAATAAGCCTGGAATGAAGTGAGACAGATTCCAATTAAATTAAAATTATTGAGGGTAGGGGACTAGGGGTGGGCGAAAAGCTTTACAAGTTTACATCCAGGAGAGGCGCCAAATCTTTCCATTCTCTCACTGTGACTGCATAAATGGAGATGTGTCCACACCTCCATTAACAAGAATCCGCGGATTCAAAACCGACCTAGCGCAATGAAATTGAAGGTGCCATTGCTTAAACCACTGAGCAACTGATATTGGAAGATAGGAGAAATAGTTGATTGGAAGATGCTAGACTATTAGTATAGAATCAATGCAGTTTGAACAGATTTCTAAAAAAAATGGAAAGATGGCTGCCAAAATGGCCACCATCTTGGATTTCTCGACATGTTCCTCATCCTGGCATCCATACCCACAGACCAATACCTGTACCAAATTTCATAACTGTAAGTGAAATATTAAGGTCACAATGGGCAGTTCAAGAATGAAGAAAGATGGCTGCCACAAAGTGGCTGCCATCTTGGATTTCTCAACATGTTCCCGACTGATACCCACAGCCCCATACCTGTTCCAAATTTCATAACTCTAAGCGAAATATTGAGGTCACGATGGGCATTTCAAGAAATGAAGAAAGATGGCTGCCAAAATGGCCACCATCTTGGATTTCTCGACTTGTTCCTCATCCATACCCACAGGCCAATACCTGTACCAAATTTCATAACTGTGAGAGAAATATTAAGGTCACAATGGGCAGTTCAAGAATGAAGAAAGATGGCTGCCACAAAGTGGCTGCCATCTTGGATTTGTCAACATGTTCCCGACTGATACCCACATCCCCATACCTGTTCCAAATTTCATAACTCTAAGTGAAATATTGAGATCACAATTGGCAGTTCAAGAAATGAAGAAAGATGGCTGCCAAAATGGTGGCCATCTTGGATTTCTCAACATGTTCCTGATCCATACCCACAGGCCCATACCTGTACCAAATTTCATAACTCTATCCGAAATATTGAGGTCACTATGAGCAGTTCAATAAATGATAAAAGATGGCTGCCAAAATGGCCACCACAAAATGGCCTCCATCTTGGATTTCTCCACATGTTCCCAATTCATACCCGGAGTTCCATACCTGTAGGCCTACCAAATTTCATAACTGTCAGTGAAATATTAAGGTCACAATGGGCAGTTCAAGAATGAAGAAAGATGGCTGCCAAAATGGCTGCCACAAAATGGCAGCCATCTTGGATTTCTCGACTGGTTCCCAATCCATACCCAGAGTCCCATACCTGTACCAAATTTCATAACTGTCAGTGAAATATTAAGGTCACAATGGGCAGTTCAAGAATGACGAAAGATGGCTGCCAAAATGGCCGCCACAAAATGGCCGCCATCTAGGATTTCTCGACATGTTCCCAATCTATACCCGAAGTCCCATACCTGTACCAAATTTCATAACTGTAACTGAAATATTAAGGTCACAATGGGCACTTCAAGAATGACGAAAGATGGCTGCCAAAATGGCCGCCACAAAATGGCCGCCATCTAGGATTTCTCGACATGTTCCCAATCCATACCCGAAGTCCCATACCTGTACCAAATTTCATAACTGTAACTGAAATATTAAGGTCACAATGGGCACTTCAAGAATGAAGAAAGATGGCTGCCAAAATGGCTGCCACAAAATGGCAGCCATCTTGGATTTCTCGACATGTTCCCAATCCATACCCGGAGTCCCATACCTGTACCAAATTTCATAACTGTAAGTGAAATATTAAGGTCACAATGGGCAGTTCAAGAATGACGAAAGATGGCTGCCAAAATGGCCGCCACAAAATGACAGCCATCTTGGATTTCTCGACATGTTCCCAATCCATACCCGAAGTCCCATACCTGTACCAAATTTCATAACTAACTGAAATATTAAGGTCACAATGGGCACTTCAAGAATGAAGAAAGATGGCTGCCAAAATGGCCGCCACAAAATGGCAGCCATCTTGGATTTCTCGACATGTCCCCGATCCATGCCCATAGTACCATAACTGTACCAAATTTCATTACTCTAAGTTCAAAACTAAGGTCACAAATGGACACATACACCTGTTGACAAGAAATGTTTACATATATGGACATATGGACACATGGACACATGGACATGGTTTACATGAGTCCCCTTTCACTACCCAACCCCCTCTAATAACCGACGTTAGGTCGGTTAAAAATTAATATCACACCTTTTTTTAAAAATTAAACTTTTATACTCACACAAAACAATGGTTCTTCCAACATTCTTCCCAAGTATTTCTTCTGCTGCTCGTCATTTCCGGCCAAAATGACGGGCATCTCCCCCAGCGAGTTGGCTTCAACGGCCGTCTGCATGCCTGTACACCCCCAGGCCAATTCTTCGGTGATCATACAAGAGTCAAAGGCACTCATTTCCAAACCACCTGGAAATAATGATAAATCATTTTAAATAATTAATAAATTTACCTAGCCTTAAAACCCAAAGCACAAAGGGTCTTACGGGAGCAGTTCTACAACCTGGGCAAAACTCGAAAGTTCTGTGCATTGGCTGTAAAATTGAAGATCCCAGAAATTGTTAGGAAGGCCCATTGGGGCCCGTGGTGCTTTGCTACTTAACAAGAACCATGTTGTCGGCCTATATGTAATATAGGCACGAGTCTGTCACCAGGCTGTCAAGTTGTAGAAAGGATTTTTGTCACAGCATTTCTGTCAAAACCACATTTGTTGCACCCTATAATGCCATTCCAGTTTCTTTAATGTACTGTAACTAAGGTCCCTGTGGCCTGAATTTCCATGTATCAAGAATCAGCAGTAAGGGGGTGACCATTTCATATCCAGGGAGGGGGAAGGCTTGCGAGTTTTTTCATTTGTTGCAGACGCATGTACAATTAGAAGAAATTATAAAGAAAAGATGCAAAATTCCAGTGAAATAAGCATTTCATTCAATATTTTTTGGATATGAAAGTAACTGTATAGAATCAATCCACATCTAACATTACATGCAGTGTTGTTGATACAGTGTATTGTATTAACTGAATTCTCACCTAATTTGGCGGGGATGTGGGCATTGATGAGTCCGAGTTCCCATGCCTGCTTCAAAATTTCTCTTGGGTACTGAAAATTAAAGTTTCAAAACAATGATAACATCCTTTGTTGAAAGATAATTTTTGGATGAAAACAGGGATGTCAGTGTTACAGTGTAGGTGAGGCTGGAGGGTAATTTGCCGCGAAACCCTATTTGCCTAAAGCATAGATGATTTTAATGTTTGAAAAAATAGTGGGCATGATAGAGTACCTTGCCGAAAAGGCTTCAATGGTGATTTTCCCAACCACTCTAAAACGAAACTGATGCCCTTGATGAAATAGGTCAGTTTAATAATATTTAGAGGAATTTCATCTCTGAAGAGAGAACGGTGCTCAGAACTTAGGCGTTGATCGCCTAATGAGACATATAAGGTAGAATTGTGTTTGAACAAACCTCGCCAGTCTTGTCATGGTAAGCTGCCTTTGGGGCTATCTCCTCTCGGGCAAATTTCCTGGCCATGTCCTTGTAGCCTTGTTGCTCCTCTGACAATTCTAAAATCGCAAAAAGTTAATGCCTTGAGATTTTTTACCGCACAATGGCGCACATCTATTATACACAAAGTAATTTAGGAATTGTGATATAATTCACACAAATAAGGTCTACTGGGTGTCATTTGTATCATTGGATAAGAAAGTGGGAAATTATCAGCAGAGTTTCCAAATTGTTTATTTCATGTCATGGTATGACCATAAATACTTTATTCCTTTCAAGTATGCAATGTCCTAAAAAAAGAAAGATTGACACCAAAAACACATGACTATCGAAATCTTCATTTAATCCTACTCTTAAAAGTCTATCTATTCAGCTGTGATGTCACCTTTTCTTCTCCATCCCTACTCCAGCCACATCCACAACATTTTGCATGACCACTCCTACTGACATTGCCTTTGAGTGTGGCTAATAAAATCCCTTGAAGTCCTCCCTCATTTCTTACTAATCATCTTTTTCTGCAGCCCTTTTCACGAAACTCCTTCATGCACCACTACAACGCCATTAATTTAGCCCTCACGTTACTTGCACCTACTCCCCCTGCTCTTCTGAGAGACCCAATGTATTTCGGAGGGAGGCACAGCCACTAAAACAACAGCCTCACCTGTCCTGCCTACATAGCAAGCATTTTCGCGGGCTTTCCTCTACATATGAATGTTATGCCAATATGCAAATTCATGTTATGCGGACCTTATAGAGAATATAAAGCACAACAAATTACACATCTAGCATTATGAATAACAAGTTTGATCTGAGTAAAACACAGAATAATTTACTTTCACACGAACATACAGGCTTCTAATACAACAGTAGGCCCTCATGTGTCACACCACAATCCCAATACACATGTACACATTGAACAAACACTCTGATGACCAGCCAGGACTTCATGATTTTCTCACAGTTCTAACATTCATTTGCCCTACTGCTAACTCTCATGGTCTAAGTGTCAAAATAATGTTCTTCTACCAAATCCTCGCACAATTACCAAGTGCTGTCTCTACTCTGCCATTTCATAAACTGTCAATGATGCATAACATGTTCGTAGCTTGAATCATACATCAAAGCATGTATAGATAGATACGTACACACATAGGCACTCAACTTTCCCCACTCTTTCCCAACTCACTTTCACTTTTTAATAACACAACTACAACACATGCATGGCTCATATAGTGAATATTTCGCTTTTATGCACTCTTCACAAGTATATCATAGCAAAAATGCATGCAATTCAATAAATATCACATGAAATGCATTTTCAGGTCACCTGTCTCTCCAACGGGTATACTAGTATGTTTTAATAGGAACATGTATATCAATGACACTGTTGACACATGCATTGTACACAACATTTCAATGATGGCCTTTGTTTTTCTTTGTTAAGAGCTGTATTATTATAGGGGTGTAGTATCCGTTATACAAATTAAGTTTTGTGGAATAGAGAAAAGAAAAATTTAGCTTTTCGGATCTTACTGACCAGATTTTCTGCCTATGAAAAAAAAAATTGCCCTTTACCATGAATTTTCTTAAATTAAGATTTCAGATTTAGTTATTTTGTCCTACTGACCAACCTGAGAAAAAGTGCCTCAAGAAGATCTGAGAAGCTAAAGATCAATTATGTCTGGCCATTATATATATATCTTAAAATTATGTAACACTGTTGTCACTGTAAGTCTATAAGTCTACAAGGGAAAGGTAAACCCATATATTTTTTGACCTCGCTTCATAAGTCAGTCAAGAGATCTAGACCAGGAGGAGATATAACCACATATCTTTCTGGGGTCAACTTCTAGAACATTTCAAGGTGAACTAGACTATTGGTTATAAGTAGGGATTAAATCATTCGAGGCTTAATAATGCATTTAACTGATATATAATAAATATGATTAGCATGAATATAAATTTATATAATATCAATAATGAACTGTAATTTTCCAATTAATGATATACATACATATATGGGCCCTATACATATAGGGGCACATTTTATCAAAGATATAGGGTCACCAACATGGCTTCTTGATGCCAAGGAAAAATGTTTGAATTTTAGAATGAAAAATGAATGTGACAGTCTATTCTAAGGGAGGTCATTAATTAGGACATTTCAAGTTTCCATTCACTATCTTGAGTCAAAAAGTTGCAAAACAACCTCTCTAGGAGGACATTTCATCAAATGAGAGTTAAGTAATTTAATTATGTTCTTACGGAAAGATACTCCGCCCGCGGCTGCATGTCCTGCTTCTGCCTGGTTGGCAGCGGTGGAAAGGTTGCGAATTCCATGTCGCACTGCTCCTCCAAACCGACTCATCATCTGCAAATAATAATATAAACCTCTAGGAGTATCCGTGATATTAAAGTCTTCATGATTAGCATTATTGAAGCAATTAACACTTGACTGGATAGTTTGTCACATACATACATGTACACAAACGTTTTTCAACACACAAAATGACAAATGCAAACCCTGGAACTGAGTTGAGCTGATCAGAAATTACATAATATTCTAAACAGACTTTACATAATTCCTGCACAATTGCATTAACTCTCTGTTTCATAAAAATACAGAGGCCTTATACATGTAAAGCATGGATATGATAGTGCTTTCTTGTTATTAAGTAGCACACCATAGTCAAAAGATATAATTTGTGAATTTTATGTTCACTGGCTGTCAGTGTCAAGTTGACATTTCGTTTCATAACACGTTTTTGGCTGCAGCATTCTGACAGTTTTCTGCAGCAAATACAGCTCCAGATTCACTTATATTTCGGAATATTACACAGTTAGCACCATCTAAGTATTAGGCACACAGGGGTACCACGATATTGCAAACTACGCAGTAAATAAAGGCAGAAAAACACTGGAAATACCTTGACTGAACTGATCGTGGCCATGGCTCTCACTGTTGTGCTGAGCAACTGGGTCGTGTAAGGTCAAAGGTCAAATGTGACGTCACAGCGATTTCAGCCAATCAGAAGCAAGGACATGGAGTCCATGTGCAAAATACGCACACCAGGTGGATCACAATTAAAAAAAGAAAGAAAAAAAAAGGGCTTGATAAGCCTATCCAAATCTCAGCACAAATTTGAAGTGTCATGCAGGCATTGTTATTATAACAGGGCTCCCAGCAGCCTATATTTCCTATAAATTCCTATAATATTTCCCTATATATTTTTTGCTCCCTATATTTCCCTATATTTTCAAGGATTTTTGCCGAAAATCCCTATAAAATCCTATTTTTTTGTGGCATTAAATTTGCAATTTGGCTTTTCGCATGTGAAATGAAATTGATGGTTACTGTTTATAGTGCGTATGATCTGTGACTTGATACTGCATTTTTACTTACACCTATGAAATTTGGCACAGGGGTAGAACTGACCAAGACCTTTAATTCCAGACCTGGAGCCACCCCAATTTTGCGTTTCCATGGCAACCAGGGGGTCTCCAAAAATGCATCACTTTTAAGCCTATTTATGTTGGAATAACCCCAAAAAAGGAATGTTGCATGTGTTGTTTTCACCTTGATATGTTCTCAAATTACTTGGGAGAAATCATAACATGGAATTTTGTTAAAATAGTCAAACTTGCCAATGGTTGCTATGGTTACCAATGACATATTGAGAAAAAGTGTCACTGGATAATCTGCCTTACCATGACACCTTGGTAATAGTCCAGGCAATCCATGGTTTGACCCACCACAAATTGCAATAGTTTTGATCTATACATTTTCTGAAAGCTTGGAAACCTGGCTTTGACATACTAAAAGTCTGCTCAGATAGTCCCGTGCGAAGTCTGTTTTCTGAGGGGTCAATGGAGGGACTGTCAGAACACAATTTTCGACGTTAAAATCCCAATCCAGTCAAATGAGATGTATATTAGGGGTTAAAAAGACATGGCATTGTTTAATATTTCAATGAATTTTGGTTGGTAAGTGTGCTAGCATTCCAGAAAACAATTTTTAACAATATCTGCCTTCTGATAGGGGTCGTTAATTGGCAAAATCAAAAATGGCCACCATTACGCGCTTTCCAAACCAAAAAATGATTATATATTGAAAACTAATTGAGATAGAGAAGAAATTATAGTGTCTATACCTATGTTTTTGGTACCAAGGAATTCAAATATGATATCAGAACATGTCTTAGTACAATAATAAGAGATGAAATGCAACATGGCTGCCACCATGAGTCCATGATCCACAGAAACCGTAAAGCGACCATAGAAAAAATTGCCATCAGTTAAAATAAATTGCTTTATTTAATATTTCAATGGATTTAGGTAGATAAGTATATACATAAGTAATCCAGAAAATAAAGGTTTACCATAATCTACCTTCTACTAAAGATAATGAAATGGCACAAACCAAATAGCAACCATCACTCACTATCCATATTCACGCCATAAAAATGGCTATATCTGTCAATCTCAGTCATGAGATTGATATATTGCATAGGTATAATCTGTCTTGATCTGCGTTTTAATGCCAAGGAATTCAATAATCAAATAATATATGGTTTAGCTTTGGTAATTTTATTATTTAAATGTAATGATAAAATGGGCGCACCTGCACCCTCAATGGAGCCATCAACAGTAATATTGTCAAGTACAAAGAAGAAGAAGGAGGTTTAAGTCACCAAAAACTGGTACATTTGTTGGTTGCAGGCAAACATTTATGAGAAATTTATGTATCAAAGTGCAAATGATTAGAAATGTACCTTAGTTATGAGCTACCACTTCCTTAAGGGGCGGGCACATTTTCCGCTCTGATTATGGTGACACTGACATGTTTAAATTGTTTAAAATGTAAAAAACTAAGTCTTGAAATACACATATAAGCAGTAAAGTAAAATACTTTAGGATATGTGTGGGAAGAATACACACATAATACATAAATATCATCTATATTTCTGTTCCAACTAGGTCTAAAATGAATAAATTAAAAAAAATTACTATTGAGGGGCCATTAGGGACGCAAAAAATCTTCACAAACACCTTTTAAGATAACTCAGCTAAACTAACTACTTCTTTCTCTTGCTCAGAATCTTGTAGCCACTTTTACTGAATAGGCCCAAGATTGGTGACAACAAAAAACAGAAAGGCGATCAACCCCGATTATTTTTGCACCTTTGTTCTGAATGCTCAACACTGAATTCACGGCAAATCATTCTTACAACATGAGCAGGTGTTTTTGTCATTGCAACTGTGATTTGATAATTTTCATCAGTGACATAATTACAGGGAGGCTCCTCTTGATTTTTGACAGGCTTTGCTGAATTACTCTGAATTTTCTTGGACCAAATCCAGCCCCAGTCTTGTAGGAACGAGGTCATTTCCATGCCATGCCATCACAGTTTAGAGGAGTAACCTCCATGAAGCAGCTTTGCTGTTGAATCTCACAGCTCCTCCAATTAATCACATTTAGTGTCTCTTCATATTTTTCCATGAATGAACTGACTGCTATTCGCAGATGACTTTTCACACTGAAAGGCTAGAAAGGAAAATTAGTGCCAATCTGTGCCACTGGCATGGACTACCCAGACGCTTCAGCAGCGTTGTACTGTATACAGCTCAGGAAATAGCTCAAGTCGCCTATCCCAATGTCACATTTGTAAACCAGAAGACTTCGAATCAGCAGTGATAAGGAGAGTAGTGACAGTCAGGATGAGAAAATGTGTGGAACAGAGATTGAACCTTGGAGAATTGCTGAAGATCCTAGATGCATTTAATAAAAGTGAGCAACCACCAAACCATCAGCATGTTATGCCTGGTTATTGGTGGAAGGATGCTACAGCATGAGACATAGTGTCCATGCGAACAGGTCTATTTGACACCAAGTGAAGACAGTACTGAAAGCAGGAGATTGTTTCAGATAAACTTTGCAAAGGAACAAGAAGCAAAGGCGAGACAAGTTAACAGGGACATATATGAAACAGTAACAGACTGGGATTCCTGAAGTTTTCAAACACTATCGGAGACAAATATTTTGAGACCAGACATTGTGTGTTACCTATTATATCTAGAGAAGTAGTCAATTTCAATCAGTCATGAGGGAAACAGCAAGTTATTTGAGATCCTAATGCAAGTTTAGATGGTGCGGAAATTAATCCAACTCCAAACTCTCTTGAAGTAGTTAAACAATTGTATTGATTAAATGGGATTGCTACACTGAAATAAGGTTCAAGCACACTGCCTGGGTGTTGGTTTGTATACATTGAATGGTACATGCCTAAATAAAAGCATTGCAAGTACTTTCAAGTTTGTCAACATCTTGGGATTCTTGAAGGCACATTCTTGCTGCAAAACAGCTGCATGCAAAAAAAATAACATGCAAGCACTTTAACAGCTGCTTGTAGATAGACTTAGTATCTATCTATCTATCTATCTATCTATCTATCTATCTATCTATCTATCCATCTATCCATCTATCCATCTATCCATCTATCTAACTATCTATCTATCTGTCTATCTATCTATCTATCTATCTGTCTATCTATACTCCCCCCTGCCTTCCTCCCCCTCCCTTTTTTCCTTCCTATACTTTCCTTCCTTTTTTCCTTCCTTTTTTGCTTTCCTTTTTTCCTTCCTTTTTTCCTTCCTTTTTTCCTTCCTTCATTCCTTCCTTCATTCCTTCCTTCATCCCTTCCTTCATTCCTTCCTTGATTCTTTCTATTGAATCTGCAAACATTGGATCTGGCTGCTGCTGTTGGTGCTGGTTTCTTGAACTTGAACTTGAACTTGACTGGTATTTTCCTCCTCTGGGGCAGGAGAACCCTCTATCTTCCAATAGAGGTGGATGTAGTGGTAATGTCATTAGTTTCTCTTGCTCGCCCTCGCTCGTTTTCTAGCCCATGCTGCAGCCGATCCGTTGCCCAGTAATATTGATCGCTGGTTATGCAGCCCGAAGCAATACCTCCTGGTAGTGCGCTCTATTTCTGTTAGCAGATCCATGTCATGGCAGAATCGTGAAGGGTCGATTATAAACTGCACCCTTGCTTCTTGGCTCTTAGCTCCAAAGTCGCGGAAGTAGTTTGTGAGTTTTGTTGAGGCTTCCTTTCTCTTCTCTAGCAGCTGTCTACAGTTTAGCAAGAAATGTTCCAGAGTTTCTGCTTCTTCTTCGCACAGTGGGCAGGTTTTCCGCATGCTTTTCCCCGCACATTTCATAGACGTAAGGGGGTATCTGCCTGTCAGGAGAGCAGCCTTAGTAGTTGCCATCATCACCTCATTAGTGTTGTGGTCACATTGCCATACGTGGTGCACGCTTCCTATCCTGCAGGCATCCAGGTTGAGCATCCGGAGGGACTTCATCTGTTTTGCCTCACTCTTAAGTTTCGCCTCCCAGTAACATGTGATCTTGTTCTTGACTAGTCGTTTCCATCTCTCTTTTGTTGGTGGGTTATTCATCAGGATGATCGGTGATGGTAGATCGTAGATGTACAAAATATTCTTCAGTTCTGTTGTCCAACTTCTTGAATCTGACCTCTTGATGGTTAACTGGCGATGCAGGACTTCGTACTCTGGGCTGCCAAATCTTCTGCAGATGGTATTGAAGAGAGCTAACATTCTCTGGTGGATTAGTCCTCGCAGAGGTATCGCCCCTGTTAGTAAGTACAGAGCAGGTTTTGCACTGCAGCTGATCATTTAAAACTCCCGCCAAAAACGAACATTTTAGTTTCGTAAATGAAAATTTTAATGTCACAGAAGTTTACCAAAAGTTGATGGTTGCAAGATAAAATTATATTGAGACTGTATGCTAACTTTCAAGGCGATAGGTGAAATAGTGCGACTTCCTATATGGTCAGAGGCTTACAGAAAATTCTAACTGTAATACAGGCTGCAAGCAGCTGTAAAAACTCAGCAACCACCACAAATTCCTCGCAACTGTATACGACAGAATTTTGTGAGACAAACACTTGAAACAAAAATTTTACCTGTTGAATAATTATGTTAAAGCAACTATACAGCCTTTCTCAGTGATCTCTCTGATTGAGTAAAATAACGATTCTTGGTATTAAAAACATATACTATATACACCCAAAAATTACACCTTCATATCAATTACTAGAGTTCTCCGTGGCCTAATGGTTTAAGGTGCTTGTTTGTGCTACCAGTCTGGCTTTGAGGTCATGGGCTCGACTCCCACTCCTGGAACTCAATTTGGTCCGAGCCCATGGGACATTAAATGGAGGTGGGTTGTATCCAGTGTTCTTTGCTGGGGTAACTGAAAGACCCTGGGCATCCCTGAATTAATAGGGTATGTGCGAGACTCATCATACGGCGGTCACCAACACTGGAGAATGCTACGGCACGGGAACCTAGGGCAATGTTCCTCTAGTCTCTGCCCATGGCGCGGTTCTATGGCTGCCCTGAGCTGCATCATTGCGGAAGGCTCACCATGAATTTCATGCCTGCATTGCAGTGCATGACTGACAGTATTTACAATTACAATTACAATTACAACAAACAATTAGTTTGCAAGATAGGAGCATTTCATGATTTTGATAGTGCTTGATGGCAGTCATGTTTGATTACACCTAATACAGTAAATCTTTAACTTCTGGATTGCTTATATCATACTTACCCACCTAAATCCATTGAAATATTAAAGCAATTTATTTTAACTGACGCAATTTTTGCTTTGGTCACTACGGTTTCGGTGGATCATTGACTCATGGTGGCAGCCATGTTGCATTTCATCTCTTAGTATTGGACAAAGACATGTTCTGATATAATATTTTAATTCCTTGGTACCAAAAACATAGGTATGGACAGTATAATCTCTTCTCAATCTCAATTAGTTTTCAAGATATAAGCATTTTTTGGTTTGGAAAGCGCGTAATGGCGGCCATTTTGGATTTTGCTACTTTACGACCCCTATCAGAAGGCAGATATTGTTAAAAATTGTTTTCTGGAATGCTAACACACTTACCAACCAAAAGCCATTGAAATATTAAACAATTCCAGGTTTTTTGAACGCCTGATATACATGTCATTTGACTGGATTGGGATTTTGACTTCGAAAATTGTGTTCCGACAGTCCCTCCATTGACCCCTCAGAAAACAGACTTCGCACGGGACTATCTGAGCAGACTTTTAGTATGTCAAAGCCAGGTTTCCAAGCTTTCAGAAAATGTATAGATCAAAACTATTGCAATTTGTGGTGGGTTAACCCCCATATTATCACCAGTTGCCTGGACTATCAAGAGTGGCATGGTTCTAAACGGAATTTAGATTTGGCAGGGATAAAAGTTAGATAGTTGGTCATTTTACCCTGTTGTATCCATGGCAACCAGAGCCACTGAACAAGGTGATTTGCTGTCATATCTTTCATTAAGGGAGTCAACTCATTCCATCCTTTATTTTAGAGGGATCAATCAATTCAGGCATGTTAAATATGTATGGGGGCAAAATATAACATACATTGTACTTATATGCAATAAGGTATAAGGTAAGGAGTCATTCCATTTTCTTGCATGCACGGCAACCATTGATGCAAAAATAATGTCTTATATGAGCACTTTTGTAAATTGTATAATACACATGTGCAGGGCCGGATCCAGGGTCTGGGAGGCCCTGGGCACAATCAGGCACTGAGGCCCCCATCTTGCCATCTATTTATGATGTAAAATTATAATATGTACACATACTTGCGTTGCGTACAAGAATTTGGGAATATTTCATTTTCCTGAGATTGCCAACATTGACACATTTTCATGGTCATGAAAATATTCCACCCAGTAGGCTACACATTATCCAAAAACAATTACTGCCGCTGGGACAAGTACCAAAATGTAGCGCTCGTCAGGCCTATTTTAAGTGACTGTATTACAAATCCATTTTCGATAAATGGTTACAGATTACACTTGTACACTGGTTTCAAAAATGAAGTTGAAATCTTTTTGTTTGACAATTGAGCCAGGAAAATCATGTGAAATCTAAACAAACCTTTTAAAGAAATGGTTGACCACTGGACATTTTTTTTCAAAAGTTTAAGTCTGAATATACTTCACAAATGTATTT
Source organism: Platynereis dumerilii (assembly GCA_026936325.1). Classification (NCBI taxonomy): domain Eukaryota; kingdom Metazoa; phylum Annelida; class Polychaeta; order Phyllodocida; family Nereididae; genus Platynereis; species Platynereis dumerilii. The sequence continues at coordinate 44,655,014 of JAPTHN010000006.1, read as the reverse complement.
TTTAAAACAACTAAATTGAAGTTTTTTGATAGCCTCTGTCTGTTTTTATCTTCTTGGATGACTACTGAATTTAACATAATCCAAAAGGCCTATTGAATACAATTTGATTTTCCTGTAAAAATGGTTGCAGTCCAAAACATGAAAGAAGAACATTCTTAAAAACTGAAAATATGAGTTTTTGCTGGCTCAAACTTTCTGAAGAAGCACAAAGAACCTCCATAAGAATATAATATGAATACAATATTCATGCTGGCTGCCAGGAGGGCCACAATTTGAGGTGGGTCTGTAGTGTATGGTTGAGGCGGGCCTCGATTTATTCAGGATATAATAAAAAAATTAAACAATCTTTACATTAGATTGGCAATACTCTCTTGCACTGAGGTCAAATTTCCTTGATGGTGGACTCAAAGGGGCCTCCATTTTGAAGGAGGCCCTTATTTATTAGGAAAAAAGTGCCTAACCAGGGCCTCTATCTGAGTTGGGCCTCTATCACACATTGAGAATAGTATGACGAATGTGGTCTACATTCTTAATCATCAAGGCTTTGTGGTGTGATCGGTATGTCATCGGAAAAGTGTATGCGTTTTTCTTCTTGATTTTCAAGCTTTTTTCCCCATTTTTTTTGTGAGGCCCCCCTTGCCAAGTGGGGCCCTGGGCACAGTGCCCACTGTGCCCTATGGGTAATCCGGCCCTGCACATGTGTATCCTGGTTGACTCAAGGTTGGTACAATATTAAAGACTATCACATTTTGACCTGAAGGCAAAAAAAAATTAATAACAAATTTATATAAGGAATCGGCAAAATTTCATGTATCCATGGCAACCAAAGCAGCCCAAACAAGGTCTTTGATCAACAGAAAGAAATGTTTGGACAGCAGACTAACCAGGGGTGGACTGGCGGCATTTCGGGCCAAGGTAAAATAACATCCATACAATAATATGTTAACAGTAATCAGCTACTTCAGCTTAATTTTTAAATTTGTGATTTGTAATTTCTAACAATTGCTGGTCATGTTTAGGCATGCGGTCCATGAAGTGTCTTGTGAGCCTTGAGCAGAGATGAAGGGCACATTACACAAGTAACCTGTGCCATTGGCAGATGTCATTCTCAAGTGTTGGTGATCGTCGTGTGATGAGAAGACTGGCAATCTTGCATATACCCTCATAGTTGGGGAGCCAGTGGGCCAAAATGTGGAAAATCGTGGGGCCCGTCGGACAACATCACAAATTTGGACAGGAACTTGCCCGTCAAAATTCAGGTTGTTGTACTATCAAATTGTGGTATAGGTTTTGAGATAAATGCGTTACCATGGCAACGATGTGCTATTTTCAACAGATTTCTTGGAAATAGTAATGGTATCTTTCTTTTCATGTGGAGGACTGCACAATAATCACAGCATCTTCATTTTTGGGTCAAATCTTCAGAAGGCATGGGGCCTTCAAATGGCACATGTAATTTATGGTTATGAAATATATCTGTTACCATGGAAACCATTTTCTGATGCACTCTATGAAAATTACTGACTTCAACAAGTTCTGCAATGCTGCATTTACACAATATTAGGTATAGTGACAAAATTTTTTCAGAATAAGTGCTATCATATTCAATTCTTGCTACAGTAAAAAAATTATTAAGAGGACGTTATATTTAATGTTGCTACGGCAACAGAAACACATGAAAGTCATATCCGGTAAAATATCTAAATTCTACTCTCAGGCCCCTTACCTAGTTCAATAGCACACAAATATGATACGCTATCACACATTATAGTTGTACCAACTCAAATACAGACATTAAGTTCATATATTTCTTACCGTTACCATGGTAATCATTGAAAAATGCATTTTTTTTGCAATTTGAGCAAAAAAATACAAATCTCTGCTTTGTCAAGCTAATTAATTTGTCTTGATTGGGCAGAAACATGAAAAATGATTATGCTATCATTTTCTCAGATAAAACTTGGCACTAAAAAATTCAGTCTTTAGTTGTTACCATGGCAACTGTTGGAATATGCTGTCCTTTCCACATACAAACAAAATATATGACCTTAGATCTGCCTGATCATGTGAATTTTAATCAACCTGACAACAACTTATCAATACAATTATATTACAAAGGATATAAGCAGATTTATCATAACATGAATTTGTTACCATGGCAACCATCAAAAAGTACCTTTTAAAGCCATTACAACTTTGATTTCACATCAGGATACTCAATTCCTCATCTTATCTAAGATAAAACATGAAACATGTTTTATATTTATGCGAACATTATCTTAAGTCAAAAGACAGTATAAATTTTGTTGTTTCTATGGTTACCACTATAAAGTGTGATAAATTATACTATTAGACTGTCCAGTCTTATGATCGGAATATATAGAGTAAATTATCATGAGTTGTCATTGCATTCATCCATTAATGTTATTTTGTAAGGTGAGGGGGGAGGGTTGGTCTAGCGGTAGCATGCTGGGCTGCCAATCGTTGGGTCCAGGGTTCGAATCCAGCTCTTGTCGTGTCACCTGGGCTTATGTTGGACGGCTGTATCAATCATTCTTCACATCATTGCCGTGTCCTCCTCCTGTCTTACTTAGCCTACCAAGTTCATAAATACAGGACGTAAAGCCACAATCATCCCTTATTTGGTAAGATGAAATCAAGGAGACATTTCATTACGTCATGAAGGTCATCTCCTATTGCCGCTAGTGTATTGTAGTCAGCATAATTTTCATTGACACAATACATCAGGCCATTTACAGATAATTATATTGTACATAACGGGGCCCAAGTCACCTCCCTTTGGGATACCCTTTTTAACAGTTGAACATTCACTTTCTTCCCCCAAAGTGTCTCGTTCTTTGTTTCCTGCATGATTTATAATGCCATTAGTCGGCATGCATTTGCAGAAATACCATGTATACGCATATAATTCTAATTGGCAGATGGCTCTGCCTGTGATTTAGATTTTGTAGGGGTTTCCAGGCAATATAAGGAGATACGGGTAGATGGAGATAAGAGAAGGCTGAGCTTAGAGCAGGTAGAGATAAGAGCAGGTGGCGATAAGAGTAGGTGGTGATACAATTAGGTGGAGATAAGAGCAGGTGGAGATAAGAGCAGATGGAGATAAGAGCAGGTGGAGATAAGAGCAGGTTGGGACAAGTGAAGGTGGAGACAAGAGCAGGTGAAGATAAGAGTAGGTAGAGATACAATTAGGTGGATATAAGAGTAAGTGGTGTTTAGAGTAGGTTGAGATACAATAAGGTGGCAATTCGAGTAGCTGGAGATAGCAGTAGGAGGAGGTAAGAGTATAAGTGGCAATGTTATTAGATGGAGATATTACTAGATGGAGATAATACAAGGTAGGAATTAGAGCGGGTGGAGATAAGAGTAGGTTGCTTTAAGATTAGGTGGAGATAAGAATAGATGGCAATCAGAATCGATGAGTTAGGTGGAGACAAGAGCAGATGGAGATAAGAGTAGGTGGAGATACAATTAGGTTGAGATAAGAGTAAGTGGCGATTAGAGTAGGTGGAGACGCAATAAGGTGGCATTAACAGCAGACGAAGAAACAATAAGGTGGCAATCAGAGTTAATGAGTTAGGTGGAGACAAGAGCAGATGGAGATAAAAGCAGGTTGGGACAAGAGAAGGAGGAGACAAGAGCAGGTGGAGATAAGAGTAGGTGGAGATACATTCTGTGGAAATAAGAGTAAGTGGAAATAAGAGTAGGTGGAGATACAATAATTTGGCAATAAGAGTCGGTTGAGATACAATGAGGTGGCAATAAGAGTAGGCAGGCAAGCAGAATAAATGGCAGGTGCAGTAAAGAGAAGGTGGAGATAAGAGAAATTGGAGATTAAAGGAGGTGGAATAAAGAGCAAGTGGGCATAAGAGTAGGCAGGTACGATTAGGTGGAGAAATGCATAGATAGAGAAAGAGCAGGTATGCCAAAATGCTATGTAATATTCTGTTGAAACATTTATTGATAATATATATTCAACCAATTTCAACTCCAGTCACCTGCAACAAAATTTTAGTGAAGTAAAGGCAATAAGGCATTTTTGTTGAGATGCTAACGACAGTGTGATGTAATGATAATTTGGGTAAAAATCTTTGTTGGGACCAGTGCAAAACTGGTAGTCTGGCAATATATGCATGCAATGGACTTATGAACACCAGAAACATGTTCGAAGTGAATCTGGTCCAGAAATATGCAGTCAAAATAGGGCAGCAAGGCATTTGCTAATGACAACTTGAGATAGGACAACTGACATGCCAACAGAAATACTCAGACATTTTGGTTTACATAAATGATACAGAGCTGCAGATAGTGCAGTTATTTTCTAGGATTCTCAAACAACGTAAGGCATAAGGTTTTCTCACAGAATGTGTGTCCCTTTCATTTTTATTAAGAAACAAATCCGGTCTGATGCTAATGATGCAATATTGGAGACATTGAAAAAACAACCTCCTGCTCTTATACATAATAATATTTCAGCTATTGGTAACTCGATTTTAGAAGAGTGATAGTCAAGTCTCCATGTATGGAAGAGTTTAATTGAATCAGGATCCTGGAGTAGTGTTTGTGACGCGATCTTTCAAAGAAAATGTTGGTGGAGACGAGCCATTTTCAGGGGGGTTGGCCACTTCAATGCTATTTTTGGATGGGATAAAAATAACAAATGACAATAAGAGGTCCTGCATGTACCTTCCTGTTATAATGAATTATTGTTAAACACTGGAGACAAGAATTTCAGACTTAGCAAAGTTCGACCAAGATAACATCTACAGATGTCTAGAAAGTGCAAAACCGACTATTTACAGACCAATGAAAATATATGGTTATCCAGACGTCTGTATCACCTATATTTCTGATAAGCTCTGAATCAACTGATTAACCATAACTGATACAAACAAAACATCTTGAAGCCAGTGACATCACACAACCAAGTTGAAAGTTAATTTTGAAAATGTTTTGACCGCTAACCCGCAAACAGCTCTAAAGGCCCTGTCACACCTACCGTTTCAGATTGCGTGTGTATTGCGTCCTTATTATAATATTGACACGCTGGTGTACGTTTTTTGTATAAACATGTTTTATATTTATGCGAACATTATCTTAAGTCAAAAGACAGTATAAATTTTGTTGTTTCTATGGTAACCACTATAAAGTGTGATAAATTATACTATTAGACTGTCCAGTCTTATGATCGGAATATATAGAGTAAATTATCATGAGTTGTCATTGCATTCATCCATTAATGTTATTTTGTAAGGTGAGGGGGGAGGGTTGGTCTAGCGGTAGCATGCTGGGCTGCCAATCGTTGGGTCCAGGGTTCGAATCCAGCTCTTGTCGTGTCACCTGGGCTTATGTTGGACGGCTGTATCAATCATTCTTCACATCATTGCCGTGTCCTCCTCCTGTCTTACTTAGCCTACCAAGTTCATAAATACAGGACGTAAAGCCACAATCATCCCTTATTTGGTAAGATGAAATCAAGGAGACATTTCATTACGTCATGAAGGTCATCTCCTATTGCCGCTAGTGTATTGTAGTCAGCATAATTTTCATTGACACAATACATCAGGCCATTTACAGATAATTATATTGTACATAACGGGGCCCAAGTCACCTCCCTTTGGGATACCCTTTTTAACAGTTGAACATTCACTTTCTTCCCCCAAAGTGTCTCGTTCTTTGTTTCCTGCATGATTTATAATGCCATTAGTCGGCATGCATTTGCAGAAATACCATGTATACGCATATAATTCTAATTGGCAGATGGCTCTGCCTGTGATTTAGATTTTGTAGGGGTTTCCAGGCAATATAAGGAGATACGGGTAGATGGAGATAAGAGAAGGCTGAGCTTAGAGCAGGTAGAGATAAGAGCAGGTGGCGATAAGAGTAGGTGGTGATACAATTAGGTGGAGATAAGAGCAGGTGGAGATAAGAGCAGATGGAGATAAGAGCAGGTGGAGATAAGAGCAGGTTGGGACAAGTGAAGGTGGAGACAAGAGCAGGTGAAGATAAGAGTAGGTAGAGATACAATTAGGTGGATATAAGAGTAAGTGGTGTTTAGAGTAGGTTGAGATACAATAAGGTGGCAATTCGAGTAGCTGGAGATAGCAGTAGGAGGAGGTAAGAGTATAAGTGGCAATGTTATTAGATGGAGATATTATTAGATGGAGATAATACAAGGTAGGAATTAGAGCGGGTGGAGATAAGAGTAGGTTGCTTTAAGATTAGGTGGAGATAAGAATAGATGGCAATCAGAATCGATGAGTTAGGTGGAGACAAGAGCAGATGGAGATAAGAGTAGGTGGAGATACAATTAGGTTGAGATAAGAGTAAGTGGCGATTAGAGTAGGTGGAGACGCAATAAGGTGGCATTAACAGCAGACGAAGAAACAATAAGGTGGCAATCAGAGTTAATGAGTTAGGTGGAGACAAGAGCAGATGGAGATAAAAGCAGGTTGGGACAAGAGAAGGAGGAGACAAGAGCAGGTGGAGATAAGAGTAGGTGGAGATACATTCTGTGGAAATAAGAGTAAGTGGAAATAAGAGTAGGTGGAGATACAATAATTTGGCAATAAGAGTCGGTTGAGATACAATGAGGTGGCAATAAGAGTAGGCAGGCAAGCAGAACTAGAGGTCGTGTCGCAAGCGGAACGTACGCGAGTTTCTGGTGCGTGGTTGTAGAGTTTGGTAAGATGGGGGAGTCATGAAGAGATGGAAGTATGAACTAGAAGTGACACTGCGAAGCGGTATGAAAGGAGGTGGTCCTTTACCTTGGATGGCGCTTGTCGTGCTTATCTATATATATTCATGAATGCTGTAAAAATTGAGCATAGACATGAAATGTTGCCTTAACGAATACAAACAATATACCACAGACACTGTCAGACAGGTTGTAAGACAAAAGAGGTGAAAATGATTGCTATGGTACTACCCAAAAAATACTAGTACAGAGCTTTCGATAATATGAAATTCACACTGCGTAAGATTCGGCATTTTAATTTGAACATTGGAATCTTTGGTAAATTGATGAATAAAATGAAAAAGCGATGCAGATATCACCAAAATGTTGTTAGGCCTACTTTGATTGCAAATTGCTTTCCACTCCTAGTGACAGCTGGAACAACTATAAAAATAAAGCGAAACAAAAACAGTCTTTTGTAAACTATTGGATTTCACAAGATTGACATATGAAAATCACAAGCTGAAGGTGAAGGATCAGCATTTTAATAGGCTGTCAATTTCTTACTTTACCAATATCAATCACAGGGGATTTTGCACAAACTTTGTATTGTTATAGCATATACTATAATTAATGTAATATTATATTACTAGCATAGTACCCGTGAAGCAGGCTATCAAAGTATCTGTCTATGTACATTAGGAATGTTTAGAAAGTGTGTATTCGTAAGAAATGCAGGCACTGCACCTTTTGCTGAATGAGTGAAATGGGAGTTGAAACATTGGAGAAGCAGGATACTCGTGAAGAATTACTAATAAGCATAGCTACTGGTATAATATGAAAATTTGAAGGGAGGAAATGCATGCAAGTTTATTGCAGGCATTAAGTGTAGAAAAGCTGTATGCAAAATGTCGTGATTTTGCACTAAGCATATCATTATGAGTGGAGGCTGTTCTGGTCATTAAAAGTACCCCTACCGAAATACACAGGCTGAGTGAGTGTAGCCCTGGGAGCATGAGCAGCTGCAGGAATAGTGCTCTAATGCTGTGGGTTGTTTTTCCATGCATGAGGTGGCATCTGAAGGCAGATTTTACAGGAATGAGAGGGTTTTGAAGGAAAACGGAGCTTATTGAAAAGGAAAATGTCAATGCCAATAGACATGCGAAGTTTGGTGATGATTGAGAGAAAAATGGCTGAGAAATAAGGGTAACAACAAAGAAACAAAGATAGTGTAATTATATATAGATACAAATAGACTCATGGACATGGCGCAGAATCCCCTGTGATATCAATGAGCTTAAATGAGACTCAGTTCATGCTTGTAAGTTAAGAATGTTTGAAAATGTTTCAATAATATCAAAGACATTGCCTGTATTGCTAAAAGATATAAAATTTATTATTATTTACACAGAATCATTGGCACAGAGAGAAAATTGTCAAATCTAGTCAGGAATAAAAATAATTATTTTGAAAGTCATAAAGTAACTGCAAAAAGTGTAGACCTAATAACAATTGTTTGATCTCTTGTTTTTACTTGAAATAGCACTTTAATAGGTGTAATGGGAAGTATGAATAAGTGCAGTGAAATTAGTATATATTGATGCTGTTATTTGAGTAACATAAAATGATTGTACTTAGGTCTACTTTAGTCTACACTCTACAGTACATTGTTATTATTATACATGGCATAATAATATAATCTGACGGTAAGACAGTATTGAAATATATAATATGTAAATTCCACAGCATAGTAGTGCAGCTTGTTTTCTGCTCCTTGTAAACTTGTCAAAAAGTGATGAGATAAGAATTCATTATCAGATTACCAATGAAGTGTTTCACCCGATGTCGAATAACTAAACCAATGTTTATAGACACATCACAAAATAAATTTAGTTCCCCCGTGGCCTAATTGGTAAGTGCGCTTGTCAACCGGGTTTGAGGGCGTTGGTTCAAATCTCACCCCGGGAACTCACTTTAGTCCGAGCCCATGCGACATTAAATGGAGACGGGTTGTATCCAATATTCTATGCTGGGGCAACTGAAAGACCGTGGGCATCCCTGAATTAATAGGGTATGTGCCAGACTCAGTTTTGTCATCTCATCATCATACGGCGATCGCCTGCCTCGATATAGCCCACTAAGGTGCTGCAGAGGCGTAAAACACAAACAAACAAAATAAATTCACCACTTTGTTTAGTCTGTTGTGACAAGGGAAAGTTGTTTAGGAGGCCTAGCAGACCAACACAGGGTGACTTACTTTTTTCTGGCATTTTACATAATTACCGACGAGGGTAACTTGATCGCGAAGGAATGAGATTTTGCGCATTGCTTAAAATTTCTACATAATATTACCATCATTGGCCAATGAATTCCCTTTAACAGGAAAAAAAAGTCAGAATAGAGAGAACCTGAAGTTTGGCAAAGATATTTAGGAATTGAATTTGCCAATATTGATCTCCACCATGGTCCAACCAACATGATCAAATAAAAATAGACAGTTGGGCCTACAATGTACTAAATTTAGGATTTTGCATATTGATTGCATTCAAAACTAATTTGACAGTAAAAGTCGGTGATCTTTTGTGGTCATCTGGTCCACCAACCAACTGCTATGGACACAGAAATCAAGATTTTTAACAGCCTTCCATGAACCTTTGTTCATTAAATTCGACAATGATTAATTGATTGCATATATATATGCAAATCATGCAAAGATAATTAACTCTCAACTATCTATGGAAACCAAACAGCGACGTCATTGGACAAACTAAACACGAATGGAAAATACCCATGGAACTGTATAATGAAATTCACAGGTGAAAAAGCCTTTTAACTTTCACCAAAAAAAGAAACCATTGTAGGCGCAGGAAAATCGACGTTCCACTATCCATTTAATGTTGAGAACGAAAAAATTTATGAAACCCAAATTGTACAAAACATTGCAGTTTAATGAAATTCACATGCTCAATAGAGGAGCATTTTAATAGGTCATACTTTAAAAGTTTCGAATATAACCTTTCACAAGATTCACATGCTTCGAAAAATCATACAACAGTTCAATGAAATTTACAGGCAAGAGACACATTTTACGTTTTACCAAAAAAGGAAAAAATCCATTGCAGGGATATAGACATTACACTATTCGCTTGATGTTCAGAATGAAAACATCAATGAAACCAAAATATTTCAAAATATTGTGGTTGGATGAAATTCACATGCTTAATAGAGGAGCATTTTAATAAGTCAAATTTTTAAAAAAATGTTTAAAAATTTAGTCAACTAGTATTTCAGATTATTTTGAAAGTTTTGTCAACTTGTATTATTAGGCACGGAGATTAGTCTTAGTAAAGGGCAAGAAGGTAAAGGTACCTTAATTTATAGTGGGTACCCAAGCTAAGTCAGTGAGTTGTTCCCAGTTGGGCCCACGGCATCTCTAATTTATGTCTGATGCAAAAGACAATGCCTTCAAATGACATGATGCCAAGCCTCGGGATTGAACCCAGGACCCTCGCTTGTGAGGCGAGCACTCTACTGACGGAGCTGTAGGGGCTAACAAACTGAGGACTGGTCTTCCATGCAACTATAAAATTTTTCCATTTTCAAACTTTCTATTAAAAATCGATATTTTTTTAGTTGCCCAAAAACCAGATTTGTCATGATACAAGCGAATTGGTGTCAAAATAATTTAGTTATCACAAAAATACATTCACCAGCAATGAAAGATCTGTAATAATGGAGATAGGGCCATTGTTGAGAGCTATAAATAGAACTATATTGACACAAGTATGATCAACAAAACTGTAAATTATCTATAACTATGTGAATATGTTTGACATTGACAATGAAATTTCAACAAACTGGTTATCAAAATTAAAAAATTAAAAATTTGGATGATCTGGCCCATTCAACATTCCAAATACCACAATATAATTGTGATATTGTGACTCATCATAGCGCGGCTTGGTATTGAAATTGTAACAATACAATAATTATTATTGTGCAATATTGTGACAACTGTACCAAAATATAAATTGATAATTGCATATATTCAGTCCTAAAACTGCAAATCATCAATTGCATAAGATCACTAGATCCGATAAATTTCTGGGACTGAGTTTCAATTTTGGCTCCAGTTTTCCTGAGTTTAATTTGACTGCTCACACTGGTTTCTCTGAAAAGATAAATATTAAGACATCTTTTTTTCTGCACAATTCAAAATACACATAGACCGAGAAGTTTTGGGAACAGGACCACACTGAATCAGTATTTAGAAAATGTAAGGTTCAGGGGCGTATCTATAAATGGCCGATGGAGGGGCCATAACATGTGACAAATATGCGGTGTATTTTAAATCATTAATAATCCCCTTTGTGTCTATTCAATATACTGATATATACAATATCAGAATTTGGGCCCTTATTTTACAGATAGTTCCTTAGACATAGAAGACATGTTGCACAATCACATATATTCAAACTATTGCTTTTTATCAACGGCATTCAACGCTGATTTAAAAGAGACTATGTCCGGGCTGCACTTAATGTGAGAGCGTAGATTTGTCAAAAATGAGGGACTAGTAATAGAAATCTGGCAGCTTGACTCCTTCTTTGTGTTGTTACGCACTGCGCAGGCAGTCCGGTACTCAATAGATGGACACTTTCTATCGGTTGTTGTCTCGTTGGAATAAATGGCGAGCAGGATTCACAGGCGGAGAAATCAGGAAAATTCTCCTTTTTATACACATGGTCGCAAACCTGAAAAACCATAAGCATAATTAATTTTACACTACTCTCATCGCTCATTGGCGTTATGGTGGTACATTTAGAGCAAAATGTAATAGTATCAGTTGCATAATATTAAATATCTTACGAAGAGCAGCACCTCTGTGAAATTGAGATTGCTCTAGGTGAAATCCATACTAATTACAAATAACACTGTTGGTGCAAAGGATTTTAAAATAATTCAAATAAGAGTTTGGAGTATTCAGAATATTTTGAAGTTTTAGGATATTTACTGTACATATATCTTGAGAATGCTAGCTCAACCTTCGGAAGGCTAGTCTTGATATTTGATCGTAGATGTTAACATAGTTACCCTTGTTCAGTGGAGTGCTGCAATTGAGCGGGATGAGAGATGATGATCCAAAAGTTGGTCAAGATATTGAGAGACTTCTCCCATGCAGACTTTTGCGGGTCATCAGATTTGAGTCTGGCAGCCATTCTTTCAATCTGGTTTGGATATTTCCAGACGTGTGTTTTGTGAGCATCCACAAAAATGTACATTTTTGACTGCTGTAGCCTGTATTTTCATGGTTCGTCTTCAGATTTTTGATGTTGGTTTATCTTGAAAAAATAAAAGTATTTTATTCCAATTACTTTTGAACATAAATCGAACCAATAGTAAACATAAAATTTTAGTTTCAATAGTCACATGTGACACATTTGCCAAAAAATTTAAAATTGACAGCGACAGAACAAAAAGACATATTATCGCTAAGTAACTTTAAATTGGGGCTGGTAAAAGAAATCTGAAATACAAAACACAATTCAATATTTCATCTCTGCAATTCCATAGTAGGCCTAAGATTCAGCAATCAATAAACTTTCGTCTGTGTCCATATCTGATGAGCCAGCAGGGTCAAAAAGTATAAAATAAGCCTAAAAAGGCGACCATCTGATAATCAGGAGTTTTCTCGACAGGAAATTATTTATTTCATGGTGACGAGGGCATTAATTATTTCAGTCAGATTTCAGAAAAAGGCAGAGTCTAACAAAGTTACGAGTCAGTGCTCATCGCCTCGAAATTGAAAGAGGTCATTAAGAAAAATTTCCTGCAGGTATGCGTTTATGCAAACATTGTGGTGAAGTCAAAGACGAAATCCATTTTGTAATGACTTGTGCAAAATTTAATAATGAAAAGCAAGTTTGTTTTGATTTGCTGAAAGGCTTCATATTCAATTTTAATGATTTTGACAATGACAAAAAATTTGAAATTATATTGAAATGTGACGAATATGACATTTCATTGCCATGACACCCCAATCATCCAACCCGTAGACAGCATTATTCTAGTAGTCTAAGGTCTACAAAGTCGTAGAAAGCAGATTTAATTAATTTCCAAGATTTTCAATTGAGATAATTGTAAACTTCGGGCACCTTGCTTCAAAGTGACATTTAAAATGCAATTTTGAAAAGTCAATCAGCTTGGAACTGATGGCAATTAGCACCTGTAGGCCATGGTGATAGCTTTCAGAGGCCTTTGAAGTTGAACATTTTTTAAATTGCAATTCAGATAACTCAAAAATTATCTGCCATTTGAATAGATAGATATTTATGGCTATGTATTTATTTTTTTGTCAATTAACAAGTGAAATTAAGTGTCTACGAGTTTGTATAAGCAGCAAAAATAGTGTCTATCACATTGTAGTATTATACTGACAAAAAAGTCTCTGTCTATGACTTGGCCATCCCTATAAATTTTTTGTCTACCAGCTGGTAGTCCCATGTGACTACCAGTTGGTTGTCTACTAGTTGGTTGTCTACCAGTTGGTTTGTCTACCAGTTGGCGTGTCTACGAAGTGTCTTGCATTGATAATCTTGGTGGTCTAGGGGGGGCCCAAGCCCCCTAGGCCCCCCCCTGTATCCGCCACTGGGCTGTGATTATGTGTTGTTCATGTCATGTCCTGTACTGTACTGATTTATGTTCTATTGCATTTTATTTTATTTTTGACAAAGTGTTCAAGTTGTGTATATATGAATGTGTCAATAAAAAGTATCGTATCGTATCGTATTTCAAGTGTGCTAAGTCTCAGTATATTCATTCCAAAATCAACACCCACCAGAAATTATTTATTTCACCCACTAGAAATTATTCATTTCAAGACTACCCAAAAAGAACGTAGGGCCCACCAGACGATAGTTGGCAGGGAGGGGCTATGACTTTTACCACTTAGACAAACTTGTTTTTTTGCCCAGAAAGTGTCAACAAACTTTTTTTTTTCACACATTTTTGTCGCAATTTTAACATTACGGTACCCCAGCTACAGGTGGAAACAAACTTTTTCATGTGCTGAACACCAAACTTTTTTCTTTGGTGTCAAGAGGAAACAAATTTTGTGTTTTTTTTTTTACCAAAAAGCCACAGCCCCCCCCCTAATTCATCTGGTTGGCCCCTTATTTATTTCATCAAACTGAGCAAGAAATTATTTATTTAAACAAAATTCCCAAATCCCCCCCAATATAAAATGGTCTAACCCTAAATATGTTTCTATTGACCAAAATAAGCCCAGAGCCAACCGCCCCCCCCCCCCCTCCCCAAGGATATTCCCAGACATATGCCAATGGCCAGTGGCCCCTTACATTGATCAGGTTGATGAAATCAGTGGAGATAATCAAACTTAAAGCCACATTATGTGGTCAGTTTGGCATTGGGAAATTATGCTGGATAATTCCATCACCTACCTGGCTAAAATTCCAGACCATTGCTCCACTAGCATTCTTGTGGCTGCCAGTCACAGTGCACATGACCCATGTGAACACTGTTCCACGTGTTCCAACAGCACACCTGTCAAATGGATGAACTGAGCTCCATTGTCATCCATAGGTGCATTTTCGGGATAATTTTGGGACCAGGATCCATTCATGAAGCATCTGCAGTCCTATTTCCCACAATAGATTTGTTGTGAAGAGTGTAAACATTGCCAGACACTGCTTTTGATTCATGCCGTGTGGCCATTCTGAGCTATTCTGACATTGTCTGAGAATGGTTCACAGGAAGTAAACAAACGCCACGATTGCCCCTGGAGGATGGACAGTGAACAGTTGCCAAGGAAACGAAGCAAAACATTGCATTTCGTTGAAAAATCACAGCCCAGGTTATAAAAGAAATAACCCACAAGCCACAAAAAGTGATTACCACGCCTCCAATATAGAAGTTCTTTAGACATTGTGCTAGAACTGGTCACGGACAAGTGCCCCCATTCCTCCCACGAGCGATCCAAAATTTTCTGTCTCTCCGTCCGAAACAGGGCCGGCAGCATAGCGAGAAACTCGCAATAAATGGCAGGTGCAGTAAAGAGAAGGTGGAGATAAGAGAAATTGGAGATTAAAGGAGGTGGAATAAAGAGCAAGTGGGCATAAGAGTAGGCAGGTACGATTAGGTGGAGAAATGCATAGATAGAGAAAGAGCAGGTATGCCAAAATGCTATGTAATATTCTGTTGAAACATTTATTGATAATATATATTCAACCAATTTCAACTCCAGTCACCTGCAACAAAATTTTAGTGAAGTAAAGGCAATAAGGCATTTTTGTTGAGATGCTAACGACAGTGTGATGTAATGATAATTTGGGTAAAAATCTTTGTTGGGACCAGTGCAAAACTGGTAGTCTGGCAATATATGCATGCAATGGACTTATGAACACCAGAAACATGTTCGAAGTGAATCTGGTCCAGAAATATGCAGTCAAAGTAGGGCAGCAAGGCATTTGCTAATGACAACTTGAGATAGGACAACTGACATGCCAACAGAAATACTCAGACATTTTGGTTTACATAAATGATACAGAGCTGCAGATAGTGCAGTTATTTTCTAGGATTCTCAAACAACGTAAGGCATAAGGTTTTCTCACAGAATGTGTGTCCCTTTCATTTTTATTAAGAAACAAATCCGGTCTGATGCTAATGATGCAATATTGGAGACATTGAAAAAACAACCTCCTGCTCTTATACATAATAATATTTCAGCTATTGGTAACTCGATTTTAGAAGAGTGATAGTCAAGTCTCCATGTATGGAAGAGTTTAATTGAATCAGGATCCTGGAGTAGTGTTTGTGACGCGATCTTTCAAAGAAAATGTTGGTGGAGACGAGCCATTTTCAGGGGGGTTGGCCACTTCAATGCTATTTTTGGATGGGATAAAAATAACAAATGACAATAAGAGGTCCTGCATGTACCTTCCTGTTATAATGAATTATTGTTAAACACTGGAGACAAGAATTTCAGACTTAGCAAAGTTCGACCAAGATAACATCTACAGATGTCTAGAAAGTGCAAAACCGACTATTTACAGACCAATGAAAATATATGGTTATCCAGACGTCTGTATCACCTATATTTCTGATAAGCTCTGAATCAACTGATTAACCATAACTGATACAAACAAAACATCTTGAAGCCAGTGACATCACACAACCAAGTTGAAAGTTAATTTTGAAAATGTTTTGACCGCTAATCCGCAAACAGCTCTAAAGGCCCTGTCACACCTACCGTTTCAGATTGCGTGTGTATTGCGTCCTTATTATAATATTGACACGCTGGTGTACGTTTTTTGTAAGTTGAATAAGTTACAAGCAAGTGTCTCAAACGTTAGAAACACGCTGATACACGTTGAAATATGCTAACACACGTCCAGAGAACGGAGAATTTTTAAGCATGTTCAAAATCATTGACGTACACCAACGTGTGGATAGTAAGGAATGAATAAGTTCCAGGGACGCCAGAGGATCGTTAGAGAAAATTACCATCATTTTTCACTCGTTTTCCGTGCGTTTTCCATTCGTTTTCCATGCTTCTCACACGGTTTTTGGACGTCCAGAACGTCCTCCGAACGTTGTATTTCTTCTCCAAAAATTGTAGAAATATTCCATGAATTTGTGACTGACAAGGCTTGCATTATGTACACGCCTTGTGCACGTTCTCTGTAAGTTTTTTATTAGTTTTTTATAAGTTTTGTACACGTTTTAAACACGGTTTATATTCGTTTTGTACTCGTTTTCATACAGCTGGAGCAGCCCTTTTCCCTTGTGTGAACGTTTTAAACAAGTTACTCGGACGTTCCTCAAATCGTCAAGGTGTGACAGCCACTTAAGACTCATTTCAAGATAGATATTTTCTAGCACTTACCTACTAATTTTGAATCAACAATTTTATAGTAAATTCCACAATATGACATCAAAAACTACTTGGAAATTAGACTGTAGGCTATTTCTGGGAAGTGCTGCACATGCAGATTCTCTGGAAGGTGGCATCAGACCATAATATGACACATAGAGAAAATTGTACAACCCTGAATGATATCATAATAAATAATAATAATATAATAATAATAATACTATTAAGTACTTATATAGCGCCAATTCCAGTAAACTGCTCACTGGCGCTTGGTTAGATTAGCTGGTATCACCGTAGAATTGTGCAAAAAGATATGTTTTCAGTCGTTTCTTGAAGTTATCAAGTGTCTTTGATTTTCGCACATTTTCAGGTAAGCCATTCCACAGTATCGGTGAAGAATAGGAAAAGGCTCTATCTTCAAACTTGTTTTGATTTTGTGCGGCAGGTACCTTTAACAGCATTTTTCCATTGCTGCGGAGGCTCAGGTCATTTTCAGGTTTATGTTGAATGAGATTTTTGAGGTACTGCGATTGGCAGCCGAGCATGCTACCACTAGACCAACCCTCCCCCCTCACCTTACAAAATAACATTAATGGATGAATGCAATGACAACTTATGATAATTTGCTCTATATATTCCGATTATAAGACTGGACAGCCTAATTGTATAATTTATCACACTTTATAGTGGTTACCATAGAAACAACAAAATATATACTGTCTTTTGACTTAAGATAATGTGTGCATAAATGTGTAACATTGTTCATGTTTTATCTTAGATAAAATGAGGAATTGAGTATCCCGATATATGATAAATCTACTTATATCCCTTGTAATATAATTGCATTAATAAGTTGTTGTCAGGTTGATTAAAATTCACATGATCAGGCAGATCTAAGGTCATACATTTTGTTTGTATGTGGAAAGGACAGCATATTTCAACTGTTGCCATGGTAACAACTAAAAACTGAATTTCTTAGTGCCAAGTTTTATCTGAGAAAATGATAGCATAATCATTTTTCATGTTTCTGAACAATCAAGACAAAATAATTAGCTTGACAAAGCAGAGATTTGTATTTTTTGCTTAAATTGCAAAAAATTGAATTTTTCAATGGTTACCATGGTAACGGTAAGAAATATATGAACTTAATGTCTGTATTTGAGTTGGTACAATTATAATGTGCAACAACGTCTAATATTTGTATGCTATTGAACAAGGTAAGGGGCCTGAGAGTAAAATTTAGATATTTTACCGGATATGACTTTCATGTGTTTCTGTTGCCGTAGCAACATTAAATATAATGTCCTCTTAATAATTTTTTTAATGTAGCAAGAATGGAATATGATAGCACTTATTCTGAAAAAAATTTGACATTATACCTAATAGGGCCTATTGTGTAAATGCAGCATTTCAGAACTTGTTGAAGTCAGTAATTTTCATAGGGTGCATCAGAAAATGGTTTCTATGGTAACAGATATATTTCATAACCATAAATTACATGTGTCATTTGAAGGCCCCAGGCCTTCTGAAGATTTGACCCAAAAATGAAAATGCTGTGATTATTGTGCAGTCCTCCACCTGAAAAGAAAGATGCCATTACTATTTCCAAGTAATCTGTTGAAAATAGCACATCGTTGCCATGGTAACGCATTTATCTCAAAACCTATACCACAATTTGATAGTACAACAACCTGAATTTTGACGGGCAAGTTCCTGGCTACAAAACGGTACCAAATTTGTGATGTTGTCCGACGGGCCCTACGAATCTCCTTAAATATTGCACTTTTTTGGACCTGGCTCCCCAACTATCATAATTAGCCCAAATTGCAACCCTGACAGCTTATTGGCCAAAACAAAGTGTCACCATTTGGGGCTACAACATCCCAAAGTAGTCTGGGTGTTCCTACTTGCAAGACTTCCTCGCATCTTTTACAGGGCCAAATAATTCTAGCCTTTTGTTTTCAACAACCTGTTGAAGGCTTTTGATACACCCAGTTTGCACAAAATGTAGTGTTGAAGTGTGTGCGTGGAATTAACGACAGCGAAACTTTTTTATGCTTGCACAAGTTTATTGCACACGGTCGAAGCATGTAAATCTAGAAAAACAATATAAACACAAACGTGTCAGAGAACACCGTATAAATATATACAAACAATTAAATGGAGTGTCCAAATTATGATATATCAATAACTGATTCATATTCAATGGAAACTTACAAAGACATGTGCAGCTCATTGGCATCCACACACTTCAAGAGAGTAACTATTTGGTCACATCAGTTCAGTTACCTAAACAAGCAATAAATGAAGCCCTGAATATATGTACAGTTCACAAATGACTGATAATTAAATTAAATGTGAAAATTTAATACAAATGGTGCTTACCTTAGAATATAATTGCAATATACACAGGAAACATCCAAGTAAATCCTAAAGTTGTCTTATATTGACATAATTAAATATTGTCCTATCTGTGTCTTGTCTTAATGGTATCTTGGTTTCAACTGACTATCAGCTGACTAGAAATTGTACAATAGGTGTCAGAGAGGAAAACACAGATAAACTGACAAAAACAGTGATAACACAGAATGGAGCTAGCTGAGTTTGTTGTTTAAACCAAACAGAGAAACTGTCAAATACATTTACATTGACTGAATGTAACACTCCCGGCCTTTGGATCATCAGGAGATCCAAAACTTACATCACAAAGACAGGCCTCATTTACATTGTGACAATCTTTCAATCCACCACTATCAAAGACTGATTGGCCAGAATCATCGCATAAAGCATCCATATATTCAACAGCTACAAAATTTTCTCTGACCTTTCCAGAGATGATATCAACTTTTGCAGGGTGTGATGTCACATTTGAACATTTGTATTTGGATGAACTTGTTGGACCATTTATAGCCCAGCCTAACAATGTTTTGATTGCATAAGGATCACTTATACTTCCGCAACGAACATCCAGAGGACATAAAGCATGGGCACAATCTTGTCCAATCAATAAATCGACTGCATGGCCGCCCTGAGCAATGGGCAAACCTACTAGATGAGGGTAAGCATCAACATTCACATCACAAGTCTGAACAGGAATCTCATCAACCATAAGAACATCTGACATTTGGAGTGAAGCACTACAATCTTGTGACGACAATGTAACATTTACATATTTAGACGTCTGTTCCTTTTTACCATGAAGAGTACTCAACATGTACTTTACACAATCACCAGAGAGTTCCAAGTCTTTAACTAATTTGCTCGAACAGAAACTACTGGATGAACCAGTATCTAGCAAGGCGTGAGCATCATAAGTGTCATTTACCCTTACAGAGACAATAGGCAAGTGTGCTTTTCCATCAACTAAAGCATTTGCATTCAAAACATGATCAACATTACTTCTATTACTGCTATAAGAATCAGCTACATGAATAAATACAGAGTGCTTCTTGCCACATCCTTCTACTGAACATCTGTACTCTTTGTTGCACTCACTTGTTTTATGATTACTCATCAAACAATTTCTACACAGGTCATTATCAGTTACAAGTTTGAGCCTATCAACAGGCTTCATCTTTCGAAAAGTCTCACAATACAGTAATTTATGATAATTCATACACACCAAGCATGGAGGTCTTGTCGATCCCGATTTCCATGCTGAAGAAGATTCGTTTGTACTTAATGAAAAGGAAGCTGATACTTTTGGTTGCGAGACAGGTTTACGATCACAAGTATTGTCTGAGCAATTGAAACAACTTTCGCCATACATGGGATCATTTGCATCCTCAGCTTCTTGAGAGATGAACTTGACGAGTGCTGCAAAATCAGGATATTTGTTGGATGTACGTTTAACGTCAGTAGCAAGTCGTATCCAGCGTTTTTGGATGTCATCAGACTCCAGGCGATTAATAACTTCACGTACACATGACTGGGTGTCAATCTCAGACAAACGTTCAAGCTGGAGGAGAGTCTTGTGGCTGTTTTCAAGTTCATCTGCAAAGCTTTGCAAGTCACCAGCTGTTTTAATTTTTGAACCGTAACGAATACTGCTGATGATCCTCTGAGTCACTATGTGGTCATTGCCATAACGCTTGTACAGTATGTCACGAGCTTGATTGTAAGCATCATCACCTTTAAGAAGAATACACGATCTAATAGATTCCTTTGCCTTTCCTTTCGTGTATTGTAGAAGTCTTGTAAGCTTTACTCTACTATCACATGCAATGTTTCCAACAACCTCATCAAACATTGCTATAAAGCTGTGATATGTCATAGGGTCACCATCATACACATCAATCTCAATCTTCGGCAAATTGATCAGACTCAGGACATCATTTTGAGTCATCACAGCAGATTTATTCTTTGACTGAGAATTACTCTCAATACTGTTAAGCCAGTCTTTAGCCTTTTTCATAGCAGAAACATACTTATCTTGCATATCGAAGTATTGTTTGTCACTTTCTTCCAATTCTACCTCTTTCAATAGTTCTTGGTACATCAAATTTGCACTTTCAAATTCAGCAAAGGTTGACTTCATATTTTCCATGTGCTCCAGGACTTTTGCCTTGTCACTTTCGATAATGTAACGATCAATTCCATTGATAGCTCTGGTCACTGAAATCTTCTTTTGGCTCCTCACTTTCTCCTCGTCTCCCATCTTATTTGCTGATGTCTTTATTTACTGTTGAAGTGTGTGCGTGGAATTAACGACAGCGAAACTTTTTTATGCTTGCACAAGTTTATTGCACACGGTCGAAGCATGTAAATCTAGAAAAACAATATAAACACAAACGTGTCAGAGAACACCGTATAAATATATACAAACAATTAAATGGAGTGTCCAAATTATGATATATCAATAACTGATTCATATTCAATGGAAACTTACAAAGACATGTGCAGCTCATTGGCATCCACACACTTCAAGAGAGTAACTATTTGGTCACATCAGTTCAGTTACCTAAACAAGCAATAAATGAAGCCCTGAATATATGTACAGTTCACAAATGACTGATAATTAAATTAAATGTGAAAATTTAATACAAATGGTGCTTACCTTAGAATATAATTGCAATATACACAGGAAACATCCAAGTAAATCCTAAAGTTGTCTTATATTGACATAATTAAATATTGTCCTATCTGTGTCTTGTCTTAATAGTATCTTGGTTTCAACTGACTATCAGCTGACTAGAAATTGTACAATAGGTGTCAGAGAGGAAAACACAGATAAACTGACAAAAACAGTGATAACACAGAATGGAGCTAGCTGAGTTTGTTGTTTACACCAAACAGAGAAACTGTCAAATACATTTACATTGACTGAATGTAACATGTAGAGTTTTTCAAAATCAGAGTTTTTCTTATTTCTAATGTTGCTTTTGACCCTTCTAAAGCCAAGTATCACAATCGTTTTTGTCTCAGGTGGAGGGAAGCATTGCTGCCTAGAGCCTTAAGTTTCAGCCATTAGAAACCTGAACAAATGAAGAGGAATGCTATGTTTTAGGGAGAGGGTGCTCACATTAAGGCCCCGAAGTCAGTCAGTGTTAAAAATTCTGACTCGCTTGTCAAGAACTTCAACTGACTAGTCAGTAGTCACATAAGTTGTTAGACTCTGACTGCTCTTGAATTCAACTAATTGCAGCTACTCAATGCAATTTCATGGGGCCCTAGCATTTCTTATGGTTCCAAGCATTCTTTAAAGAAAAATTCCTGAATGCAAACTCGTTCCTCGGTGGAACAAGCTGGCATTTCTTTTCTGAACATTGCTCAAGTTGCATCATAATCTCTTGATATGCCGATCGAACACTCGGCCAATTAATTTAATATTAATTTGCCATTCACTTGAAGCCATAAAGCCTTTTATTTTCCCTATATTTTCGTCGCTAACGCCACATCAAGCCCTATAAATTTCATCGAAAACTTCCTATAAAATCCCTATATTTTTTTACAGGGCCGCTGGGAGGTCTGTTATAATAAAATATGTAAATCAAGGATAGTGGATCGTATTTAAATTAGGGATGGTGGATCATATTTAAATTTTCCATTCTCTAACTTGTATAATGACCAAATAACACTCTATTTTCAAATTTTAGACTTTTGGAATGCCTTCCTCATGAGCCATGAAGTTTTAGTGTTTGATTTTAAAAAGTCAAAAACAGCAAAAATATCAGAGGAGGTGTTAGGCCTACATTGTATATTAGCCTCAAATCTTCATCAGTCTGTAGAGCTAAATGGATCAGCCGCCGGGTACTATATATATGAAAGCTGACAAAATTGTCTTTAATTTGACGTCGATCAATCACACACAACACTTATATATATATCAGAGAGCAGATGAAAAAATAATTCCTACAATCATAGACCTAATGAATGATGATGGGCTAAATTGGGCTGGCAACTATGTAAAAACAAAAACAAAAATATTTATAATAACAAAATTATGACTTTAATATTTAGATTAGATAGTTATAGAATTAATATATTCATCTCCTATCTACTGCAAAAATGCAAATATAACAATTAGGAATCAAAACAGTTTGTATTGTAACTTTCAAGCAATTTAATTATATATAGCCTACTTTTTACATCCATAATAGCCATGTGTCAAAATTTTACCTTTAAAATTATCCTTCATAGTAGGCCTAAGGTTATTGCCTTTATCATCTTGATTAATTTATTGAAATTAACTGTTTCAGTTTTACTGACAATTAAGAATTTAGGTGAGTGCTGAGAGGTTCAAAAGCACAGAAGTGCATGGGAGTGTGAGCATAGATCTGCTTGGCAAAAATTATTTGGTTGTCCAGAATATCCAGATCAGAGCTGAGGTTTTCTTGTTTAAACAGGTAATCGATCATGGTCATCCATTTATTGTATGTTAGTAGTAGGCCTATTATTTTGTTATTTTCTGTGTTGACAAATGTGTCAGATGTGACATTTACGTTGTCGTAATAAAAAAAAAAAAAAAATATATATATAATTATGTGTAAAAATATAGTACACAAATATACATACAGTGCCGCCTGTAAATAAGTGAAACGCATGAAATTGTGCCATTGCATCAATGCTAAACATCCTCAGCCAAACTGCTTGTGGAAGCACAAATTCTTATACAATTAGAGGAAAACATATTGGGTCATAAAGGGCGATATGTGAGGCATGTGGGATAATAATGGCAGCTAATTTTCTTTTCTGTAGCCGGAGTTAGATATGGGTCAAAGTCTTTGATAAGTAAGTGAAACGCAGGCCCAATGTTAAAACATAGGGATGGGTGGTTCACTTACTTATCAAAGATTTTGACCCATACCTAACTCCGACTACAGCAAAGAAAATATGGCTGCCATTATTATCCCACATGCCTCACATATCGGCCTTCATGACCCAATATGTTTTCCTCTCATCGGATAAGAACTCATGCTTGCAGAAACAGTTTGGCTGAGGATGTTTAGCATTGATGCAATGGCACAATTTCATGCGTTTCACTTATTTACAGGCGGCACTGTATGGTGTTAAAAATTAAGATATAATAATTGATGGAAAATGGATGGACCCCCTTCATTTTGGTAACAAAAAAAAACATAGGCTGCGCGGCAGCATACCCTCGGCTACTCAGCTATTCTCCAGGCAGTGGGATACATTGAGGCAGGACCCCACCGACAACTCTAATATCCTCATGAACATGAAATTCCAGTTAAAAAACTTTCATTTAAGGGCCAAGTACTGTGAGCAAAATACCATAAAAAGTTTCCTGTCCGCCATTTTGTATTGGCAGGAATTAAAATCAGCTTGCGTGATGGGTCCCCCCCCCCAAAAAAAAGAGAGGAAACAGTTAAAATATGGGCAAGAAGTCAGTAAGTTTGGCACAAGATCAAATGTACGGAAAATCAATGGTTAACAATAGCAAGACATTACTCTAGAAGTGGTATAAGTTGGTATAATCTGCATAACGAAATTCAGGCAAGTATGCCTATTGGCGGCCTGTGGAAAAATCTGTGCTTTTTGTGAAAGATCAATTTGAGAAATGAAATTAATAAAATTAATTTAAAAAAGATGATTGGCTTCGGTGACAATATTAAGAATAATATTACCCGGCATGGATTACCCACAGTAATTTGTCCCCTCTTCCATACCATTTTAGAAAGTTGGTTTTTTATCACACTTATTTTTGTCTGAATGTAATATGCAGTGGTGAGAGACACAAAAATAAAGCAATGCATTGCACAATTTAGACAGTTAATGACTATTATAAAGACAGAGCTCTAGAAATGGACAATAATCGAGATAAAAGACAGCCAGAAAACGATCAGGACATGTAGGGGACTGCTTACATAGGTAGATAGATAGATAGATAGATAGATAGATAGATAGATAGATAGATCATAGATAGATAGATAGATAGATAGATAGATAGATAGATAGATAGACAGATAGACAGATAGATAGATAGACAGATAGATAGATAGACAGACAGACAGACAGACAGAAAGATAGATAAATTGATTGATGTTTGATTGTTTGATCAATCCAATTGTTTACTAATTTCTGCAGAAAAGATAGAATGACAATTTCATGAAACTGCATACAACTGAAACTATATGATATTTATATAGGCACTGTTTAAGTTGTTAGAATTTACAATTTGACTGAAAAACGTTACCTATCTTAGTGTCATCTTATGATATTGTCTACCATGCATTGTCTATTGTGAGCAATAGGGCATTGCAATTAAGGTAGCTATTGTTTGAACAATAAATTAGACATCTATCAGTTCAATAAAGTTCTGTCTGTAAATCTTAATCAAACAGTTTCATTGACTTCAGTTCTACATCGTCTTGATCCTGAGTACATTTTAGAATTTAGCCAAGTTAATTATTGGATGTTGTAACAATTTCAGTTTAAATTACAACATTTTACAAATTACCCTTGCAGACATTCCTCTTAAAGGGGCTTCATTAGTCCCCCTCCTCAGCTGCTTAACACTCACACCAATTGGCTATTGTCTGCTGTACCCCAGATATTTTAATCACCTTATGCAATGATGTTATGTAACCTGATAAAGAATGGAGGGTGGCATACTTCACACATCTCAGAAGTCTGCCACTGTGATGGGAGGGGGGGGGTCCAATGAAACATCACTGAAAATCAATGGTTACCAAGAGATTAAACCCTAAATGATATATCTAGTATTATCTACTAGTCTAAATGAAATTTGGATCATGTAATTCGGGCAAGTAGGCCTATGGCTGATTTTGTGCATTTTGTAAAAAGAATAATTTAAGAAAAAAAAGAAGAATTCCAGTTGATGATTGGATTTTGTGATATGTTCATGTATAGGAATCTTGAATCATTGTAAAGCTTTAAAATTGTACAGGATTAGTTTTATAATGATATTGTAAATCAAGGTTTTTATTTAAGAATGAAGACTTAATGTTTTCACCAGAAATTAAGGTTTTTATTGCTTTGTGTGCCAACTTGGGACAAATCCATGTCTATCTATCTATCTATCTATCTATCTATCTATCTATCTATCTATCTATCTATCTATCTATCTATCTATCTATCTATCTATCTAGGTAGCTATCTGTCTTCATTTCTTTATTTCTTTTTATCAACTTATAGATCGATCTTTCTTCTATCTTTTTTCCCAGTTACCTAACAGGTCATCTATAAAGCATGAGCTACTCAGTCACACAGACTTTTCATTTATTGCTGATCTTTTTTCATACAGCACTTTTTGTTTTTTTTCAATAAAACCTCCAGTAAGACTACCAATAAATAACTTGTCACAAAGAGATGTTTATGAGATGGTCAAGAGCCCTGATCTTTGTCATAGCTATATCAAATTATGCAAATTTGTGAGCTGCCACTAGTGAATTACTTCACTGTTTCAAAGAATTATTGTGCCTGTTGCATCTAAACTATTATCTCTGGCTTCTACTTTGTTGTTTTTTATTATTCAAATTGAAAATTGTAACTAAACAAACAAATTAAAACATCAGTTTCTTTAAGTACACTTTAAGAAAATGTATTGAAAAGTTTCTTTTTTAGGGGAAAGTTGAAGATGTTATGTAACACCCAGACTCAGACAGAAGCCACTGCCATTGTGGGAGGAGCATTGCATAATCTGATGTCATAAAGAGTAGTGTTGCTTGGATACTTACTCAGAAGGCCTGGCTTTGTGAATCAAATTGGAAAATTTAATTTTATATATTCAAAATACATAGTGGAATCAATGCAGTTTGAACAGATTTCAAAGAAACAAGAAAAAAAAATTTGTTTGAAGGTTGAGCAGAGTGTGTTGTGTAACTGATTGCAGCCACCCTCTTGACTTTGGTCATGGGAGAGGATCAGCAGGGCAGACAATACCTCTGACACAATCTTATGTAATACTGTACCCCCTAACCAATGGAGAAATCTGTTCCCTTCAAAATGCTAAAATATCATTGGGGTGAGTATTGAAATTAATTAAAAGACACATTTATCCAATAATATCTTAAGATGTGAAATTACATAATGAAATATGCAAAACTAGGGTTCTGTAACATGCCAAGCAAATTCTTTAATAACCCTGTATTCAGTGGCCTAATTTCTTAGCTAATCTGTCTGATTTGTTCATATTTAATTTTCATGCAAAAATCTAAATTAAATGAGGCATCACTGAGGTTAGATTTAAGCCATAAAGTTATAATTGAGAGTTCAAGATTTCTTGTCAATATTTTTAGACAAGCAATTGCATGTTTCTTAATATGCTTACTGCTGTCAAGGTCCAAATTATGTATTTAAAATCGATAATATTTGATGAAGAGTGGTACAAAAAGTAAATATTCTTTCATAGTATGTTGACTATAATATGCTGTAAATATCAATAATCCAACCATTATCATCTTGGCGTTTCAGACAGAAATGTCAGAAAATTTGTATAAATCCGTATTTTTTCTAGTTTTTTGCTTTTCCTCCAAAATTTATAGAAACAACATTCCAACTGAGTTGAGATGTTTAAAAAGCTTAAATTTAGACACCTAACAGGAAAATTTCACAGATATAAACGCAAAATTGACTGAATCACGTAGTTTTGAAAAATTAGTAATTTTACACATTTTTGTGAATTTTTGTCAGCCCCTTTTATCTCAGAGCATTTAGACCCCCACAAAGCCATATCTCTGTATTTAATGCACACTAAATGCAAATTTCAGTGACATAAGTATAACAGGTTTTGAGTTCTACTCCAGAAATAGAAAAAATTATATTTTTACATTTTTCAATAATTGTGAGAAAAGTTATAATGTCATGTGGATTAGACCCCTAAAAGGGTCAACTAGGGTACAAGATACAATAATTTACAAAAAATGAAAACTATACATGCCATAGTTTTAGCACAATGCCCAATACACAAAAAAATATTTTTTCACATTTTTCAATAATTTTGAGAAAAGTATTAATGGCATGTGGATTAGACCCCTAAAAGGCACACCTAGGATCAAAGATACAATAATGTACCAAAAATGAAAAATATACATGTCATAGTTTTGGAGTACTGCCCAATACACAAGTGGGACGCCCGTTATCCGGACGCCCGCCCGTCCGCCCGCCCGCCCGCCCGCCGGACGGACAAATTTTCCAAAAGTAACTACAATACCCGTCGGCAATGTATACATTGCCGAGGGTAAAAAGATAAATGACAAATACTTGAAGATTGTTTGAATTTGACAAAAGAACACCATCAATGTCATTAATTTTTATTTTGGTGCATATTAGTTTCAAATCACTTCCTTTAAGTACACTTAAAGACCGTTTTCAAACCGGCGAATTGTGCTTTGCCCTGATCAATGATAGAATGGTACTGTCCGGAACAACTTCCCTTAGCAGACTCTAGACAGGCGCTTGCTTGGTCGACGGCTCTGAAACAAAAATGATTGTTGTTAAAGACTTATATTATTTTGTGACCATTGGCCTGTGATCAGGCTATCAAAAGGTAAAACTAGACCACATTGGCTATATGTGTGCCAAATTTCATCCATGTACATGCAATAGGGACTGAGTTATAGCTAGTTATGGCCCAGAAATGATCCATCCGTTCACCTCCCAACGCCTTCCCGCCCACTTACCCGCCCGACTGCCCGGCAGACGGACAATATTTTACCCAAGTGATTACAATACCTTCTTCGAACTTTCTCTGAAGGTAAAAAAAGACATTGGGACACTGGACAGTGGACACTCTAAAAAATGTCGGGACAAAATTGGTTTTTTAGATTAAAAATGGTTTTTTAGATTCAAAATGGTATTTTGAAAAACCAAATTTCAATACAAAAACCAACATGGATTTTAAAAAAAATTTTTTTTTGCATTGAAATTTGGTTTTCAAAAAACCATTTTGAATCTAAAAAACCAATTTTGTCTGAAATTTTTTTAGAGTAAATAGAAACGCACCTGCATGGGCCAATTCGATTTGCCTGTCTCTGAATTGTAGTCTTACAAGTATTAATTGCAGCCAAGCATTCATCCATAGTCTGTCTCCTGTCTTCATAGAAAGAATCATCCAAGTTTGAGGCGGCACACTGAAAGGAAGGGAAAATAGTTTTAATAACAAGCATATTCGCTGAACTTTTTTTTTCTCCAAATTTAAGAATTATGCAGTTCTCCACAAATTCTTCAAGTTGATGCAGAATTCTGCGGAATTTCAGCATATTGATTCATTCTGAATTTTGCAGTACTGATATTTTCTTGCAGGATTTGTGCACTTCTGCAGAATTTCTGCACTTCTGTTTTTTCCGGATCTTTCTTCGCTTCATCTGTAAAGAACTTTCTTGAAATTCCAACAACAAAAAGTACAGTTTGCCCCTTCTAAACTGGGTGATCCATAATTGCATGCAAAAAATAAAATTTCATGAAGCCAACAATTTGAAACTGAAAATTTATGACTACGCTAGTGACACAAACACGAGCAAAATTTCAGCGAAATACATTAATATCTTAGTGATTGCACAAAGCCCTTAAAATTTACAATATAATTCCCCGTTCGCCCAACTTAAAAATTAGCCATGTTCTATATTATGTCATACCTGAGCTTCTGATTGAACCTTTGGCTCGTAAGCAAAGGAACAAATGTGTTAAAACAAGAGAATTGCTCAATTTTCCACAATTCAAATTTCTCTATAAGATTTGTTGTAAATAATACAATGAGTATGACTCAGAAATTTAAGCCAAATGTGATATATCGAAGTGATTATATTTGCAAAGCGAATTGAGCTCAAGAGAGGACTAAAAAATCTGTGCAATGATGGTCTCAAGATCAACAGTCCACAGCAGGGAATTAGGTCAAGTGGGTCCAACTTCTTATCAATGATTAAGTTTCGTATTTAACAAAACATAGGCCTAACATATTTACTTCAAAAGGGTCTTAAAATAAAATTTTCCGCTACTCCCTGTGCCTATAATTTTTATGGAATAGTTAATTATTAGCCTTGACAAGCTAAACAAGAACGAACACTCTGAGAGTGCATACGTAGGACTGCCAGCCTGCCATAATATAGGCCTAGGCCTATCTATAGTCAGTTATCTATGTTCGTATACACCTGTCCATTGATCTATCAATCTATCCATCCATCTATCCATCTGTCTATCGAGTCAGATTAGGTATTGTCATGAAGGTGCGATAAATTATCTGAAATGAATTAAATTAAAGGCAACTTACTTCATAGATGGCGACCATGCCGAGAACGAGCAGGAACATTGTGCACTTCATGTTGAATGGTGAGTTTAATTGGCAGAGCTCTGTGTAGAAAAAAATGTTGTTGAATGCTTCTGTGGGAATGTTGGTGCCAGCGCTGATGTCCTTTTATAGCACAGTTGAATTAGGACAGACTTTTTCAATTTTTAGCTTCTCGGATTAACCGACCCAACAAAAAAAAATTGAGCATACCCTCAATTTTTATCAAATTGACATTATAAAAAATTGATTTTTCACTCTTTTTTTTCGTTCTACCGACCTACCCTAGAAAAAGTGCCTTGAGAGATCCGAGAAGCTAAAGATCAATTATGTCTGGCCTTAGGAATTAATTTAACTGCCCTTTGTGAGTACCCCTATTGTGTTGTCAAATGCTAATGATATCATGTTAGTAATACAGATACAGACAGATCAGACAGATATAGTTTATTTAATATACATGGCAAAGCTTGTCTCTATACAATAATAGGTCAATTCCTGCTTGCCTTGCACTTTTTGATAGACACTTCTGAGTTGATTTGTCACAGATCAGCAGAAATAATTAGGCCTGTGTCAAAGTTTCTGTTTGAATTGTTTGCAACAACAATGATGGATAGATAGATAGATAGATAGATAGATAGATATGATAAGTGCAGCCCTCTAAGCACTGTTCTGGGTGCTCACGAGGGTTGATTGAGATGGGAGAGAGGACGGGAGTCCTCAACATGTTACACATTTACCCCATGTGAGGGATCTTTTACTTTCCTGCAGAGCTTTGGAGTCGGGTAGTAAGTGAACTGACTCTGACTCCCGACTCCTTTGGCTTTCTGAAAAGCGACTCCAACTCCTTAGGTCTCCTAAATTCCGACTCCGACTCCCGACTTTGTATTGGCATTATTTCACACAAATATTACATGATTAACAGGGGGCAAAAAGTACTTCTACAAATTTTTCATTGTCTTTTGTTCTTGAATACTTGTTTAGGAAGTTTTGCTTAAAATTCAAGATACATTTCTGTTGTTGCAACTGGGTTTTTGTGAATTATTTTAATTATTTTTAAGGAGTCACACTCTAAAAACAAGTGTTTAAGAAACAACACTAAAATAAACACTTTTTTGTTACACTTAATAAACGCGTGAAAGTGTTTATGATTTTTAACACATTTAAGTGTTTTTTATTTTAAACACATTTAAGTGTCTTTGATTATAAACACAAAAACGCTTTAATAGCTTGTTACACTTTATTAACACTAAAAAGTGTTTATAACAATAAAAGTGTTTGATCTTAAACACTCGATGTTTTTCCAGGATGACTGCAGAGAAGGTGTTTATCATATTAAAGTGTTAAACAAAAAGTGTTTGTAATTAAACACTCTGGTGTTGCAGTATTAACACATTGTTAATGTACATCACAATATCAGTTGTTCAGCTGCTGTCTGAATAAATCACATGGTTACAATAATAAAATCAAGTAACAATTTATAAAAAAAAACAGTACAAATGAAAATATAGATTTAATTGAATATAAATACTTCATAATATTATGTAATTAAACTAACTATAGCTATCCTCATTAACTTCAAAAGGCTACTTGTAATAACCAGATGATGACTGCTAATATTAATGATGGACGGGTGGTTGGGGCTTTACGTCCTGTATTTCTGCACTCAATAGGCTACCAAGTGAAGAGGTCATAGCAATGAGGCAAATGTTAATTGAAATAGCTATGCAACATAGGCCCAGGTGACCCGACAAGAGCTAGATTCAAACCCTGGACCAAGCAATTACTAATGCCACTTAATGTATTTACACCAAAAAAAACTGGATGGTATATATTTGTGCCTGCCCTCCCTCGAAAGTGCATTTTAATACATGGGATGTTGGAATGGATTAACTATTGAAGCTTAAATTCTTTTATTTGACACTTTCAAGCCACCATTAGATGATAAGTCATCACAAGGGCTGGATTTGCCTTAAAGTTTGGGATAATTTAGCCCCCTTTGAAAGCCAATGAAAAATGACAAGAAAATAGATAGTTTGTGTACATATTTTATTCTTCAATTGAGCACTGACACTGAAGGATATATTCAATCATTGTATAATTATAAATCATATTCCCAATGAACTGGTGTTTCGTATTACTGCATTTGAATTCCCCCCCCCCCATCTTACCCTAATGTGATGAAAAATAGAAGACCTTTTGGTTAGTACATTGGTGTACAGTCAAAATCTTACCATGTCATCATTTTGTCTGCATTTTAATGGTATCCCGTTACTCCATGTGATAATCCATATCATTGATGTAATGCCATTCAAAAATCTTTTGATTCTCAATGCAATCCATTTAGGGGGTGCAGAAAAAGTGACAAATTCTCACATAAGAGTCCAATTTCTTTTTATAGCACTTTAAATGTCTTTCTTTGAAAATGGATATGACTATTTTAGAATACAATCAAATTATTATTTTAACATTCAAGAAGCTGTCCAAATATTACTGGATAGTCAAGGTCCTTAACACAAGAAGTGCATTGCCTCTGTAAAAGCTTCAAATATGATTGCGACAATGATTGTCCCTCAGCAACGGTATAAATCCATTTGAGAAAGCGACTGGAGTGCAAAAATATGGAATGAGATGTTTCCAGATCGAGGAACCTTCTTCAATGTTACAGTGCACCAAAAAAGTTATGGGAAAAATTGGAATGGGTCTGTTTTTGCCCCTAATTTCTCAATAATCAATTTCCGAAGGCAGTTATTGCACTTCTACACATTCAATAGACATCTCATGAACAGATCTACCTGGTTACTTTTTTGTTTTAATCTGCAAGCCGGGCATGCCATGTGATTCTTGGTTGCAACTCCAAATTTCGACCTCAAAAAAGTTATGGGAAAAATTTGATTTCTTCAGAAATAACAACTTAAAGATGATTTCTCTTATACAGGTGACATCAGTAATATGTTATCAGACTATATTGGTCAAATTGAGCATTGTTTAAACTTGAAAGATGATACTAACAATGGTTTCTAGTCGTTTTTAATGGATATTAATTATTTTGAAATTAAATATAATTTAAATTAAGTGTGTTCTTAAAAATATATCCTGTAACCTACTCAATGCTCTGGTACAGCTGAAATATGTTAGCCAAATGATTATTGAGCATGTATGAGTTGTGTCTGTAAAGTGAAGATGAGCAGTCCCCTGAATGACAAACATCTTGAGGCAAGATAATAGCTAACGGCATAATATAGGCTTTATAAATGATCTTCATTTACCTTATTTTACTTGGTATAGCATTCTAATTGGTTGTCATCACGTCTCAGGGCCTTCATAAAATGTTTCAAAGTTTCCAAAAGGATGAGGTAGTAAAAATGAATGATTGAAGTATCTGTTGCTAACTAGTGGAATATGGGACAAACAATCAACATGCTAAAAAAGCCAAAGTTAATTTTTTTGTATCATTCCAATTGATAGAATTTGATGGATGGTGAGTGAAATTCATCTTTGAACCTTATGAACTTGTGATTAGTGCATGATATGAACATGGATATGGAAAAATGCAATGGAAGCATTTGACCACTTTTGCAGCGTGGTAGTGCGAATAATTCGGGCATGTATAAAGTGGTAGGTGCTGTGATTTTTGTCATTCAAACTACCTGGACAACCTCTTCACTAACAAAAGTAACATTTTAGTGCAGTTTCACCACAAATAATACCAAATTGCTGAAAATTCCTGATGCTGAATATCAGCACCAACACATCTGTTGACATAAACTTTGAATTAACTTCTATCCTGGCTTAAAAAGATGCATTTTTCTAAATGAAAACAGAAGCCCCTACCAATAAATTTTGACATAAATGCTGTGTCAACAGATTTCCGCGATTAAATTGGCATTTCGATGGGCAACATATCAATTTGAGAATTATTTGTAATAACATACTTTATATCATTAAAAATACATATTTCTTGAAAATGTAACCACAGGATCACCATCAAAATGGGCCCACAGTCAATTCTCTACTTACAGAAACTAACGTGACAACCACAAAGCAATAATTCATACTTATATTTCAGTATTTGACTGTTTCATGAAAAATTCCCATAACTTTTTTGAAGGCAAAAAATGGTGCTCCACCAAGATTCACTGGCATATCCATATCATAGCATAAAACCATGAAACTATTATCCAGACCTATTCAGGAGAAGTGTATTGAAAGGATAGAACATCAATAATTATCACTGGAAATGCCATTCTACAAAATTAGAGGCAAAAAGGGGGATCACTGCTTTTTTCCCATAACTTTTTTGGTGCACTGTATGTCATTCTTGTCAATGTTGTCCTCCTGCAAATGAATGAATCCTTGTTTACTATTAAATATTTAGGCATAATA
The DNA here is from genome assembly GCA_026936325.1 of Platynereis dumerilii. Lineage (NCBI taxonomy): Eukaryota > Metazoa > Annelida > Polychaeta > Phyllodocida > Nereididae > Platynereis > Platynereis dumerilii. The sequence goes on along the minus strand of JAPTHN010000006.1, from coordinate 44,620,337 downwards.
TATCATGAATATTGACATAATATCTCATCATCCATAATTTTCAGAAATTTACTGAAATGGTGAAAAAAAAAGGAAGTGCAGCTATGCAGATCTTTAGGGAATCGTGTATGAAAGATATGACTTGCAGTTCATCAGTGAGAATCAGGGCATGCTTTCAACTTATTTTGCAGAAGAACTGTTCAGGGATAGTGGGGACCAGATAATAGTTTAAAAATTTACCCCATATGATCAGAAAAAAATAAACCAACAATTTAATGGCAAACCCATATAGTGTTCAAGTGACACTAAGTCTTGGTAAATTAACTTTTATGAAAGTATTATATGTATCAAAAGCAAAGCCACAGAACCAGGAGATTATAAACATAGGTATTATGACAGGCATATTAACCAAATGTTAATTATGCTAAATATTTACCTCCAGACTTTGTGGCTTTTTCTTTCATTTTTCTTCGTTGCTTAATGTTGCAGCTGTCTTTTTGCCAGATCTTTTCGGGTCCAAATTGCTGTGGAAAGAAAAAGTTACAAAATACAAAACTGCAAAGAACAACTAAAATATCTTAAAGATATTCGGATGGATGGATGAATGGGGCTTTACGTCCTGTATTTATGCACTTGGTAGGCTAATTAGGACAGGAGCAGGACACGGCAATGAGGTGAAGGATGATTGAAACAGCGGTCCAACATAGGCCCAGGTGACCCGGCAAGAGCTGGATTCGAACTCTGGACCCAGTTATTGGCAGTCCAGCACACTACCACTAGACCAACCCTTCCCTTTTTAAAGATATTCGGAAAAACTAGTTAGGGCCTAAATTGGATATATATAACATAAGACCTCCATCAAAAATCCCTGAAAAAAAAAAGTCTGAAGTTCCTCCAGATGAAAAGCTTGCCCTTATGAACAATCATTTGCCCATCCCCTCCTAATCCAGTTCATCACAAAATTTTAAAATATGATTAAATAATAAAATTGCAGTTTGATGGTTTGAAATTTTAACAATTACATGTGTTTATAAAGAGGGTTGATTGATGTTATCAAAATAGCGTTGCCTCTCTATAATGTGATATTTACCTCAGTGACTTGCTAGATACAGTGCAGATGCAAAGTTTATATTATTTTGGTTTGCCTGAAATTGTAGCTGGATTCTTCCAAAAATATTTATCACACTCGATGAATTGAGTCCAGATATCTGCTGAAAATAAAATAAGGTTGTCTCATGATGGTCAAATAAACTTGATAAAAGTTATAAACACCAATGAAAATACAGGGCACATATGGCCCCAACTCCTCCTATCTCTATATATATTACATGTGTTTGAAATCTAGAAATTAGATAGACTTCCAAATGTTTCTGATAAAATGATAATTAACAATGTAAAAATGCATATTATGCTGTGTTAACATGATCTTCTTAGCAAACGTATGCAAGTATAGTGTACATAAATACCATTTAATCAAAATGTAGTTAAATACCTTTCTTTGCTGTTTAATAAATAGCATTCAAATATATCATTTTAAGTTGTGCTTACCAGTTATAAGCTACTTCAGTGAAGACTTAAGTCACAATGCATGCCTTCCAATCTGTGTTAAGTACAGAAAGCTGTGATTTCATGGTCGGTCGCTTGTGATGTTGTTATTAGTTGTCTGCGTCCTTAAAGATTAACACTAGTAGTGTTTATCCGGCAAACTTGCAAAAACACTATGTGTTTAAAGGACTTTGAAATTTTCATTAAAAAGAAATAATACAAATTTTCTTGCACTTGGGAGCATTCAAACAAAGATAAAAGACACAATATGCTACCAACTGACAGTTTATGACATATTGTCATCTTATAACCAAAATTTCCTGGTTTACATTGATCATTAATTTCTGAAACCATACATGAGAAAATATTCTAAGTTTGATAAACACTTAAATCTGTTAATGCTGGTAGAAAGTGTTTATTTTCAAACGTGTTTATGTAATTTAACACTTAAATGTGTTTAAAACAGGCGTTTGTTTTTAGAGTGCAGGAGTCAACAAATTAATTTTCGACTCCGACTCCACCTGAAAATCCAAGTTCGACTCCAACTCTGACTCCGACTCCACCCAAAAACCTCCGACTCCACGTCTCCGACTCCCGACTCCGACTCCAAAGCCCTGCTTTCCTGGCACAGACACTGATACAAAGGGTCACCAATATAACGTCTCGCAGTACATAATGAATCGATAGATTTCCTAGGACACTGAAAGCTTTATTCGTTTGTTTTATATATTTTCGGATCACTTAACTTAATCTGGTATGAAATTGGACAAAGCATATTGTTTGGACATCATAATGAGTAAAAATATGATTTTGAGCATAAATCCCTAATATTTTCCTGACATTCTTCTTGTTAAAAGGCACAGATAAATGTCGAATTATTAACTGCAATTGACATATTATGTGTGAGAGGAGCTACCTATATATACAAATAGGCATAATTCACAGGTGATGCGTTCAAATACACTGTTAAAAAATAATTGTCAATTTACAGACATTTCGGGAAATTTTTTTTCCAGAACACTCTGTAAGTTCACAGAAAACATATTTGTGTACATACTAGAATTTTAGTAATCATACAGGTAGTTTTGACAGTACATGATTGAGACTTTTCTGTAAGCTCACTGAATTACCAGTTATATATCAACGACTTGTGAAAGGTGTAACAAATACAGAAACTGAGATTGTTAGTTTTATTTTTTTTTTGTCAGTTCATGAAAAGGAATATTAATCTGTTTATAGAATGGGGTTTATTAGTTTCTGTATAGTATTACTAATTTTAGCACAAGGCCTGTAGGATTCTGAAAAAAATTACTTAGCTAAGGACAAAAAATCTGCAAATAGACCTTACAAGACTTTTAGAATCCATAAGATAGAAAATTATTTGTAATCATAAGTTAGATATATAGACAGATAGACAGACAGATAGATAGATAGATAGATAGATAGATAGATAGATAGATAGATAGATAGATAGATGGATGGATGGATGGATGGATGGATGGATGGATGGATGGATGGATGGATGGATGGATGGATGGATGGATGGATGGATGGATGGATTTTTTTTAATGTCTGTATCTTTAATATTGAAAATTTTTTTTTTAGCTGAAAATATGATAAAAACACTAATATAAAAAAAAGTCGAATGAAGAAGAGAAGTAGCACTATAATGCTGGTGGCACCTTTTTGATTTAAAATCCTTGTTCCATGCCCAGGGTCTTGGTGGAAACTGAGCCTTTTTGGCGTCTTACTGAGCGAGGAAAAAACACAGACCAAAATTATTGACACCTTATTTGCATCACTTCTGTTAAAATCGATGTCGCAGCCTTTTAAGTGTTTTTATCCTACTTTAAGCTAAAAATAGCATTTTTCATTATTTAAAATAGAAATTGAACCTTTTAATTGAGCATCATTCAAATGCATTGCATTGCAGTCCAAAAAAGCTCAAAATGTATTAACCAACAGATGGATAGATAGATAGCTAGATAGATAGGAAGATAGGAAGAGAGAAAGATAGAAAGAAAGAAAGAAAGAAAAGAAAGAAGGAAAGTAAAAAAGAAAGATAGAAAGATAGAAAGAAAGAGAGGAAGATAGATAGATAGATAATAAAGTGATAGCATCTGTACTCCACTCCCCGATCCCTGCAACCAACTTTAAGTTCAGATGGATTAGTTTGTTACATACCAAGCAAAAATTCATGGCAGAACCCCAAACATGTCTGGAATAATTTGACATCAATCACTAATTTTGCAAAACACATGGCTTCGAAATATATTCTGCTGCAGCTACTGCTCATTTTCCAGTAGTGACATCAGCCTTGCCATTCTTCAGATGCATGATGATAATAGAAGGTATGCATAATTATGTAAAACTATAGAAGCTAAATTTCCGACAGTACAGACATGCACACTATTTGATGAGACTCACATGCTCGATAGCATTTTTCGTTTCTTATGAAATCATCATGTTTACATTTTTATAAATATACCTCAAAATGCAGAATCATGCATTGATCATGCCACACAAAACTATTGCATCAGACTTTATTTCAAGAAACGTCTTGTAAGCTACTATGAATTCTGGTTATTTATACAATTTCTTCGAAACTGCACATATTCACTCTCAATAATTGCGACGTACAAATCATCAATTGGATGACATTAGGACTTAGACAAAATTATGATAACATCTGTGTAATTGCTGGATCCTGGGTTCAATTTCTGTACTGGGCGGGTCACCTGGATCGATGTTGACCAGCAATTACATTGTTCCTTTTGCCTTACGTCCTCTTCCAAGTAATACAGGAGAAGGTGCCTTGATCAACAATTTCCATTGGCATTTCTGATGAATCTCTGAAAAGATAAATTATTGTAATGTATAACACATAATCTACACAACTACAATTATCTTACAAATGAGATAAATGTTAACTCTTTTTTCTCTCATCAACCAACCCAATAATTGAAATAGGCCTGCTTTGACTGTGATTGAAATCATAGAATAATAGTTTTGGTATTTAAGTGATTAAAAAGTCCTCTAAGAAAATAGATTTATATGGACCCAAAGAAGTTAACAAATTAACCAGCAAATGTATTCCAGTGCTAAATAATTGCTTCTGCTTTTCAAAGATATCAGTCAAAATGTCAATATGCAAGAGTATCCACATGAATTCATACATGAGCAAATCTATGGATATACCAAATTTTTAATAACTCATCTAGAAGGGAAAAAAACCAGTTAAGTAGGAAAACAATTATTGTTTTGATGCCAGGTTTTCTTGTTGGACAAGGAGGCAGGGAAATAAGTTACAACAGCATTACAGCTCAAACATGCATTATTTCTTACGTCTTTATTGTAAATTATAGTTTCTTCGGATAGGGGAGGTTGGGGCAAGTTGTTTTCCCCATGAATAATATAGGCAGGTTTCAAGACAGATGACAAGGGACATGATCATAGTTATGCATAAATCAAAAGTAGAGATTGTGGCACAACTTGTCCTGGGTGGGTAAAAATGGGCCAAATGATTGACAAGGTGTCGTTCCTCCAAACTTATACTGATATAATACTTGTAACTCTTCAAAAATTGATGCTGTATGTACCCAAACAAAGCAAAATGTGGCAAACACTGGAATTATAAATTTCTTTGGAAAGTCAAATTGAACATTCTTTTTGGTCTCAGTTATATAACATCATGCCTAAGGCAAGTTATATCAGATAGTGACAATATATGAGATTTAAAATAAGTTGCCAAAAATCCTAGATTAAAACTGACAACCCATAATGTCAGATAGGCCCACTACCTACCATCAGCAATAAGCTGGAGAGACATCACCTAATTGCTAATACTATTGTGCAAATGAGAAACATTATTGTCTATCCTCAGGACATCAAGTTGTCAACAAAAAATTTTATTTTTGAAAGAAGCCTATTGCAGTATTATATTTACCAGGTTAAGTCATGTAACATAGTAATGGGCAGAGTGTAATTGCCTTCTTTAGTTGTTTTTTATTTCTCCCCAACATTGGGTGGAACAACTTACCCCGGTCTCCCCTTTGTTGATTGGCTACATACACATCTTTCACATCATATTTCAAAGCTTCATTTAAGCGCCTGCACCCAAAAATTTACACTTGCATTATCACAGGGTAAATCCAGCAACTTGCATTTACCTAACATACACCTCTCTCTAAAATAAAGAATTTATATCTTACCTTTCTCTGTTCTTGGGTGTCTGGATTGAGAAATGCAAATGAGTTCCTTCATAACTTATTTCATTATCGTTTGTGTTTCTATTCAGAGGTGAGATTGAAAAAATTATGACATAGATTAACAAATTGTGAAACAACAACACCTCAGTAACAATGGATGATACATTTCACAGATATCTGTACACACACTGTTAGAAGCCAGTACTTGTACTGATAATTATGTTATTAAGCTGATTACAGAAATGTGTGCCAACAGAGCAAGAACTGTAAGCATTACTGAACTGGCAGTTATCCCACAGATTTTTCTGTAACCTTACAGAATTTTCTGTACCTCTACGCAAAATTTTTAACAGTGTAGGTGAAAAATATGGTGACTTAGTTGAGGAGCAGCTATGCCGCAAATAATTGATCGAGACCTAGTGAATCACTATGTTTTTCGTAGTAACGACCATAATGACTACTATTTGACTAGCATCTTACTTGCAGTATTACTGAGGGGGGAAAGGGTTGTTCTAGTGGTAGTATGCTGGGTCCAGGGTTCGAATCCAGCTCTTGCCGGGTCACCTGGCCCTATAGCGGGCGTCAGTGGAACTCTCCTTTTTCCTGCTCTCCGGTGTCCCCGCGCACATTGAAACTACTTCCGGAAACATCCTCCATTTTGTCGGCCTGTACAATGCAATGGGACGGGGATTTTCAGAGGTCCATAACAGTGTTTAATCAGCCTGACATCACTGGATTAGCCCAAAACATTCGAATTCTGTATCTAATCAATGGATCCCGCCAGTTTTACGAGACATACCTGTGATTAATCCGGATATTTCGCCCGATGAAGTCCGTCAGGCCGATTCCCGCCACATTTTTCTGCCTTCATCCCACCATAACTGAAGATATACATCGTCAATCGACTTGATAATGGTCGGAATTCAAGGTAAACATTCTATTTAAGGCTCGGCGATACAATCCGTAGTGTTTTAGTGGTTTTAGAACCGTCCTGGAGCCCGGAATCCAAGCGTCCATTGATTTCGCAATGGTACAAAATGGCGGGGTGTTCCCGGAAAAAGTTTATTTGTCCGCCAAGACGCCGGAGAGCAGTAAAAAGGAGAGTTCCACTTACACAGCCTATGTTGGATGGCTGTTTCAATCATCTTTCACCTCATTGCCGTGTCCTCCTCCTGTCCTAATTAGCCTACTAAGTGCAAAAGTACAGGACGTAAAGCCCCAATCATCCGTCCATCCATGCAGTAGTACTGATAATAGCCAAAATTGGTGCTGAGGGGATGTTTTGCACAAGAAATATTTCTTCGTAACGATTGAAGCCAAAAGGTAAATACTTCCCGACAAATTAACTTCATTGAACTATTGGTAATCAACGCAAGGAAATACTCCAGGAGTCCAGGTGGAACCAAAGTATGTCCTGCGCTTGTGACAAAGTCTCTCATGCCATAGTCTCTAAATCTAAGAGCAAAAAGTGCTTTTAATAATCGAATAGCAGTGAATACTACTATTTGCAGTGATGGAAATAGGGGGGGGGGGAGCTTTGGGGAGCTGAGCGGCTGTGACTACTATTTGGTCTGGATACTGGACTTGAACCAGCTGAGCTCCCTTGATAAAAAACTGGGGGAGCTCTTCGCTGCTACAGCTCCCCCAATGATCAGTGTTGAAAATACTAAACTAACCTATTCACTTTTTCAGTCCACCAGGTATTTTTAACCAAAATTTTGCTCTGGTGGTAGAATTTTTTCCCTTTCAAAAATTTGGAAAGGTGGGCCTCTGCTACACCAGCCAAGAACTCTCCAGACGTAAATTTTCCATTTCCATCACAGACTATAGGCTTAATGGGATATTTCAAATGGTACTACGTGCAGTTAGCTTATAACTAAGGTTTATTGAAGCTGGACAGAGGGCTCGCTGCCGCACTCTCTACGTTTTTGATATAGGCCTATTTAGAATTTGTGGAATTTTATCTTCTAGTCACTTGTTTTGTCACCTATGGGTGGCTCTCTGTTTTCTTGCCTTCTTCTTCCCAATTGCCTCTGTTTATTCTGGATTTCTCTCACAGCTTTCAGTGGCGGATCCAGACACAATAGTCTAGGGGGGGCCCGGACGTGTTTCGCCTGTCGCGGGCCCACGTTATCGCAATTTTTCTTCAAAATGCTACTATTAATCTTGGTGGTCTAGGGGGGGGGGGGCCCGGGCCCCCTAGGCCCCCCCCTGTATCCGCTACTGGCTTTATCTAACTGTCAAATCCCTCAAATTCTTATAAAAACCCCTCCTTCATTTTCCGGAGTCGTGTTCTCTTTTTGCAGCTTAAAAGTGGACGTCTTGTGAAGAATGAGTCTGGGCTTTCAAATTTCAAAATGGCATTCGTTGCTAAAAGCAGGAAAAAGGCCTCTGCTATTTCTTGAATTTCTCCATTTCCAGCACCCCCAACAGGTCTGTCTCCATTTGTAGTTCTGAATTTATGTACAGGTGGTGTCTCCAAGCAATAGGAGCTCTGATGGAATCCCCTTTGCCTTTCAACAAGGTGATTGGTGTAATTGACCAAGCCAAGGAGTCTTAATGAGTGTGTTTGTTGAATGTTTGATTGTTTGGGTCAGCTATGCTGTATTGATTATGTTCTCAAAACAGAAGTTCAACAGAAAAGTGTGTTGTTATCATACAGATTTGGGATTGTAACGTTTTAACAACCAGATTATTATTAACTGTTGGTTGCAGGATTTCTCTTACCTTGCAAACAAACCAGATAATATGTCATTTGGTGGGCTCTCCTAAAGACAAAAATAGCCCTACCCCGTTATCGTAGTGCCACCTACCGATAATACCTGCCGTAATCCCCATATTGTCTTGTTCTTGAACACCAGTTCAGTATCGTTCATCTTACTAGTTTTGCTGTTACTTTGTTAACAGTATTGAAGTTTTATTTTCCCCTTTCATTTATGTACCAGCATTGGTATGTTTTGTTAATCAGTTCATATTAAATAGCAGTAATGCATCCCCTTTTGACATTATGATTTATAACATTTGATGATTTTGAAGTTTGTCTATATCTGTGCAATAAAGGGGTGGAAAAGTTTTTAAATGCCAGCAACTAAATCTTAACAGAAACTTTTTACATTAAGCTGTGATAATATTTTTATTTATTTGTATGGTTTTCTCTACTTGCTTTTTAAATACAATGTAATAGTCACAATGTCTTGACATAAAGATGACCTAGTTTTATGACAATAGGTACAACATTGTGATGTAGCTCCCAGTGTCAGGCTACACTTTTATATAGATAGACAAAAAAAAACAGACAGACAAACATATTTGTTCATAATTAAGTGTAAATCTGACGAAAGTTCATGCTTCTACCACCAATTTGGTTGAGGGTGTTTAGCGTTGACGAAAATTTAATGGCAGAACATCACACATTTTGTCAGAGTTTATCAATATCATTTGCAATCATAATTTAGAACTATACATGTACATTCAGGTGAACTTCTGCTGGGGTCATTCTACAGAAATGTTCCCATTTGGGTGGCAATTTTGCTGTTTTTCAAAAATTGTAAAACGCAAGATTTAATCAGTGTGGAGGTCAAGATAGGTGCTGAAGAACATATATAACAATGGTTGCCGTGATTCTTTTCTCAATTTTAATTTTGGCTAAAATTGACATGCTTTTCCTATGAGTCATTACCGCAACTGTAGCAAATTGTTGCGGTAATGACGTGTTGCAGTAATGACAAATCAAGCTTCGGTAATTTTTTTAAGAAGCCAAGCAGCACTGACAGCATGGGACGTTGTAGGAATGTGGACAGGAATAGCACCACTTCATGACAGTTAAATAAAAATTTGGCTGCAATATTTTCATGATTGTAAAACGTCTGTTCGGTAATGACGCATAATAAACCTACTCGCTCTAAATAGGGGTTCTAAATGGACATAAAATCTCTTTCGCCCGTGTGATTTTCTTCAGAAGACAACCTTGCTGTCAAGCTGTTCAAGTAGTTGTATTATGTCATGTGACTGATGACATCACCTGTGTTAACTAGAAAATTAATGGTGCCAAAAATGGTACTATGTTCCGGTAATGACAAAAATCTCAGGGACAAACTTTGCAACTGATTTTCTAAAAATTAGATTAGGAGTAAAAAAAAAAATAAAGGAAGACCATAAGTTAAAGGACATTGTTCTGGTTACATTCATATTAAAAATATAGCATATTCAGATAACTTTACATGTATACTGAGGTTTGAATGCGCAGAAATGGGTGCAGGGACATGCAAAAAACAGGTACAAGTGTGACTTTAGGGAAGTAAAAAATAGTCAAAAATGTATATGTCCTGCTTGTGATCACTAGCTTAAAAAAAAAGTGATAAAGAAACATTAATTATTGATTAAATGACCTTCGAAACCTAGGGACAGGAATAGGACAAGTTCTGTAGAATGACCCTGCTGTGGCTGAATTGATAATAATGTGATTGATATCCAGATCACCGTGAAGGTTTTCTTACCCCTCTTTTAAAAAAATTAATCGATCGTGGACATCTAATGATAGATCAGTAATATAATTATGTGTAAAAGCACACATATATACGCATAGTGTTAAAAAAATAAGATACAACAGTTGATGAAAAATGGATGGACCCCCTTCATTTTAGAAAAAAAGTAATTAATGAATAGATAACAAACTCTTGAAGATTGTTTGAATTTGACAAAAGAACGCCATGAATGTCATTACTTTTATTTAATTTTGGTGCGCGTCAGTTTCAAATTTCTTCCTTTAAGGACACTTAAACTGTGTTTTCAATTGGGCGAATTGTGCTTTGCCCTGATCAATGACTGAATGAAACGCTTTAGGACAAGCACTACCCTTGGCAGCTTCCAGACAGGCAGTTGCTTCACCGACGGCTCTGCAACAAAAATTATTGTAGTTGATTAGATAGATTGATAGACATGGTAATTGCAGCCCTGTACACCCAGTTCTGGGAGCTCACTAACGTAGATTGATGAGATGGGAGAGAAAGCAGGAGTCCTCAACATGTTACACATTTACCCCATATGAGGGATTTTTTTACTTGCCAAGCACAGACACTGATACAAGGACCCCCAATATTCAATGTCTCATGCAAACGACATCCAGCTGGGATTTTGCTCGATGCTCATGAAGGTCCAATAAAAATTTCGAGACCCCATTCCCCAACCATGCAAGTTTGGATCAGGTTAATGAATTTATGGTCAAAGAATAGAAAATCTTTCAAGTGATTGACATCATAAAAAACAATACAGGGGTCTGTCAAGGTGTTAACAAATTGTGGAAGTTTTTTAATGCATATATTTTTTTAGAACTCTCAAATATATAGGCACAGTGGATGCTGATTGCTGATTCAACCAATATGGAGTTTTATTGGCCTCAGCGGGTTAATATTGTTCTCGGTCTACGGTCTCAAGCAATATTATCATAGATAAAATAAGCATTTAAAACTCAATATTGGTCTCCTCACCATCCACTATCTATGAATAAATTCAGCAACATTAAAACCGCACACCTTTTCAAAGTGTCGTAAATTTTTAGCAACTGGGTATAACTAAATGTATTTGTCTGTTGTCAGCAAAAACAAACATATGTATTTGGTATAAATAAGTAGGGGTTTATTCAATTACAATTAAGTGGTATACAAATGAGAAGTGTACAAATAATATGCATTGAAAATACAGTACATTTGTATACGTGAAAAGATAGATACGGTGGACAGTCAACAGTGGCTGAAAGTCCCATATTAAATATAGAAAATGTAATTAACCCCTACTGATAGATGATTAACCTATATGTATATTTAGATCATGAAAAATATAAATAAAAGAGTTGAAATATGAAAATCATGCTAAGTACATATAATAGCAATACTAATACACTTGTGGTAGCATGTGAAACATGGGCACATGACACATATATGTGAGAAAGGTGGATGGTGGGGAGGTGGTGGAAAATTATTAGAGAAGTTGGGAGAGTAATTCCAGTGTGTGTTATTTGTCCTCCATGTTGAATTTGGTATGACCTACTTTGTCATGTGTGTCATGTGACAAACAAAATCCTGTTTTGCAGACCAGACAAATGTCTTTTATAAATAAAAGTCTTTTTTGTCTGTTGTCAGCAAAAACAAACATATGTATTTGGTATAAATAAGTAGGGGTTTATTCAATTACAATTAAGTGGTATACAAATGAGAAGTGTACAAATAATATGCATTGAAAATACAGTACATTTGTATACGTGAAAAGATAGATACGGTGGACAGTCAACAGTGGCTGAAAGTCCCATATTAAATATAGAAAATGTAATTAACCCCTACTGATAGATGATTAACCTATATGTATATTTAGATCATGAAAAATATAAATAAAAGAGTTGAAATATGAAAATCATGCTAAGTACATATAATAGCAATACTAATACACTTGTGGTAGCATGTGAAACATGGCCAAAAGGTGAGGAGGCTTGCAACTGTTTGCAAAGTGCAAGGAGACTCAGCCGCTGCCACAAGAGAAACAAAGGGAAACAAAGAAACAATAACAAAACCCAGTGGTGACAGTGGTTAGTGGTTAATGCCATATTATTTAAATGCATTAAATTTTTTAGTTACTTCTTGGTTAACCAAGGGATGGGAAAGTTTGAATGCGATACAGTGTAGTGAAAAACCTTGTAATTTAAGACAGAGTGCTATGCTGATGTACTGTAAACTATAATGAAATCATAAAAAAAGAAATAATAATAGAAGAATTAGCACAGATAATGCTGTAAGTCAGGAACAATGTTATAAGCAACAACTTGATTGCTTATCGAATAAATGACAATGTTGCAGGGAAGCACTATGAAATTAATTCCTCAGAGTATTGGGCACCACTGTTGTGCACGACGTAAGGAACAACATTATTATTAACCACTTAGTAGTCTAGTAAATAACTATGTTGTACGGGAAGCACCATGAAATGAATTCATCATGGAATTAGCACAACTGGTGTGCACGACATAGGGAATAACATTATTGCTAACAACTTAATTGTCTGGTAATGAACAATGTTGTGCTGGAAGTACAATAAAATGGAATCATCACAGGATTGGCACAGCTAGTGTGCTCGATTTAAAGGAGAGACAGGAGTGATAACCTGCTCCGAATTAATTGGAATTGAATTGAAATTGATTTATCGAAGTAATGATCTGTAAAGAAGCATCTGTAATCCAACGAAAATAGAAACCAGTAACTACTAGGCTTCTTGGTCTGATGATGTGGGACCAGCAACTACTAGGCTACTAAGTCCAATGATGCATGACCTGTACTTGTTCTGATGATTCGTGAACAGCAAGTAATAGGCTACTCGGTCTGGTGATACGTGACCGGCAGCTACATGACCATTTGATTCTGACAATGTGTGACCAGCTACTACTGGGCTACTCGGTAGGATGATGCTTGACCAAGACTTGGTCTGATAGTGCGTGACCAGCAACTACTTGGCTACACGGTCTGGGGATACTTCTTAATTGTCCAGTAAGTAACAATGTTGTGCTGGAAGTACAATAAAATGAAATCATCACAGGATTGGCACAACTGGTGTGCTCGATGTAAAAAAAAGAGACAGGAGTGATAACCTGCTCCGAATTAATCGGAATTCAATTGGAATTGATTTATTGAATTAATGCTCTGTAAAAAAGCATCTGTTATCCAACAAAAAAAAAAGAAACCAGTAACTATTATGCTACTTGGTCTGATGATGTGGGACCAGCAACTACTAGGCTACTCGGTCCAATGATGCATGACCCGTACTTGGTCTGATGATGCATGAACAGCAAGTAATAGGCTACTTGGTCTGATGATACGTGACAAGCCGCCACATGACTATTTGGTTCTGACAATGTGTGACCAGCAACTACTTGGCTACTCGGTCTGAGGATACTTCTTAATTGTCCAGTAAGTAACAATGTTGTGCGAGAAGTGCAATAAAATTAAATCATCACAGGATTGGCACAACTGGTGTGCTCTATGTAAAGTAGAGACAGGAGTGATAACCTGCTCCGAATTAATTGGAATTGAATTGGAATTGTTAAATGCTCTGTAAAGGAGCATCTGTAATCCAACATAAATAGAAAACCAGTAACTACTAGGCTACTTGGTCTGATGATGTGGGACCAGCAACTACTAGGCAACTCGGTCCAATGATGCATGACCCGTACTTGGTCTGATGATGCATGAACAGCAAGTAATAGGCTATTCGGTCTGATGAAACGTGACCAGGAGCCGCATGACTATTTGGTTCTGACGATGTGTGACCAGCTGCTACAGGGCTGCTCGGTATGAGGATGCGTGACCAGTACTTGGTCTGATAGTGCGTGACCAGCAACTACTTGGCTACTCGGTCTGAGGATACTTCTTAATTGTCCAGTAAATAACAATGTTGTGCGAGAAATACAATAAAATGAAATCATCACTGGATTGGCACAGCTGGTGTGCTCTATGTAAAGAGACAGGAGTGATAACCTGCTTGGAATTAATTGGGATTGAATACCCGATTCTGAAGGAAAATGAGTGTATTCAGTAAATAACAGTGTTGTGAGGTAATCCTTCAATTTTACAGCAGTGAGCTGTATGATAACTTACATGCGACAATGATAAGCTGTCGTAAAATGAACCACATAATATATTTTATGGTGGAGGAGTAGCTGTGCGAAAGGAAATGACAGACTATGAATAAAAAGCATCATTGACTGGCCAGTAAATAAAAACTGAACCTACAATGTAGCTGTGCTCGAAGATCTTTTCAGTAACTACTTGGCTACCCGGGAAGTGGTAAAGGATATATAAAAGACACTGGAGTGACAACCAGGTCCCGTTCATACATGCAGGAGTGACTAAAGCTGGTGCAGTATGACGGCTAGCAGCAAGCTGATCCAGTATTTCCAGAACATGTATATATATTTTAAATTGTAAGGAACACGTTATAATAAAGCAGCAGTTACACACTGCCGTATAGACATTGTTACAATAGTCTGATTTAAGGCAGGGCCAAGCGGTATATAACTTGGTTTTGCATCAGTGACACATACACAGTGAGCTGATGACTTTATTCACAGCAGTGACAAGCTGCTGCTTGTATATTGTGGTAATCCTCCAAATGTTCAGCAGTGATAAGCTGTATATAACTTAATTTTTTTGCTATGATAAGCTGACAGAATGCAGTGAGCTGATGACTTAAATTGATATATATATAGATATTGTGATAATCCTCCAACTTTGTAGCCGTGATATGCTGCTATATAGACATTGTGGTAATCCTCCAATTTTTAGCAGTGATAAGCTGTAAACATCTTGATTTTTATTTAGAGCAGTGACAAGCTCTGTGTGTGTAATTGAGTTTGCAGCATTGATAAAGGCGGACAAAATTTGCAGTGGAAGGTTTCTCAGTTTGTCTGGAAGGTTCTCAGCTTGTCTGGTTCTTGTGGTTCTGAAAAATAGAGATAAGTTGTGTTTTGTCAGCAAGAGAGAATACATTATCTTAATAAATAATTAACTAAGACAATATTTCATTTATATAATGCACATATTTCAACAAAGAAGAATTATTATCTTTTATTTAAGAAAAACGGAAATACAAGTAAATTAATGTAAAGTTAACCGTAGTAAAATCGCATAAGTTATACTTTTGAAAAATATAAGATTATACTGATCTTTAAGTGTTCACGGTAAAGTTGACAGATGACCAAGTGAGATGATTCTTGATTGCGGCAGTGACAGGCTGGGTAATCACAAAAATGGCTTGTGATACAGGAGCATTGAGAAGGTCGGGTTTCGTTTGAAGCAGTGACAAGCTTCCAAATGTAGTATGGTAATACATAAGTGACATGTGGTACAAGAGCATTGACAAGCTCGGGTTTCATTTGAAGCAGTGACAAGCTATCAAATGCAGTGTGGTAGTGCATAAATTTGCAGCAGTGACAAGCTGGCAAATTGCGACATGTGGTACAATAAGAGCAGTGACAAGCTCGGGTTTCATTTGAAGCAGTGACAAGCTATCAAATGCAGTGTGGTAGTGCATAAATTTGCAGCAGTGACAAGCTGGCAAATAGCGACATGTGGTACAATAAGAGCAGTGACAAGCTCGGGTATCATTTGAAGCAGTGACAAGCTATCAAATGCAGTGTGGTAGTGCATAAATTTGCAGCAGTGACAAGCTGGCAAATTGCGACATGTGGTACAATAAGAGCAGTGACAAGCTCGGGTATCATTTGAAGCAGTGACAAGCTATCAAATGCGGTGTGGTAGTGAATAAGTTTGCAGCAGTGACAAGCTGGCAAATTACGGACAAAGTGACAATGTCATGTGGTACAAGAGCGGTGACAAGCTCGGGTTTCATTTGAAGCAGTGACAAGCTTCCAAATGTTGCATGGTAATACATAAGTTTGCAGCAGTGACAAGCTGGCGAATTATGAACAAAGTGTCATTTGGTAAAAGAGCAGTGACAAGCTCGGGTGTCATTTGAAAGAGTGACAAGCTATCAAATTGACAGTGTAGTAGTTATTAATATTAATATTTTTGGCAGCATAATCCTTGTAATGACGTGAGCAGCTGTCCAATTAATACAATGGTGGAACAGCTGTTACATCCTCATGATAAAATCCATTTATAATTTTGAAAAATAATTACTGCTATGAGGTGATGGAGCATTTTATACTAGCGGCAGTGAAGAGCATTGGGGAAATGATAATAATAGTTGGCGGTTTATAAAGTGATGTAATAGAACGATCCGTTAGTAACCATGAAAAGAGTAATCATGAAGTAATGAATTGATGTATTCATGAAAATATAAATAAAATATGGCATCAGTGCGGCATAATAGTCGAAACTGACCGCTACCTTTAAATCCAGATGTTTGGTATCATCAGCAGTGAGAAGATGCATGATGTATTAATAAATATAAAACATGATATAGCCTTTTGCAGTGGATAGAAGCCATCCAGAATTGTTGTTGTATAAAATAATTAGTGTTTTGTAACCTATATTTGCTGCATTTGAAACCTGTAAATGGACAGTGCAAAAACATTGAACTGCAGTCTCCGGGAATTTGGCATGCAAGTGAACAAGAAACAGTATGGAATGAGCAAGTTGTGCACTTCAAACCACGGAGTATTCTTTATAACGTGGAGAAAAGAAACAAAGGGGAATTATAAGTTTATATAATTAATGACACATGGTGTTTTTGGCATATAAGTGCAAACCCAAACTACACTTTTTATGAAAAAGTTATGTAACCAATCAACAAACGTTTTGGAAAGTAACCTTTGTTCATTAATTGTTTTGAAACCAAACAGGTAAGATTTTGGAAATTAATTAAAGAAAATGAGTAATAGTGAAAAAAAACAAAAACAAAAAACATTTGTAATGGTGACAAGCTGTCAGAAAAAACAGTGCATTATTATATTAATGTTATCATAAGAGATGGTAGCAGCAGTGAGAAGCTGTAGCGAATAAATGGTGTGATTGAATCGACAATAGAGTTTAATTAATAAATTCTTGTAATCATGAAATATATTGGGGGCAGTGGAAAAATGTTAATAATAGATGCAAAATGATGCACTAATGGAGTGATGTATATATACATATTTTATGCACAATGAAATATCAACTGCCTACATGTGTGATGATGATAAAATAGGTACAAAGAAGGTATATATATGAGCTGAATTAGCAGGAGAGGGAAACTGTAGGGATGTGATGGTGGATTAATAAATTCTTGTATCGTAAAGACACATTTTCGAGAAGTGAAAAGTTGATGGTTTGTTAATTTATTTTGAAGTGATAGAATGGATATGGCGCAATAAAGGACTGTCAAAAATGGATGTTATGTTGATCAATTTGATCAGAGAAATGGTAAGGAAAGAAATTATTGCTATACAGTATACACTGGCTTGGGCTGAGAACGAAAACATTTTAGAGAAATGTAGACCTGTATGTGATCAGAAAGATACAGATGGAGGAGGAAAAAATTTAATATGATAAAACTGTTAGAGACAAAAGGTTTGAAATATCTGATGAAATAAATAAGGTCAGAAAGAAAGTTATTGTGATGGGAATGTGAGACCTTATAGAAGTTTTATTTTAATTGTTGTTATAGTCATACAAATTTGTAATTTTATTTATTTACTGTTTTTATTACATTTACATATTTAAAAGGTAGATTTATTTTGAACAACAAGCCATGTACTACTGGATGGAATAAACTTGAAGATGACAGAGCTGTGAAAAAAGTTTTTAGGTTTTACCAGCAGGTGGCATTAAAATAGTGATATTCACAATTTCAGACCACCTAGTGGATAATAAGTGAACTGATGAACATGGTCAAAACATGGTCAAAACATTGGTTAAAAACATAGTAGATGTTTCTTAAATACGAAATAAAACAGTTCAATTTTTATGAAGTAAGGCCATGAGGTGTGAGAGTTTGAAGGGGTTAGGATACTGTACTTCCTGGGGCTATTCCCAACTATGTTATTTTGGCCATGCTGCATGAAAACAAAAATGGCCTCCATGATAAGAAAGTTTACTGAGGCCTGAGCAGAGTTAAAGAAAGTGGATAACTAACACAATAAACAGACTATGATCATCTAATGTGAATCTAACAGCTCCTTGAATAATCCATGCTGTTGTATAACTAGTGAATAAAGCAATCCAGTGCTGAGAGACAAAATTATTAGAGAAGTTGGGAGAGTAATTCCAGTGTGTGTTATTTGTCCTCCATGTTGAATTTGGTATGACCTACTTTGTCATGTGTGTCATGTGACAAACAAAATCCTGTTTTGCAGACCAGACAAATGTCTTTTATAAATAAAAGTCTTTTTTTGCCAAATTTGAGAATCAACTTCTGAACTAAAGATTGTGTCCGTTTGAAGTGAGTCCATGCATTTTCGGTAGAGTAAGACAAGCTTCTGTCACACCGTGTCAAATTTTGAAATAACATTAACAATACCCCCCGGCCCCCCTTGAAACTTGTGAAATGTTAGTACCCACTACGCCAAAACTCCAATTCTAAACTGTCCCTTACTCTTCTAAATACAGAAACTCATGCTAATTGAAATTGCTGCAACATTTATTTATAGCAATTTTGCAATAAATTTATTGCACAATCTCAAATCTGGTTAAAGGAAACCTTTTCGATCAATTGGGAAGCTCTAAATGTGTGCAGGACTGTAGCCTGTAGGGAGGCTTTGGGCAGCTGCTGTATTTTTAAGAAAAAAATATCAGTAAAAAGACACTGGACAGGAACTCACCCGCATGGGCCTAATCGGCTCATATTTTGCTGAACTTTCGTGGAACACGTCTGAATTGCAGTCATGCATTTATTCGAGGGAGCCTGTCGTCTGTCTTCATAAAAAGAATCTTCTAAGTTGAATGCAGCACACTGAAAGGAAGGGTAAATATTATTTTAGAAAAGCTTTCACCAATCTCACTCAAACTTTTCATATCATCTGCAATATCTTATCATTAGAATCGAAGGGTATGTAATTTTTTCTGCAGTTCTGCACAAATTCTGCAGGTAGCTGCAGAATTATGCAGTCCTGCAACAGTTCTGCAGTTCTGCAGTAATCTGCTTTGGGCAGTGGGAAGGTCCCCTGTCACTGAACTGCATAAATTTCTGAAAAGTTGCCAGCTGTTAGCCTATACGTGTAAATAAGTACACATCTGGCTGTCTGTAGATGTGAGTATCTGCGTATCAATCAATTATATATATATATATCAATCTGTAGAGTCAGAATCTGTTATATATTTTCTATAGTGTTTTAAAACTTATAAATAAATCTGTAAACACACACTCCAGAACCCTAGCTAACAGTAGACCATTTACTGAGCACTGCCAGTCTGGTGAAAATGAGAACTGCATGCTGCTGCCACCTGGCACAAAAGTTGATTTCTTATGCTACAGCATCGCTGTCCCAAAAAATAGTTCCAATTTCATTGCACAATCACAAAATTTCTATTCAACATTGATGTATACCAGAGTCAGACTCGGCAATCACATTCTCTAACGAAGTGGACAAGGCCATCAACACATTCAGAAATAGCCCCGGTTTCTTCCAGAAAAAATTTTGTGTGTTCCTCTGGTTGAGAGTATGTGGATGGACACTCGCAGGAGCTCGCGGAATAGCACACTAGTCACTAGGTGGCAACACAAGACAGCATATGTTTTGATCTGTGGCAATGCAAGACCAGTCCACTTGTAGACAGGAGCACTGCTGTTGCTGCTGGTATGTGCAGCGTGGTGGAGGTCTGTATAAATGTATTAAAACGCCAAAAACTCAATGTAGAAGTTATGGAGATCTGTCATAATTGAAAACAGCATTTAGTGTGTCACAAGAAAGCATACTGCAAAGAAACATATCTCTACAGTGCATAGCTTTAACAGAATTTGGAGCACGGAGTCACACACAGGATAATCTGGTGCATCACAGTATGCCTGCCAGCAGGGCTGGGCAGACCTAACTAGAGTATAGTAGGCCTATACTCTTTCAATCAATGGAATTGTGTTTTTCCATAATTTTAAAAGTGGGTTTAATTGATAGTAAAGCATAAAATTACAGAAGGAGAGCCCCTGCAATGCAATGCTTGATTTGTAAACAAAAGAAGGGGTTTTCATGTCATTAAAAACTATTCGTTCACCTTTTTAAAGGAATGCAAACTTCTTTTATCACATTTAGCAAGGCAATTCACATAATGTTAGATATTGATGAAATCTACCTACAGAGCTCCATTTAAATCTGGTGACATATAAAAGATTCAAGGCAACTTACTTCATAGATGGCGACCATGCCGAGAATGAGCAGGAACATTGTGCACTTCATGTTGAAATGGTGAATTTGGCAGACCTCTGTGAAGGAAAACTGCTTCTGTCGGAATGTTTCAGGCTCCAGCCCTGCTGTCCTTTTATAGCCCAGTTGAATTAGGAATTAAATGAACTGCACTTAGTAAGTACCCCTATTTTATTGTCAAATGCTCATAATAGGTCTATTCCTGCTTGCCTAGCACTTTTTGATAGACACTTCTGAGTTATTTTGTTCCAGATCAGCAGAAGTTATAGATGTCAGGGTTTCTGGTGGAATTGTTTGCAACCCCCCCCCCCTTGAAGGCATGCCACTTGGGGAGGGGGTGTCCACATGTAGGGTCTGTCCACCCTTTCCTAAATCACACTCTCCATGCCACATTTCAGGGGGGGGCATAGACCCCCACCCCCTCAGGCCCAAAAGTAACATGGAAGTGGAAGTGCCGCTGAGGGCCTCATATTTGCACCATGTTATTGCCCTACCCCCGAGCCATTCTAGATAGGCCCCTGGCCCCCTGCACACTTATGGTGCAGTTTGGACCTTGGGCTATTATTGAGCGCAACTCACATAGGGCCCTAAAAAGAGGCTAAAACCTCCGTTTTTCAATTTTTTTATTTGGTCAGGAATTTTGTATTTTAGTAAAATTTTCTTGGTTCGAAGGATCTTTCTCAGGTCCAAGGTATTGATTTCACATCAGATTATAATAATTATGCAAATTGGCAATTTTGTAATATATTTTTTTGGAAAATGTTCAGTTTGAAGCCCTGGTTGATACAACAAATAACCCTTTTAAAAGGCTGGCCACATATCACTTTTTAAAATGCCAAGAATCTAGGTGTCAGACTCAAGGAACATTACCCTATGATAGGTAATTACAGTATATAATCAATTAATTAATTTGGTTTACTATACATGTAATAATTGTGCTTAGTTTTAGATATATAGTTGTCAACCTTCGAAGTGATTCAAGCATTTTATGGCGTCAATTTTGATATGATCCAACCTGCAGGTAACTACTGTGTGTAGGATGGATCCTATCATAACCAAGTATCATTATGCCAAAAAACCATTCAAGTGCAACCATTTCCTGGTTGTCTATGACCTTGTTTGTCACATTTGGGTTTTAAAACAGAAATACCCCCTGTACAAAAAGTGCATAAAAAGCATAAAAGGCAGGATTCACAGCTGAATTCATGCATCAAGGCTTAGCTATTGGTTAATGATATAATGGTTGTAATTTTACACATATTTCCACGTAATATCAAGTAGGCCTATTATAGGACTATTGTCACAAATATACACAGATTATCCCAGCAAACTGAAACATGAGTGCTACATTTTTGCAATGCATTTTTTTTTTGTTGAATCATTTCCCCTTCAACCATTTTCATTGTCATTTTTTGGCAACATCAGCACTATACCATGCCACTTTGTATTGCATTGATTCATTTAGTTTTTAAACCTAAATTTGCATATCAGTCATGTTAATGTGGCCTTCATTGTCACACAAAATGGTTTTAAACAGTGAATTTTGCGTTGAAAAAAATTGTGGCCATTCCTGGACATTATGTGTGGTTATATTGTCTGAACATTTTATTTGGTAAGCCCAATTCTAAGGACCCAAACCATAATGATTTTGCCTGCTACATTATCCAATCTGCAAATTAAAGAATAGAGTTGTTGTGCTAATTTTTCGGCTTTTATTATCTGTTTGACCATTGTTTAAAATGGCACCATTATTTTTGGCATAACTTGTTGATAATGCCATTTTTTTACTGCAAAAACTTGTAAATAAGTCTAAGGGTACAGGAAATAGTGACAGCTGAATAATTTTTGGCAGTAAGACACTTGTTGATATCTCAGGAAGAATACTCTATAATTTGTTTTGTAAAAAAATGTTTTGCAAAATTATAAGCCAAAATCCAGTATTGCATTTCTTTTGCTGTTGAGTGTAGTTGAATGTAAATTTTTGCGTTGAAACTCACTTTTCGCATTTGTCAGAGTGCATTTTGACGGATGTCAGTAACTGTGAGGGTTCTATACCGTTGCCGACATTCTATACGATACGTATCATTGATACACTGATCGATACATGATTCGTATTGTCGGTTCGCAAATTCAGGCCGATCCGCATTTTAGAGAAATCCGCAACCGAAAACCGAATTTTTGGCCCGGAAAGTTGATCTCGCACAAGAGCGCATGTCAACATGATGACATGCTCGAGTTCAGTAACTTCAGTTCATGATTTTGTTGATATTTCTCTCAAATCTCGGCAATAAATGGCTTTTTGGCTGGATATGGCAAAATTAAATTGAACTGAAAGTGCTTCTTTGAAAACCGGTTAGGAACCGGCCAAGCTGTACCAGTACGGCCAGTATTTATCGAACTGGTGTAGTGCCCTAGTACCTGTTGTGTCCAGTGTTTCCATACAGAGATATATAATTATATTAGTGGATAGAGTATGTCTGAGATTCCCTGTCTTCTCATTTCATTATCATACGATAATCACCTAAATTGATGTGCAGCACTGCAGCTCGTTTCACAAAAAGGAGGTTCAGCAGCCTGACAGATCGCACACATTCCTATGCAGCATTTATAGCTCTTTCCAATTTCTTTGATATAATGAAATGTAGGCCTATTCTTTTTATGCTGACTTCTTGAACTTTAGGACAAGATTTGTTATAGTACAGTATTGGCTATGCAGCCAGCATACTATACTGGCTGCCCCATACTGAAAAGTGTCAACCGGTTTGGTCCCCACCATTTAGTTATATCAGCTAGAGCATTACAAAATATCTTATGATCACAAATACTTAATATTGTTGCATTGATGTAAAAGTACACCTGCCACTCATTAATCGACCAATTGGTGCAGATACAATTGTTGCAGGACCTGAAATAATTGGGGGTGAGTTGTAACAATTGGGGGTGAATAGTAATGAGAGCAGTTTGTTCTATTTATAGGTCCAATTTCTGGGTAGCACATCCTAGGGATGATTAACAGACTGTTAGTGACTTACAGTTAGTGACTAACTGGCAGTTAAAGACTAACAAACAGTTAGTGAATCAACAACGGTTAGTGCTTACAAACAGTAAGTGACCAACAACAGTGACTTACTAACAGTAGTGACCAACTGATGAACAACAGTTAGGGACAAAATGACTAACAGTCAGGGACTAGCAGTTAGTAACTTACTAACAGTTACTTGCTAACAGTTAAGGACTAGCTGACTTACATGACTAACTACCAGTTAGTGACTGACTAACAGTTAGTGACTGACTAACAGTTAGTGACCAACTAACAGTAAGTGACTAACTAACAGTTAGTGACCAACTAACAGTTAGTGATTGGACACTGACTAACAGTTGGTGACTGACCAACAGTTGATGACTGACTAACAGTTAGTGACAATTAGTGACTAATTAACAGTTTTTGACTAACAGTTTTTGACTAACTAACAGTTTTTGACTACTAACAGTTTGACTAACCATTTTGACTAACAGTTTTTGACTACTAACAGTTTTTGACTACTAACAGTTTTGACTACATATAGTTTTTGACTAACAGTTTTTGACTAACTAACAGTTTTGACTACTAACAGTTTGACTAACCATTTTGACTAACAGTTTTTGACTACTGACAGTTTTTGACTACACATAGTTTGACTAACTAACAGTTTTTGACTAACTAACAGTTTTTGACTCACTAACAGTTTTGACTACTAACAGTTTGACTAACCATTTTGACTTACAGTTTTTGACTACTAACAGTTTTTGACTACAAATAGTTGACTAACTAACAGTTTTTGACTTAAAACAGTTTTTGACTAACAAAACAGTTTTGACTACTAACAGTTTTTTTTTACTACAAACAGTTTTTGACTAGCTAACAGTTTTTGACTAACTAACAGTTTTTGACTAACTCACAGTTTTTGACTAACTAACATTTTTTTGACCTACTAACACTTTTTGACTGAAAACAGTTTTTGACTTACAAAACAGTTTTGACTAATAACAGTTTTTTTTACTTCAAACAGTTTGACTAACTAACAGTTTTTGACTGACTAGCAGTTTTTGACTGACTGACAGTTTTTGACTAATTAACAGTTTTGACTGACTAACAGTTTTGACTACTAACAGTTTTGACTAACACTTTTTCACTAACTAACACTTTTTGACTAGATAACAGTTTTTGACTAACAGTTTCCACTGACTTACAGTTTTTGACTAACTAACAGTTTATGACCAAAACAACAGACTTAATGACTAACAGGTAGTGACTAACTGATGAACAGCAGTAAGGGATGCCTGATTAACAGTTAGGGATTGACAGTTATATATAGTGACTTACTAATTAATAGTGAGTCATATTGAACCTATGAGATAAAGAGGCTGAGAGATAGACAGATAGATAGATAGATCTATCATGGGTACATCTATAATTCCTCTTATAGCTTCTTATACCATATCATGGGTTCATCTGTAGTTTCTCTTATACCATATTTTAAAATTCTTTTGGCAAAACATACTCTTATTGTAAATTTTGAAATCGTAATCACTACAGCCAGCATATATCTTTTTTTTCAAAAAGATTTTCTTGTTTCCATATCACCTACTTCACATGCCAATATTGCGGCTTGAAATGGACTATTTGTAAAATTCTGAAATTTAGCACACAATGTAACAACAGCCAGCTGGTTCTGGGAACTCAGGGTAATAATCATTTTCAGGGGGTATGAAATTAGGACACTTTGCCACCTTAATTTTGAACCTCCGCAGGTTCTTGTTAAATGGATTTTCTCATGTAGAGTGCTGGCTTGGTGCAGTGTAGTTTTGGTGTACTGAGCTTATCCAAGGCTAACTCAGGCATTCTCACTGTTTGGAGTTACATTTCTTATTAAAAACAATGTATTTGGTCATGGGCAAGTTGTTCCACCCTTTGGAGTCAGGGCCGACATAAGGAGTCGAGTGATGGCCGGAGTGTATGAATGTTGAGGAAAAAAAAACGAATAAAAAGGAACTCAAATGCTATTCCTGCGTAAGCAGGCATTCCCGAGGTTATATCAGTGGTTTGGAAAGTTCAACTCTTGAAACTGGTCTGACCCTGCTTTTTTTGTAGCCCAATTGGCACAGCATCAGCATACCCAAATAATATGCCTAAATCCCTAAAAATGACAATTGTTAAGCAATTGTAAAGCAAATTCCAAATATTGAGATTGACATGTAAAATTGGGCTGTTAGAAATCTGGGTTAAACCTGCATTGCCAACATCTAATCATGCTAAATGCATTGCGACTGTTGTTGAGCCCAACATTCAGCCTAATATTATACAGTAAAACTGGGTGGACACTTCATCTATTATGCAGTGCATGAGTCAGGAGTTTGTAGGACCCTAAAATCACTTCCATTGGTCCTGTGGTGGAAGGTGCTGTTCCTGGTCCTTCAGGGGCGGATCTAGGATTCTTTAGGTGGGGGGGCGGACCTGATGAGGCCCGAAGGGCCGAAATCATAACGGCAGGGGGTCTGGGGGCCGCTCAAGGCCCCCAGAAGCTCAGGGTTTTTAGATTTTCTGAGACGCATTGTGAGCTCTCAAAGGGGGATACTTTTCAAGAATTTTGTTACACATTTTTATATTTTTTTCAGTTCTTTGGAGACAAATTAAATCAAGCTTGACAAATTGATCGATATTCGATAATTTCACATGGAAACAGTGTTCCAATCACAGTTTATGAATATCTTAAATTGGTTAAAATGATTTAAAATACGTGGTTTCATCCATTTTTCTCCATGTAATATACCAAGCCATCAATTTTGCCTCATAGATTGCTTCATGCTGCAGTAACTCTGATTTTTAAAAAGTTTGACAGACAGCCGCTTTTACTTAGAATCAATGAATGGTAAAAGAGAGGCCCTGCAGTGACGTCAATGATGTCCTTGGACAAATTTATGTTATCACTAATTTTTCTTTGACTGCAACCTCTATTCACGAGACTCTTGATGGGGGTTATGGGGGACAGGGAATTCAAAAGTAAAATGGCCAAGAGACGGGGATACAAAACCCAATCCAGAACTGAGGGACACTGAATTCAAAATTCAATTAGAAAACTGCAAAGGTACAAGGAATTCAAGAGGCCAAAGGACAGGGGGACGCAAAACCCCATCCAGAGCCTAATTCATAGGGATAAAAGTGGGGGACAGCCCATTAGTTCGGTAATTGGGCTTTCAGCCAGAAATTTTCTTTTCTTCTTTGTTTCAATTTAATATAAATGTAATATAATGTTGGGAGATTTTTAGGAAGCAGCTGCCCTCCCCCAGCCAGACCCCAAAGTCTGTCAGAGTTAAAAATCTGACTTGCTTGGCAAGAACTTCAACTGACTAGTCAGCTAAGTTGCTAAACTCTGACTTCACTTGACCTAAGTAAACCTCAGCTGATGTAATGTAATTTCATAGGGCTTACATTCTGTTAAATATTTTTCAACAGTACATTATAACTTCGGAAATTTCAGAATTTTTGCACACAGATTATTAGGTAGTATTCGACGTGTCAATTTTTAGTGGGTTTTTATTTTGCATATATATATATACTTTACAAAAGTCCTATTATAGTGTGAAATGCATTTTTTGCTGTTAACAATGGTGCCAAAATCATTTCTGTGAGGTAAAACATGGCTTATGCAACAATGACTTGACTTTAGCTGACTCAAGTCTGACTTGACTGGAGTGAACACTGAACATTGACGTTGGGGTACACCCCCGCCCCCTGCAGTCCTCTGCATTCCATGTCTATGCTGTACAGCAAAAATAGAGAAAGAATGAAGAATAAAAAGTAATCTGTTAGATAATTGAAAAAAAAAAACACCAAGGTAATGATCTAAAAGTTTGAACTACCAAAACAAAAGCTTCGTCAACAACGCAGTGAGACAAACAAGAACAGCAGAGTTTGGTATACAGTAGGCCTACAACATCGAATATCTGGTCAGTCAAACCGAACAAATCTAACAGAAATCAGAACTAAACAAAATTGAATAAATAGGCCTAATGTCGAAAGTGCTGTTACAGTCTGTCTCATTTCTAGAATGGGTGGTCGTCGTCAAAAATCTGACAAAAACGGAAATAAAACGTCACAAAAATTGCATGAAAAAATTACAAAATAGCTCATCTATCCAAGAGTATGTCTTTCTACTGTGTGATCTTTAGATGCTGAGCAATCAGGCCAAACACCAGTTCGCAGGTTGTGAGACAAACTTTAGTATAGACCCACATAAATGTTTTTTCTATTAAAAAAAAAAAAAAAAAAAAAAAATTTTTTTTTCAATTTTTTTTTTTTTTTTTTTTTTTTTGAGGGGGTGGGGGGGCGGTCGCCCCTTTCGCCCCCCCTGGATCCGCCCCTGTCCTTTGCGGCATTTTTTGTCATGTGTTTGTTCCTGGTCTTTTGGGGGATCTATTGTGAGGTGTTTATTAGAAAAATGAAATATTGAGGGTAGTTCAGTGCAAGAGGATAGGTTCCACCACTAGTCCTGGGGTGGAATGTATGGCTCCCCAGGCTGTGATACCCTATACACCTTGGGCAAGGCACAAAATGACTTTTGGCAGGCATTTCCACCATTATCTCAATCATCTCAACTAAATCCTGAATTGATCCTTTGCTGAAAAAAAGAAGGTTCCACCGTTATTCCTGTGGTGGATTGCAGGGTTCCTTCATCCATGTATACTGACCCAATTACTCAAAATAACTTTTAAGAGACATATACCAAGCATTTGTTAAAAATGTGACTCAAACTATTCGATTGGTCCTGTTGTCGATAAAAGGTTCCATCATTGGTCCTGTGGTGGAATGTTCTGTTCCCCAGGCTGTGTGACCCTATACGCCTCGAGAAAGGCACAAAATGACATTTTGGAGGTATTTCAACCATCAACTTAATCATCTCAACAAAATTATGAATTGATCCTGGGCTGAAAAAGAAGGTTCCACCGTTATTCCTGTGGTGGATTGCAGGGTTCCTTCATACATGTAACCCCATACTGACATAATCACTTTTAATACATATAGCAAGCATTTTATCCAAACCTGACTCTAACTATTCAATTGGTCCTGTGGTGGATGAAAGGTTCCATCATTGGTCCTGTGGTGGAATTTACGGTTACCCAGGCTGTGTTACTCTGTTGGCCCTGGGTAAGGCACAAAATGACTTTTGGAAGGGCATTTCCACCATTATCTCAATCATTTCAACCAAATTCTGAATTGATTCCAGGTGTAATTGTGTCCTTTAAAAGTGTTTTTTTGTTTTTTCTTAAGGTTTGCTTTGTTTTTTCCTTCTGGGAATTTTTTTTTAATAGGCAGGCCTGTTTGACCAGATATCGAGTTAAGTCAAAGAAAGGTAGACACACACAAATGCAGGACATGAAATTGCTCTTTTTCGCAAAAAATGACCCATATACCTATGTGTACGATGAAATTTCTTATCGCCCAAGAGGTCAGGCATAATTGTGTTATATTATACAAAAATGATGGTCTGACTTTTCCTTTCTATTAAAATACAGCAAACTCTTGCGGATTATTTGACAAAAAAGCATAATTAATGCATTTATTATTATTTTTATTTATTTATTTTGGCACATTTTAATTTCAAAAATACTTCTTTAACAACCCATCGACTTTTTCATACCAGAGAATTGTGCTTTGCTTTGGTCGATCATGCCGTGGTATTGTGCTGGACAACTCCCCTTAGTAGACCCAAGGCAAGAAACTACTTTATCCGCAGCTCTGCAAAAAAAAAAAAGATGGTTGTTAATGATGAGAATGGAGGATGTTGTTTAATGTTCATGCACACACTATACTGTAGTGAGTGATGTAACGACCAATTTGTGTTGAGAATATCTATTAGCCAAACAATTTAATTTTAACTTAAAATTAAGTCTCGATCATCATTGTCGTTGTCTTGGTCTGGGGTTGAGCGTGGTGAAAGTGTCCATTTTTAAGCTTTAATCCCTGTCAGCATGCCTCGGCGGTCCAATGTCGGCCCAGTGTCAGTCCGATGTCAGCAGCGGCGGACCAGCTTCGGGCCGACGTTGGACCGCCGAGGCATGCTGATAGGGATATGTGAGTCAGGAACATGTAGAGAAATCCAGGAAAAAAATGGCCACCAAAAAATGGCCACCATTCATTAACATCACAGCTTGTCTCAAAATTGAAAAATTCCGAAAAAATTCCAAATAACATCACGATTTCGAATAACATTGGTAAATTCATAAGATAGATTTAAGCCACTTGCCTTTATTAAATTGCATAGCTCCAACTTGTTTTGATTAGAAATAGTTGCATTTTTGAGTTTTACAAATTGTGACAATCTGTCCCTCAGACAACCAGCCCGGTCTCCCCTACAGTTGCGAACAAAAATATTCATACAGCTGAGTTTTCTGCACATACCTGGTATTTACTCTTGATTCAGGGATGCGAGGAGAAAAATTTCACTTTCAAGTCATTGTCCTAATCAATTTTCATTGTCAAGCACTGCAAACTTAAGCATATCTGTGTTTTCAAGATCAGGGGGCACACAGACATAAATTTCAGCATGACAAAAGTATTCATACAGCTGGAACACGCTGGGTATAAAGTGCATCAAAAGCTTGAATTTCTGTAAATCTAATAAGAATGATAACTGCTAATTTGTAACTTTCTGTGGCTTCTTTGGATAACCGCCTTAGAAGTTCTGAATGCTTTTTTGGGTGTTTGTTGGTATCATTGTATCATTTTACCATTAAATGTTCGGTTTTGTGGCTTGCTGTAATCATTAGTGCCAACTCTCAATTGGACTAAAATTAACTTGTGGCATGCAGGTAATGATTTGCACATTATGCAAAAGACCTAGGACAAAAATTGGCCAAGGCCCAATGCTAATTCAATGGGCAAAACTTTCAAGACTTCACTAGACATTTGGTACCCATGTCTAAATCTTGTAAAACCAAATGCAACTTCTTGTAGTTTACATCAGGCACAACCTATTGCATAAAGAAAACTATGATGGACCATTTGAAGAAATGAGGTTATTCTTCATGGACTGATTGCCATCTTTTGAGAAATGTCATATACATTTAATAGTAAAATGATACCAGCGATATAGGGTGGTATGGGTCAAGCTTTTGATGCACTTTATACCCAGCGTGTTCGAGCTGTATGAATACTTTTGTCATGCTGAAATTTACGTTCGTGTGCCCCCTGAGCTTAAAAACAGAGATATGCTTAAGTTTCCAGTGTTTGACAATGAAAATTGATTAGGGAAATGACTTAAAAGTGAAAATTTTCTCCGCGCATCCCTGAATCACGAGGTATGTGCAGAATACTCAGCTGTATGAATATTTTTGTCTGCAACTGTATAATCAATGACTAAGCGATCTTTTCAAAAAGATTTTTGGTCAAGTGATGCATATATATAGGAATACATAGGAAATCACCTGCATCTACCACTCATTGAGTTACCACCTTGCTGCGCAATAGCACCGCATGCCTGTATTGCAGCAACGCACTCCTGGGCTGACTGTCGTTTCTCTCCGTAAAAAGAATCCTCTGAGTCGAAAGCAGCACTCTGGAAGGAAAAGGAAAAGAAACCTCTGATTAGTCACTTGCTGCAACTTCATTTTCATAGCTCAGTTGCTGAACCTTTTTTTTTTCAATACATGCACTGCAACACCAGCATTGTCCTATTTTAACCACAACGCCATTTAAGGTGTAACCCCACTGCAAAACCTGTTGCATCTCTTAAACGGCAGCTGTCAAAATTATGACGAAAAAATTATGGTAGAAAACCATTGTTTTTAGAGGAGCTACGTTTGTTTTCATGGTAACTGCTGTGAAAGCAATGGGAGTTGGTTTTACAGTGTGGTGTAAAGTAATGGGAGCTGGTTCTACAGTGTGGTGTAAAAGTAATGGGAGCTGGTTCTACAGTGTGGTGTAAAAGTAATAGAAGCTGGTTCTACAGTGTGGTGTAAAAGAAATGGGAGCTGGTGTTACAATGTGGTGTAAAAGTAATGGGAGTTGGTTTTACAGTGTGGTGTAAAAGTAATGGGAGTTGGTTTTACAGTGTGGTGTAAAAGTAATGGGAGCTGGTTTTACAGTGTGGTGTAAAAGTAATGGAAGTTGGTTTTGCAGTGTGGTGTAAAAGTAATGGAAGTTGGTTTTACAGTGTGGTGTAAAAGTAATTGAAGTTTGTTCTACAGTGTGGTGTAAAAGTAATGGGAGTTGGTTTTACAGTGTGGTGTAAAAGAAATGGGAGCTGGTGTTACAATGTGGTGTTAAAGTAATGGAAGCTGGTTTTACAGTGTGGTGTAAAAGTGATGGGAGTTGGTTTAACAGTGTGGTGTAAAAGCAATGGAAGTTGGTTCTACAGTGTGGTGTAAAAGTGATGGGAGTTGGTTTTACAGTGTGGTTTAAAAGTAATAGAAGTTGGTTTTGCAGTGTGGTGTAAAAGTAATGGAAGTTGGTTTTACAGTTTGGTGTAAAAGTAATGGAAGTTGGTTCTACAGTGTGGTGTAAAAGTGATGGGAGTTGGTTTTACAGTGTGGTGTAAAAGTAATGGAAGTTGGTTTTGCAGTGTGGTGTAAAAGTAATGGAAGTTGGTTTACAGTTTGGTGTAAAAGTAATGGGAGCTTGTTTTACAGTGTGGTGTAAAAGTGATGGGAGCTGGTTTCACAGTGTGGTGTAAAAGTAATGGGAGCAATGTCAGTGGCATATTTAGGGGGGGCCATGGTGCCATGGCCCCCCCAGGCCCAAAATTAACATGGAAGAGATAGAAACGCCGCGGAGCGCCCCGTATTCACCCAATGTAATGGCCCCCCTCAGGCCATTTCTAGATACGCCCCAGGGGAGCAAGGTTTACAGTGTGGTGCAAAAGTAATGGGAGCTGGTTTCACAGTGTGGTGTAAGGGTAATGGTAGGTGGTGTTACAGTGTGGTGTAAAAGTAATGGGAGCTGGTTTCACAGTGTGGTGTAAAAGTAATAGGAGCTGGTTTCACAGTGTGGTGTAAAAGTAATGGGAGCAATGTCAGTGACATATTTAGGGGGGGGCCATGGTGCCATGGCCCCCCCCAGGCCCAAAATTAACATGGAAGAGATAGAAACACCGCGGAGCGCCCCGTATTCACCCAATGTGATGGCCCACCCTCAGGCCATTTCTAGATACGCCCCAGGGGAGCATGGTTTACAGTGTGGTGCAAAAGTAATAGGAGCTGGTTTCACAGTGTGGTGTAAGGGTAATAGTAGTTGGTGTTACAGTGTGGTGTAAAAGTAATAGGAGTTGGTTTTACAGTGTGGTATAAGAGTAATGGGAGTTGGTTTCACAGTGTGGTGTAAAAGTAATAGGAGCTGGTTTCACAGTGTGGTGCAAGAGTAATGGGAGTTGGTTTAACAGTGTGGTGTAAAAGTAATAGGATCTGGTTCTACAGTGTGGTGTAAGGGTAATGGGAGTTGGTGTTACAGTGTGGTTTAAAAGTTATTGGAGCTTGTTTCACAGTGTGGTGTAAAAGTAATAGGAGCTGGTTTCACAGTGTGGTGTAAAAGTAATAGGAGCTGGTTCTACAGTGTGGTGTAAGGGTAATGGGAGGTGGTGTTACAGTGTGGTGTAAAAGTAATTGGAGCTGGTTTCACAGTGTGGTGTAAAAGTAATAGGAGCTGGTTTCACAGTGTGGTGTAAGGGTAATGGGAGGTGGTGTTACAGTGTGTTGTAAAAGTAATGGGAGCTAGTTTCACAGTGTGGTGTAAAAGTAATAGGAGCTGGTTCTACAGTGTGGTGTAAAGGTAATGGGAGGTGGTTTTACAGTGTGGTGTAAAAGTAATGGGAGCTAGTTTCACAGTGTGGTGTAAAAGTAATAGGAGCTGGTTCTACAGTGTGGTGTAAAAGTAATAGGAGCTGGTTCTACAGTGTGTTGTAAGGGTAATGGGAGGTGGTGTTACAGTGTGGTGTAAAAGTAATGGGAGCTAGTTTCACAGTGTGGTGTAAAAGTAATTGGAGCTGGTTTCACAGTATGGTGTAAAAGTAATAGGAGCTGGTTTAACAGTGTGGTGTAAAAGTAATAGGAGCTGGTTCTACAGTGTGGTGTAAGGGTCAGTGATGGGCACAATTCAGCTATGTGCAATTCAATTCAATTCAATTCAATTGGGCATCAGTGCAAATTCAATTCAATTCAATTATCTTGCTTTTTGGAATGAGCTCAATTCAATTCAATTCAATTCATAGGGGTAGTCAATTCAATTCAATTCAATTCATTTTTGTAAAGTACAAAACTGCACGTTCCAAAAACGGGATTGAGTTATGCTATCATTAGGCCTATATTGGTCGCACATCGTAGACTAATGGATATATCAATAAATCCATCAATCAAACTCTCAATTAAACAATCTGTCAATCCATCAATTAGTTACTTCTAAGTTGATCAATCAATCAATCGTTCAATTTAAAATCTATAGATCTATCTGTCTATCTATCGATCTATCTATCCATCTGTCTATCTATCTATCAATAATTTTATGTATCAATTCAATCTTGAATAAAAATTAATAAACAAGATGCTAACTCAATATATCCAGTATGGTCACTTTTTCTGTAATTACAGCAAAATTAAACACAATATGAATTTATTGCAAGTATAGAGATGGTTATTTAGTTTAGCTGAGAACGTTTTTCGTTAGATAAAATTATAACATATAATTATAATTAAAATCAAACTTTTTAGAATTAAGATAAGGCAGGGTGAGCATGTTGACTAAATGTTATATTCCAATTTCTGTAAAAGCGTCGATATAACCAAAAAATGGTTAAAACGGAAACTGCTCTAGTTATGGTTAAATTTGAGTTAGAAACATAATTTAAAAACACATACATATACTTTAGAAGTAGCTGAATACAATAGATGAAGTTACTGTATCTTTGATAATAAGGCCAGTATTAACCTGTACGTTATGATGTTATGATTTGCGCCAAAAGGTGTGAAAAAAGCAAATGGCGGCTTTGTGTTCAAAATCAAAATCAAAATGGTGTATTCTTAAAGTAAAGTAAAGTTTTATTCAAAGTTGGTGATGAAAGAATAAAATAAGCAACACAAGCTACAAAACTTTTAAAGTTCTTTAAGTGCATGCTTCAATATCCATCAACCAAAATATTTTTCAAAATGACATTGGATACTTTTAACCAAACAATGCCAATAATCCTTCAAAGGTTCAGACTCTTATTAATTATCAATTCCTCACTTTTGGATATTTTTTTAATGAGAGATGACCAATAATGTATATATTTATATAATCAAGTTGAATTGAAAATGAATTGAATTAAAACCTCAATTCACAGCCTATCTCAATTCAATTCAATTCAATTCATTGCATTTTTCCAACATGGTCAATTAAATTAAATTCAATTCATCGACTTTTGAAATTTTGAATTAATTCGAATTAATTCAATTCATGAATTGAATTGTGCCCATCACTGGTAAGGGTAATGGGAGGTGGTGTTACAGTGTGGTGTAAAAGTAATTGGAGCTGGTTTCACAGTGTGGTGTAAGGGTAATGGGAGGTGGTTTCACAGTGTTGTGTAAAAGTAATGGGAGCTGGTTCTACAGTGTGGTGTAAGGGTAATGGGAGGTGGTGTTACAGTGTGGTGTAAAAGTAATAGGAGCTGGTTCCACAGCGTGGTGTAAAAGTAATAGGAGCTGGTTCTACAGTGTGGTGTAAGGGTAATGGGAGGTGGTTTCACAGTGTGGTGTAAAAGTAATTGGAGCTCGTTTCACAGTGTGGTGTAAAAGTAATAGGAGCTGGTTTCACAGTGTGGTGTAAAAGTAATAGGAGCTGGTTCTACAGTGTGGTGTAAGGGTAATGGGAGGTGGTGTTACAGTGTGGTGTAAAAGTAATTGGAGCTGGTTTCACAGTGTGGTGTAAAAGTAATAGGAGCTGGTTTCACAGCGTGGTGTAAAAGTAATAGGAGCTGGTTCTACAGTGTGGTGTAAGGGTAATGGGAGCTGGTGTTACAGTGTGGTGTAAAAGTAATAGGAGCTGGTTTCACAGTGTGGTGTAAGGGTAATGGGAGGTGGTGTTACAGTGTGGTGCAAAAGTAATAGGAGCTGGTTCTACAGTGTGGTGTAAGGGTAATGGGAGGTGGTGTTACAGTGTGGTGTAAAAGTAATTGGAGCTAGTTTCACAGTGTGGTGTAAAAGTAATAGGAGCTGGTTCCACAGCGTGGTGTAAAAGTAATAGGAGCTGGTTCTACAGTGTGGTGTAAGGGTAATGGGAGGTGGTTTCACAGTGTGGTGTAAAAGTAATTGGAGCTGGTTTCACAGTGTGGTGTAAAAGTAATTGGAGCTGGTTTCACAGTAATGTAATGGGAGCAATGTCAGTGGCATATTTAGGGGGGGGACATGGTGCCATGGCCCCCCCATGCCCAAAATTAATATGGAAGAGATAGAAACGCCGCGGAGCGCCCCGTATTCACCCCATGTAATGGCCCCCCCTCAGGCCATTTCTAGATACGCCCCAGGGGAGCATGGTTTACAGTGTGGTGCAAAAGTAATGGGAGCTGGTTTCACAGTGTGGTTTAAGGGTAATGGGAGGTGGTGTTACAGTGTGGTGTAAAAGTAATTGGAGCTAGTTTCACAGTGTGGTGTAAAAGTAATAGGAGCTGGTTCCACAGCGTGGTGTAAAAGTAATAGGAGCTGGTTCTACAGTGTGGTGTAAGGGTAATGGGAGGTGGTTTCACAGTGTGGTGTAAAAGTAATTGGAGCTGGTTTCACAGTGTGGTGTAAAAGTAATTGGAGCTGGTTTCACAGTGTGGTGTAAAAGTAATAGGAGCTGGTTTCACAGTGTGGTGTAAAAGTAATAGGAGCTGGTTCTACAGTGTGGTGTAAAAGTAATGGGAGGTGGTGTTACAGTGTGGTGTAAAAGTAATTGGAGCTGGTTTCACAGTGTGGTGTAAAAGTAATGGGAGCAATGTCAGTGGCATATTTAGGGGGGGGGACATGGTGCCATGGCCCCCCCATGCCCAAAATTAATATGGAAGAGATAGAAACGCCGCGGAGCGCCCCGTATTCACCCCATGTAATGGCCCCCCCTCAGGCCATTTCTAGATACGCCCCAGGGGAGCATGGTTTACAGTGTGGTGCAAAAGTAATGGGAGCTGGTTTCACAGTGTGGTTTAAGGGTAATGGGAGGTGGTGTTACAGTGTGGTGTAAAAGTAATGGGAGCTAGTTTTTCAATTCATCATCCTTTTCCATAAAGAACCCGTATTGAGATTGGAATAATTATTTTGAGCTTAATTTTTTTGCAACTGTTCTGAATATCATAGAGCATGCAGCATATTCAGCTCAGTTTAAAGAACCCTGGGCTTGCAGCCACTGCGTTCCGGGTTCTAATTCCTCTCTGGCTGCATGGGTCACCTGGACTTCATATTGGACAGCTGTTCAATCATCCTCTGCCCCTTTGCTTTGCCCTCCCCATATTCTAATCAGCTTACCAAATAGCACCAAGTGTATAAATAAAAGGGGTACAATCATCCATCCAATGGTGAAGCAAAAATATTATTGCAATATATATGCTAAACTTCAGCTCATTTTATCGATTTTAGCAATGAGGAGAAAGATGACTGAAATTGCTGGCCACATAAGTCCAGATAATTCAGCTAAAGCAGGGAATCGAACCCTGGACCCAGTGAATGGCAGCACAGTGTGCTGTCAACTGAGCTCACCCTCCCCATAAATAGACAGAAATCGTAACTCAGTGAATATTATAATAAAACAAAACGGTTAGGCCAACTTCTACACTGGAATAACCCACTCAGAATTTGAATTAGGCGCCACGTTATGTTCATTGCAATTGTTGTAAAGGTAAAATGAACAACATTCTAAAATAAAATTGAAAAAAAAAGAAAAAAAGAAAAACTACAGAAGCTTAATCCTGACCTTTTGGTATATCATAAATGAAATTCTTTTACTTGTAGACAAAGGTCGCTTTCACCCCCTACAAAATAGGTGAAAGCTCTCGATTAGTTCAAAGTTCAAACCACAGATCTTTGTATGAGGAATATTTCCATTTATACAACAAAAAGCTACGAGAAACAAATTGACTTACTTCATAGATGGCGACCATGCCAAGAACGAGCAGGAACATTGTGCACTTCATGTTGAAATGTTTGGCAGAGCTCTGTGAAGGAAAAAATGCTGTTGAATGCTTCTGCGGGAATGTTGGTGCCAGCGCTGATGTCCTTTTATAGTGCAGTTGTATCAGGGCTTGCTTGCTCTGACCTTCACCAGTACCCCTGTTGTACTGCCAAAATTATCATAATAGATCATAATAGGTAAATTCTTGCTTGCCTGGCACTTTTTGATAGAAATAGCTTAAAATTATGAATTATTTTGTGCCAGCTTAGCAAAAAATATGCACAAGTCATGGATTCTATGCCCATGAACTGTTTTCAGCACCTCTGACCATCTGAGCAGCTGAGGGTAGGGGGACTTGACAAGTTGCGGGCCCCCTCCCCTCCTAAAATGTTTAACTTTTGAATTTTTACTTGCATTTTTATTTGCATTACAATTATTATTCATCCTCTTAGGCTCTTGCTCTTTGGACTTTCAGAAACGAAATGATATTAATTTGAAATCTTAAAGTTTGTTGAATTTAAGCTACTCCCACAAAGAGGGCCACCATTTCATCTCAAGGGGGGGGGCTGGAGGGGGGGGGGCTTGGAGTTGTTTTGTTTTTTTCAAAATAATTTCTTGTTCAGTTTTGGTGAAATAGTAAAATTCTTTTTGGGCTGTTATGTGATCAACAATTTCTGTTGGGGGTATTTCTTCACAGGGTGTTGCTTTATTTAGAAATGAATATTTGGAAACGTCACGCAACCAAATTAAATTCAAATGATTACTCTAGAATGTAGATTCTCTATCCTCGGATCCATGGCGATGATGAATTTACCTTCAGAGGATTTGGTTTAACATGTCCATAATTTTTGACGATGTCCGCTGTCTTCATCAGTGGTCTTGTTAATTGTGGGGCTGAAGTGGCATGTGACTCGCGAGAAAATTATGGACATGTTAAACCAAATCCTCTTAAGGTAAATTTATCATCGCTAAAAAATTACTGTTGCCATTACCATGAAATAAATGTTGCCTCTAAATAGCCCACACCAGTGCTGATGGGTTAAACACTAACTCACTCGCCGTGAAATAAATGATCCCCCCAATTATTAAATGGTCACCCTTTAGACATACGACAAACGCAGTTGTATATGGATAGCGTGAGACTGAAAATACTTTCCTGACATGAGTACGGCAGAAAAGATAAACAGTCCACCTAATTTTACTGTATTAGGCTGAATGTTGGGCTCAAAAAGTCACAATGCATTTTGCATGATTAGATGTTGGCAATGCAGGTTTAACCCATATTTCTAACAGCCCAATTTTACATGTCAATCTCAATATTTGGAATTTGCTTTACAATTGCTTAACAATTGTCATTTTTAGGGATACTATTATTTGGGTATGCTGATGCTGTGCCAATTGAGCTGCATAAAAAGCAGGGTCAGACCAGTTTCAAGAGTTGAACTTTCCAAACCACTGCTCTAACCTCGGGAAGGCCTGCTTAATAATCACATAGGAATTGCACTGGAGTTCTCTTTTTTTCCCCAACTTTTTCTGTGGTGACACTAGGGTTCATACAGTTGGGTAGCAAGTGAACTAACTCCGATTCCCAATCTCATATGCTTCCTGAAAAGTGACTCCAAATCTGCTTCTGACTCCTCTGTCTCCTGAGTTACGACATCAGATACAAGTAATGATTATGTAATCGTGAAAGAAAAGATCATCTGATAACAAAGGTGCCCCAATCATATTTCCTACAGGCGTGGGTTCAAATCTCACCCCGGGAACTCACTTTCGTCCATGCCCATGGGACATTAAATGGAGGTGGGTTGTATCCAGTATTCTATGCTGGGGCAACTGAAAGACCCTGGACATCCCTGAATCAATAGGGCATTTGCCAATCTCCAAGTCTTTTCATCTCATCATCGTATGGCCCTCGTCAAA
The DNA here is from genome assembly GCA_026936325.1 of Platynereis dumerilii. NCBI lineage: Eukaryota > Metazoa > Annelida > Polychaeta > Phyllodocida > Nereididae > Platynereis > Platynereis dumerilii. The sequence goes on along the minus strand of JAPTHN010000006.1, from coordinate 44,580,703 downwards.
AATGAAAGTGCTACTCCCTCCACAAAGATGGAGGTTGAGCAGCCTCGGCTGATCTGGAGTTTAACAGCGCAACAAAAGCAAGCAAGCAAGGTGGTCTCAATGACATTTTCTAAGGGTAATAGAGTTAGTTTTGAGAATTAGGCATCAGATGGTGGGGGTGATGTTATGTAATCAGTGGACAAAAATATTTACATGGTAGCAAAGGAGAGTTAGGAGACCCTAATATATTTCATGCTGGTCCACTAATAATTGGTCTTTTCAGTTTTACCTAAAATATGAAGCAGTCATTATTTTCTTTCAAAATTCATTCTTTTAACCAAAAGAAATTTCTGTCTTTAAATATTGATGATTCAGAATTTTAAAAGCAATTAAGATATTAAGACCTTTTGACTTGTCTAATGGGTGGTCTTATTTGTGAGGTTCAGCTCGACTGTTTTTCATGGTGCTTTCCTGTCCTAGAATGCAAACAATTGCTGTTGAACTTCTGACCTCATCTTTTGGTTTTTGATGAGTCGGATGGAATTTTTCCTGTTGTTTGAATTTTTTTTTTGTATTGGGGTGACATTTAGATATCAGGCCATTACGAAACATAACCAATTTTGATATATATTATTAGATAACTGTACAGTGCAGGCAGGGCAGTGCATGCCAAAAGTTTTGCAAACACTCTCAACAAGTTTTTAACTTTCGGCAAGTCGCTTTTGGTACCTTTCCGTGATAGAAAAATTTAATAAAGACAGTAAATAGGCTGGCTTTCATTGGTCAAAGGTCAATCATGCCTTCTCCTTCTTCTCCTTTGTATATCTGCACTGTAAATTCTGAAATTCTGAGTTAGCTCAAATGATTGAGTGAGATGGTTGCACAATTTGTTTGAGCCATGATAGCTTGCTGTTTCGAGTCATGATAATCTTTATGTTGTTATAACTTGCAAACAACAAGCTATCTTGGCTCAAAGGAATTGTGCAACCATCTCACTCAATCAATTAAGCTAACTCAAAATTCAAAATTTACAGTGTGGGAAAAACTAGAGTTTCCCATTAATGGATGGGAAGATAAAGAATTCACATAAAAGGGATTGGGGGAATCCCCCACGCACCCGAAATTATTGATTTCAAGACTGCCAAGAAAGAATGAATTTCTATAATAAGAACTGAGTTACTGAGATCGGAAAAGGGGCAGATAAAAACACCCAAAAAGACACTCAGAACTTCTAAGGAGATTATCCAAAGAAGCCACAGAAACTTACAAATTATTTTGAATAGAAATTCAAGCTTTTGATGCACTTTATACCCAGCGTTTTCGAGCTGTATGAATACATTTGTCATGCTGAAATTTTACGTTTTTGATGCCCCCTGAGCTTGAAAACAGAGATATGCTTAAGTTGCCAGTGTTTGAAAATGTCAATTGATTAGGGCAATGACTTAAAAGTGAAAATTTTCTCCTCACATCCCTGAATCAAGAGTAAATACCAGGTACATGTGCAGAATACTCAGCTGTATGAATATTTTTGTCCGCAACTGTATATAAGGAAAACTGACATCAGAATTTGAATATTTGTTCAGAGGGTCAATAAAAATTTTGGGATAAAATCATTCAAGCGGTACACGAGCAGTGGTCAAAATGTCTCAGGCAATAATTTGGTCTATGGAGACCAAATAAATTGTTTTAAAAATCTGAAAACATGAGGCCAGTCTCTTTTAATGCTCTGAAGGAAGAAAAACAAAGAAAAACAAGCTTAAATGATCAGAGCATCCCCATTAATTGAAGAAGTACCATGCTGAGACTGCCATCTGCCATCTGAGCAATAGGTGTGCTGCAAGTTGCATGACCAGTGCGCAAGTTCCAGGGCTCACTCTTGTTTGCAAATCGGATTGCTTAGGACCAACACCATTACCCCTCAAGTACAGGACTACCCCCAGTTGCAAAAAACCGGTCCATAGGTTGTCTGTGCCGGTACAGACATGGTCATTACAATGTGGTAAAAAATGCAAAAAAGAAGAAGAAAAAAGAAAGGTTTTCATTTCTCACACCTTTTCTGATGATGTTTGGTGAAAATTGTGTGTGAATCGGAAACCAATAGGTAACAGTATGCTGGACGGCTATCCCCCTGGACTGGTCCAACTTTCCCCTGGTTCTGGACTGGAGGAGGGCAGTTGGGTCCAGTCTGCAACACTAGCTCACTCAGGGCTTCCTTCAGACCAATGGGGTGGATATCATGCCATTGCCAGGCATGAGTCAAAACATATGTCTCGCATGCCCTTGACAGAAAAGCCAGGCATAGAGATTCCCCCTCCTGGAAATGTCCAAGAAATGACGGATTCTCTGGTGAAATAATGAACCAACATGCTCCATGGAAGTTCTGAAGCAGTGGTGAAGTCCACAACTCCACATGCAGCCACTGTCAAGCTGTAGTGCATGCAAACGGTGGGCACAATCAGCACTGACATGTTGTGATTTTTCAAATTAGTGTATGGCCTTGTGTAGGATATTTATCCGTTTCCTAACTTTAGGGTACATTTTTGGAACCAATGTTTTTTTTATTCTATGATGTCCATAGAACAAAACCTGAGTTGGTTCCATTTTTTTCTATGGCTCCTAAGGCGGCCATCTTGAAATCCAAGATGGCCGCCACTGAAACGCTATTCTTGGCAATAGCTAGACAATGGATTGACATAGAGATACAAATGATGGGTCAAAATTGTGTAGTTTGAGCTGGAGAATTTAATGGTACCATGTTTTTTAATCCTAAGTGAAAAGAAAAATAAATTAATTTATATTATTGGTATTTTCTTGCATGTATGAGGAACGTTTCAAAAGTTCTGACCACTCGTTCTGATGGACATTTCTATTCGAAGTAGCTGAATGAAATTTGTACAGAATTAATTTCAGGTATTTTACTGAGTACTCTGAACAAATCTAACTTGTTGACAGTGTTTAAATAACTTTCTGTTGCCTTGGAAATATAAGGTCAGGTAACCCAGGAAAACGCAATTTTCAGGCAAAACGAGCTTTCTCGATGTGTAAATAATTGTATAATTTACATTATATGTGCAATTGATTATGACAAAAAAGTTTTTTTTGACAGTCTGACACTATTTAAAAGTGTTCTCCATTGCAGTTGGGGCCACTGTGAATTAGTTTAGCCCCTTAGCTGAAGCAATTACCCGCTCCTCAAAACTGAGCTGTTCCCAAATTGTAGAAAAATCAGTGTACTTAACCAACATCATGATGAGTATCATTTCTTTCATTTCTGAACTGGAATATATGTAGTGTAGTGTTAGCAAAAGCCATGGAAGGCCAAAGCTGTCAACAAAGGCAAATGGAGTTGGGTTAGACCAAAGCTGTTAATTAAGGCAGATGAAGTTGGGTTTGGATCCCAAGGTCGTTGAGAATGCTTGGTGGCTGTGAATTGTTTCAGCCAGAGCATGGGGGAAACTCTAGCACTGTGGGGCAACTGACAAAGTGGTATTGGCACTGAAAATGTGGCATTGGCACTTGTGTCAGCTGATCAGTTTGAAATATGGCAAAAAGTTTGGAATGTAATGGAGACTAGAAGCCTATTACTAACGCTTTTTCTTGTATCAAAAGAAGATATTTGTGCTTTCATTATGTAATATGATTATGTTCAATAGGCTACCGATATAACACATAACTGCATTATGCAAAAATTAATATCTATGATGTAGTGGTTCAATGGTCCAGGTAGTCTCATAGGAATGATCAGACATGCCATCCTTCCTAGTCCATGAGCTGGGTTGCCCAAAATTCAAAGTCGTAGCATCGGCAACTGAACCAAGGTTGGAGGGTATCAAATAAAAGCTAAGAATGTCTAGTTTCAGAATCTAAATGTTGCTAAGTCCAAAAGTGGTTTGCTAACTCACTAGTACAGTATATATGAGGCAATGTATAAAAACGTCAAAATTAATCGAAATTGGCATTAAAAATGGAAAGTGGTGGTGTATGAATTCTACTTTGCCTATAATAACTTATTATATGCCATATGAAAGCTGAGATTATTATCTGTCATATGATATGCATTACATCTTTGTATCTTGAATGGTTGAGGAATAATACCATTGCAAACAGCATCATTCTGTTAAGCGGAAAATGGGTGAACGGAACATGCTTCTTTTAATTGAAATGCCATTGCCTTCCTAACTGTAACACATAGGTCATGTTTATCAGATAATGTGAATCGTAGACATCTTACTCTTTCATTTAAATGTACAACCAAGCTTCTAGCTTAAATATTAGTGAAGATATGGAAGGTAGAAAATGCATGTTTCAGCTCGCGAAATTCACAAATTTAGCATATTTGAGGTGGTCTGTCAGGTGCTTTGTGAAAAATTTGCCATAACACCCCCTTTCTTCCAGATATATCCATTAAAACATCTTGATCAGGGTTTTGGGGGATACTGAATCCTTTTTCAATGCCTTCAAATCATTTGAAGGTCAAGATTATGTGAAATCATGCTCAATTTACCCTTTATCTGATAAACATGACCTATGTGTTACAGTTAGGAAGGCAATGGCATTTCAATTAAAAAGAAGCATGTTCCGTTCACCCATTTTCCGCTTAACAGAATGATGCTGTTTGCAATGGCATTACTCCTCAACCATTCAAGATACAAAGATGCAATGCATACCATATGACAGGTAATAATCTCAGCTTTCATATGTCATATAATAAGTTATTATAGGCAAAGTAGAATTCATACACCACCACTTTCAATTTTTAATGCCAATTTCGATTATTTTTGACATTTTTATACATTGCCTCATATATACTGTATTTGTGAGTTAGCAAACCACTTTTGGACTTAGCAACATTTAGATTCTGAAACTAGACATTCCTAGCTTTAATTTGATACCCTCCAACCTTGATTCGGTTGCCGATGCTGCCAACTTCTAAAATAAGGCCCTTTTTGGATTTCAGCTCATGGACTATCCTGTTGTACACAGTACTACACACCAGTACCGTAATGGAAATATTAAAATATGACAATATACCAAGTATATTATATATACATGAACTAATATATATTGCAATGTCTCAGAGAAAGTCCGCTGCCTCACCACAACTCACACGCAAGCTCATGTTTCAACTTGGCCACAATATCTTGAAATTCAATCGTAGGAACTGGACTATGTTAATATGATTGGCCTAAAGTACCTAAAAAGATTATGTACATGTAGCTGTGGATCGACCAGTGCATATGAAAATGGTTATGCAAGAAAACACATTTGTCTTTCACAGGCTTATGTGTTTGAGGCAGCAGAAAATTTTGAGGACACCTAAATGCCCATTCACTGCGTGCTTTGTAATGGAAGAATCAGATTCTGACGGAGAAAATGGTGCCAAGACGTCAATGCACAGATGAAGTGTATCTAATCTGTGTGTCAATGCTCAACAAAAACCTTAAAGTGATGCTGAAACTAATATGTATTCTCAAAGAACTTGCAGGAATTGAAGACAGAAGCTGTAATAATCTGCAGCTCGGCTTCACATGTGACAAAACATCTGACTTGACAAACTAAGGCATCAACAAATGATTTTCTGAATCCAAAACAAGATCTCTTCTCTGCAAGACCAGTGGACATCACCTGTGGGAAAGAATCATCTGACTTGAAGTGAGTCATTTGATGCATCTGCTATCTTTGCAAACTGGGAGTCAACTTGACTCTGTCAAGTAAGTAATTTGTCCTCAATTATGTAGAAAGTCTACATCTATTTGCGACTGTGAGGGAACAGGCTACAATATTTCATTCGACATTCTGTATTTCATGCCTATACAGCATACACACATGTATTGTACATCTAGCCCAGTCGGTTGAGTTCTGCTCAGCATGGACCTGATAGACAGCTGTCCTAGTGGCCAAAATGCCATTTGATTCCAAAATTCAACTTGAATTTTGTCAGTCTGCAGTCTCATCACATTCACCTGCCTGTAGCTGACTGGTTTTCAGTTGGGTGATTGCATTTTTCTAGACCTCTAAGGACTGCTCTCTTTTACACAATTGCTGCACACTTTAAAGTCACTCTCTACCCATCTAGTTACGTTAAAAAGGAAAAATCCAAATTCAGAACAATTGATGACACCCAGAAGACAAGACCTAGATGAGTTGGAACAATTCTGTTACAAGTTCAAGCACTATACATGTCTGTGACAGACTCAGCTGGTTCTGAATGGGGACTAAGATCTCAGAGTAAAATGACATAAATATCCATATAAAACAGTGACTAAATTCCTGGCCAGTTTCTCTGGAAAAAAATTAGTATGTATGCAAGGTAAATACATGCCAAGACTCTCATACAGATGATCTTCTCAAATAACCACTGAAATGCAAGCTGCCATCTGATATGGTTATTCAGCACTTGTACATGATAAGGGCAGCCAACATACGAGCAAAGATGCTGAATCAGATTCGTTTTGGCAAAAAGTATTTTCGGACTTTCGGTACACCCCAAATGCTGATAGGGAGATAAACATAAGGGCCATTCTCAAATTTCGGGACAATGGGTATAGGAAAATTGTCCTGTAACGGAGGGGACAATGTGGTAACGGAGGGGAATTTTGATGTAAAAAACCAACTGTAGGAACAGCAACAAAAGGAAAAATGATAAAAGATTGATGTAACTATTATTTTCAGAAGTACTTCATCTCGTATCAGTAGATTTTTTGGTCCAAATGTCGATTTCTTGCTCATGATCTGGTAACGGAGTGGACGGTAACGGAGGGGAACAATTTTTTGCTTTTCGCTCATTACTGCTTTTTGTTTTGGAGATTAGACAAAATAATTGCAGAATATTAAAACCTGCCACCCTCAGCAACATATACATGAAATCACTCTGTAAAATTATCATTGGTAAGCTTGGAAATGAAGGAAACGGAGGGGACATTTTAATGGGACCAAAAACATTTTTTATGAACATTATGTCATAATTTATTGAATACATGTTTTATGAAGTCTGCAAGGCAGTGGTACTATGGCGCACATACGTATGATGATATTCAGTGAAAATAGCTCATAAAAAACAATAACGAACAGAGCTATGGCAAGTAACGGAGGGGACAAAAAAATTTACTTAAATTAGTGACACGACTATTGTATCAATTTAATCAATGAAATTATACCAAAAAAAAATTGAATATGAACTAAATATAAATTCAAGTATATATTCCCATGAATCGTGCAAAGAAACTTTGAAAATAATGGTATATTAGGAGGAAAATGAACACTTGATTTTGTCATGTCAGGTCCAGTGACAGGGAAAAACCATTGATTTTGCACGGATTTCTGGACATAATGCATTAAAAAAAGTCTAATGAATGACTTTTTGCTCCAAATGCAGTGGTTCTAAGTAGAAATATGAATAACAGATGCAGAGTGACGCTTCCGATATTTATCGCATTCATATTAATGTCAGGGAGCTAGAGTGACGCGAATTGTCCCAAAATTTGAGAATGACCCATAAGGGATATCCTGGAGGCTGGAGGTGATGAGAATGGCTCCACAGAGATCAAACTTTCTTCTGATACCCAACTGATCAACCCCACACATTCAATCATCCTGTCATCACCAGGGCTTCACCATTATAAATGATCAACAAAGTGGTACCAGAAAACATTGAGTGAATTATCCTGATCATAGAGCAGTGTGGACTCCACATATATATTGAAGTTTTAATGATCTCCAGTAAGCTGAGCTAGGGCAACCTATGTTGAGAAGGAAACCGTCTCTCACACACCTCTAGGTACATTTGTAGTTGCCGGTTCGTACAGGAGACAATGGGGCTGATAGTTCTCCATTGTGGTATAATTCCAGCTCCTTCAGCTGGTGTATCACAGCAGCATGACAGTAGCGCGACTAATTCTAACCAATTTTGTGAAATAAAGCAAAGTCATCAGCAGCTGATAACAGTTCCCTAATTTCTCTGGAGCCTTTGGTTCTTTTCCTCATTTGTAAAATATAGATCTGCCAAAATTTATAGAGAAAGTTCAGTGAGATAATATTATTTAACTAGTTTTCAGTAGTGATCATGAGAATGATTTTAAAATGTTGAATGTTCATACATGAGTGTCTGCAAGGCACTCTTTGGTTTTTTTAAACAAATTGTACAAGGGTTTGCGGGTTTCAGTTCTTTCTCCTGCTTCATCAGTCCCATTGAGGACTACAAACCAAATTAATTATAAAGTATATGAAGCATTGTTGCTCTAAAACCATCTGGCCTGGTACAAAGCATAATCAAGCAATAAAAATGATTCTGAACCAACTAATTTGAATAAAGTCTATACCCCAGCATGACGGTAATGACTCGGTACTAGAGTAATGAAGGTTGATGTCGTTAAAGCTGAATATTACCATTATTATTAGACAATATTCTGAAAGCCAAACATTATTGACATAGTCAACCAACCTGTGTAAAAACAGCATTATTAAGAAACAACCCTTGAAAACAACGAAGTTGAACCAAATGTAAATCTTAGACAAGAAGCAAAACAGTGCAGTCGAACAAAAGACAAAAGGAGTTTTATAAAAAACTCAACTTCAGTTTCTGTTATTGTGTTATCAACATTCATAGACTTAAAATCAATCAATTATCCATAACAACCTGATAACACAGTGATTTTACAAGTCTGACAAAACACAGTCATTTAAGTCCGAATAGTTTCGCATCCATGAATCTGTAGCATGATGTTTCGTGCCGACTTGTTAGAAAAATTACAAATAATATTCACTTTTTTGCTTTTTTCTTCACTAATGAGTGAAATAAATGGTACCTTTGCATTTTTCAGCTCAAACTACACAATTTAGACCCCTCATTTGCATCTCTATGTCAAACAGATCTTGAGTTATGGCCAAAATAGTGTTTCAGTGGCGGCCATTTTGGATTTCAAGATGGCCGCCTTAGGAGCCATAGAAAAAAATGGAACCAACTCAGGTATTGTTCTGTGGATATCATAGATTAAAAAAAACATTGGTTCCAAAAATGTACCCTAAATTTAGGAAACATTACAAATGGCCCTATACTAAATGCACACCTTGTTGATTTTTACTGTCACTGTGAAATTACTGTGAAGTCCTTATTAATGAAAGTCATTCATGTTGTAGAAATGATATTCTTCTGTACTTTCATTAAGTATTCAAAAATTAAAAAGCATAATTTGTACCTTTGTAATCCTGTTGATTTAGGAGAGAGTTTCTTGTTTTGCTCAGTGTATTTGCTTGGAGGCCAGATAGAACCACTACCTCTACTATCAGCACTACAATGTGAATGTGTTTTATTTTATTCACAATGTAATATCGACAATGCAATGCTACTTGGAAAATGTAACGTAAATGTTACCCTCATAAGAGGTGGTCTGGTCACTACGTAAAATTTTAGGCCATTCCGAGAACGTCATCCAAACAAATTCCCTTATATTGCATGATTTTCTCTTAAACGAAAAAATGTGAAGTTGGAACTTCAAACACTCAGAATACTTTTCTCACAGGGGGGCCTCAAAATAGGGGTGCCGGGAAGCCATTTTTCACAGAAATCCCCATTTCATCAACAAAAAAATGGCCAATGTTCAGCCCTCTCTGGATGCTAGAAAAAATTAACAAGAACTATCTAGACTGAGTTTGGATGAAGGCTAGCATTTGTTTTTAACAATAAATTACCTCTATTTATTAATTTCACTAATGAGGCTACTTTGGGGCGGTCACTCCGAAACTGCAGATTTTGTGTTTTTCAAAATTTGAAAAACATTCCATTTTTGGAGGGCAATTTCACAATGTTGTGAGGGTCTAGGGTTGACAATATTTGGTTAGATTACCAGAATACTTGGATTTTAGATATCTGGTGAGAAAACCTTGGGAAAATTTGAATTTTCAGAAAATTCAGCCATTTCAAAAACTGTAATTTTCCGAATTTCCGTAACAGATCATGAAATTTCCATAGTCAAAAGGTCAAAGTAGTACTAACCCTATTATCATAATTTTGATTGAAATCAATGAAAATTACAATTATTTAGTAAATTAGTTAAGTTTCATCTGGAAAAAACAATTATTTGTATCACATGGCTAATTTTCAAAATTTAGTTTTTCGCATATTTTGATAAGTTTCGGGAAATGTATCAATTTTGTGGGCTTATGTCTGACATAGTAACACTTCATGTTAAACAATTTCCATGATCATTCATGCAAAAACACCTATATTTAGTAAATAAGGGGAGATAATTGTGGGAAATGAAAGAATTTTGAAAATATGGATACTACAGAGGGGTCACTCCGCAACTGCAGATTTTGCGTTTTTCAAAATTTGAAAAACATGCCATTTTTAGAGGGCAATTTCACAATGTTGTGCGGCTCTAGAGTTGACAATATTTGGTTAAAAGATTAGCAGAATACTTGGATTTTAGATATCTGGTGAGAAAACCCTGGGAAAATTTGAATTATCAGAAAATTCAGCCATTTCCAAAACTGTAATTTTTCTGAATTTCCGTAAAAAATCATGAAATTTCCATAGTCAAAAGGTCGAAGTAGTACAAACCCTATTATCATAATGTTGATTGAAATTAATGAAAATAACAATTATTTAGTACATTAGTTAAGTTTCATCTGGAAAAAACAATTATTTTGTATTACACGGTTTTATTTTCAAAATTTAGTTTTTCACAAATTTTGATAAGTTTTGGGAAATGTATCAATTTTGTGGGCCTATGTCTGACATAGTAACACTTCCATGTTAAACAATTTCCATGATCATTCATGGAAAAAAACCTATATTTAGTAAATAAGGGGAGATAATTGTGGGAAATGAAGGAATTTTGAAAATATGGATACTCCAGGGGGTCACTCCGAAACTGCAGATTTTGCTGTTTTTCAAAATTTGAAAAACATGCCATGTTAAGAGGGCAATTTCTCAAATTTGTGAGCACTTATATTGTTGACCATATTTGGTTAGAAAAAAGGCAAAACACTTGGATTTATATATCTGTTGAGAAATTTGTGTGAAAATGTGAATTTTCAGATATTCAGTCATTTCCAAAACTGTAATTTTCCGAATTTCCTTAAAAAATCATGAAATTCTATAGTCAAAAGGTCGAAGTAGTACCGACCCTATTATCATAATTATGATTGAAATTAATGAAAATAACAATTATTCAGCAAATTAGTTAATTTTCATGTGGAAAACCAATTATTTTGTATCACACAGCTAATTTTCAAAATTTAGTTTTTCACAAATTTTGATAAGCTGGCGGAAATGTATCAATTTTGTAGGCCTATGTCTGACATAGTAACACTTCCATGTTAAACAATTTCCATGATCATTCATGGAAAAACACCTATATTTAGTAAATCAGGGGAGATAATTGTGGGAAATAAAGGAATTTTGAAAATATTGATATTCCAGGGGGGATCACTCCGAAACTGCAGATTTTGCTGTTGTTACACTGAGTGGGGTGTCAAGAAACAAATATTTAGATACCTGGAAACACGTCTTGTCTTCTTGAATTCGTCGTAGTAAGAGAGAGAGCGCCCGGTGCGCATGCGCCGCCTCGATCCTACTTCGGCTGCGTCCGGGATCACTCGTGCGTCTCCGCCGCCTTCCCGCCACACTCTTCCCTTTCTTATTTTTGGGTCGCTGTCCCGGGATCCGGATGATGGACTTGGAACTTCACGGGCACACCAGATGACTTGTCTGGAACGTCATGGGTTGACCGGGTCACCGGGGTGAAACTTCAGGGGTTGGCCAGATGACTTGAATGGAACTTCACAGGTCGGCCAGATGACTTGAATGGAACTCCACAGGTTGGCCAGATGACTTGAATGGAACTTCACAGGTCGGCCAGATGACTTGAATGGAACTTCACAGGTCGGCCAGGTGACTTCCTCACTCGACTTCGGTAATGGTCTGACAACAAGTGAGACAGACAGACATACATACATGTACATTCTCACGAGATTCACCATTGTCCCTGGTGCCGTAAAGCACCGGGGTTGGTGATAACCACACATCACATAGACACATTACTGTACACTATCACATTCAAGTTAGACTTTGACACTGAAAAATATTGACACAGATGAAAGTAGGCCTACTTTGGAGAGCTATTGAAATAGCAACTAAGGAAAACGCTATAAATTTGACAATAGTCCGGACGAATGAATCCTCGAATCCTTCCGACTAACAGCATGATGACAGGGATGCATGATAATAGACATAATGGTACATTACTTAATTATATTACAGAGGTGGTTGGAACATTCCAACAGACAATGATAACATGACATTAATGATAACATGACGAATGAATGACAATAATGTCGACTCGATGACACACAATGAACTTTACAGGGAGCCACGGACATGCTCATCCACAATAGTTCTAAATAAGACAAATACAATGAGCGCAACTCAGGCACCTGAAGCAACTACCGACTATATACATAATTCCCACAAAAGTGGTTCCCTGTAAGCGATGCGGCGGAGACTCCTTCTGACGTTCGGATACCCTCGGCGCTCTCCCCTGGCCACTTCTGCCCGGACGTCTTCTCCGACATGGGGGAGGATGGATGTTAACACCTTAAAGTGCAGAAGACAGGACACACTTCGGGGGGGGTGAGATGGCTAGGTCCTTGAAGGGAGTCTGGGGAAGCCTGCGCTCCTTCTCCCACAGCCACATGAACAATTTCTGCTGAAAGGAGAGATGTGCCCTCATCGCACTGGTCGGAAACCATCCGTTGGCCACCACGAGGTCCAGCAAAGACTCAAGGGACGAACATCCCAGGGCCTCCATCAGGACCTCGAGGAGGCCGTTGGCGAGTCTGACGAAGTCAGGGATGTCCTTGTCTTCCATACCAATTTGTCCACAGTCACGATGCGAGTATTGAGCGAAGGTGGTGGACTGGGAAGTCCCTCCACAGGTCCAGCATGCCCGGTTGGGTGACAACCACCATGGCACATGCGTTTCCTCGATGTGTCGTCTTAGTCGTCGGGATATGTAGGCGTCGCACAATACACAGTACTTATCCACGGGTTTCTCCTCCTCTGGTCCCTTGACTTCCTCCGGGGGCGGCGTCGCTTCTTGGTTGGAGCCGACAACCAGGGTGTCGGAGTCGTCCAACTCTAGGTCGCTGCCCTGGAAGTCGAGCTCCAACTCCGGGGGTCCTTCCTGATCAGGATCAACGATCGAAGCCTCCAGGTACTGATCCATGCTGCCAGCCTCCACCACAGTGATGATGCTGGCAGTATCCTCCTCATCGTCTTCCTCCTGGTCGTCAACGTCTGCCGCATACTCGTCCACGACGAAGAAATTTTAATCCATCCAGTCCGGGTTCTGAAGGGGTGTCGGTGGGGCATCTTCCGGGTTGTCGTCGTCAGCAGGTGCTTCATCAAGGATAATGAGATCCATCTGATCCATGTCTCCGTCTTCAGGGAACCTCATCAGATCCATGGATCCATCGGCGGATGGGGCGGGTTCCAGGACATCCGCGCCCATCAGGTCCTGGATCTCCCTAGAGGCAGGGTCATCAAATCCGGTCCGTTGGTCAATCTCGATGAGGGGCGTTGGCAATGGTCCGTTGTTCGTTGTATCTGTCCTGGTTCTCGTCTCCACCTCGACGACTTTCTCCCCGCGATGGTTCAAGTATTCCCGGTACACCTCGATGACCTCCTCCCGGTAGGTATATCGGGTGATCCCAATTCGGCTATCCATCACTCTAACAATTCCTATGGAGCCAATGAGAACACAGAAAGCAACATCACAACACAACACAAAGCACCACAAAAGCCAAGCACAACATTGAATACAACACAAGTAAAGCACGAAACACAACCCGGATATGCCAGAACTACCAACACAGAACTACGGAACAATTCTAAAACTTTAGAAAAATGAAATTGAAGAAACAACTACTTTACACCAAGACACCAAAATATCTACACTACACTATTTACAATGTATTACAACATAGCTACCACAAATATTTACAAAATAACAATTCCGTAAATTTGGTAATCAGATAAATAAGCAGGTGGACGGCTGGGCCTGGTCATCCGTCGCGGTCCTGCCGGTTCCTGTGTATTACGGCGAGCGCCAGGCAGTGGAAAAAGGTCCCTTTCTGGCGTCGAGGTCGAATCATCCGGCGACCTACCGGGGGGTGACGAAACATCACCGGGAGGTGACGAAACATCACTGGTAGCTAAATCATCTAAAACATCGGGAACAGGATCATAAAACTCTGGATCATCTGTAGCAGAGACATTAAAATTGGCTGTGGTGTCACTATCATCTTCGGGCCAAAGATTCTGCAGTTCAGGAGTTTCTTCAGCTGGTCCTTCGACGACATCCGATCCTAGGAGATTAGCCCGCTCCCGACGGAGCCAAAGTGGAATGTTCCTGTCATGGCACGGCTTCAGCCGATCATGATGAAGTACTCGCCGGTCTCTCCCCTTCCGTCCTTGCACTTGGTTGAGAATTTCGGAGATCTTGTGAGTGACCACATATGGTCCACAGTAAATAGGTTGAAGTTTACGGCTGTGGCCTTTTTTGGATGTGCCGTTCAAGCCATACACAAGATCACCAACTTCATAGCTAGTCTTGTACTGCTTCTTGTCGTAATACTTCTTCCGACGGTGGAGACTGACTCCGAGCTTTTCGCGAGCAAAGCCATGCACATCATGCAAAGTCTCTCTCAGTTTCTTGGTGAAATCACTAGGAGTAACTTGGTCGTCATCTACATTTTCGGGGGGCTTGCCGGCCAGCAAGTCAATTGGCACATCTACTTCCCGTCCGAGCATCATCATATTTGGGGTGTAGCCTGTTGACTCATTTACAGTGGCCCGAAGAGCCATCCCGATGAAGGGCAAGTGAAGATCCCAATCTCGCTGTCGGTTGTTGAGGTAGGCCCTGATCTTGAATAGAATTTCTCGATTCATTCTTTCCACTTGGCCATTGGATGATGGGTGGTACAGAGTGGTCCGCAACTTGGCCATGTCTAGAAGAGAGCAAACTTCCTTGAAAAGAGCACTTTCGAAATTACGCCCTTGGTCCGTGAAGACCTCTTGAGCGCAACCCATGCGACACAAAAACTGTTTGACTAAAACTTCGGCAACAACATGTGCTGTCTGGTCAGCAAGAGGAGCTATCTCAATCCATTTCGTGAATTGGTCGATCATGACCAGTACATATCGATTTCCCAATCCACTCTCCACAAAGGGTCCAAGAATATCAACATGGACACGTTCCATTGGTGCTCCTGCATGATGGATCTTCAGACTAGCCTTCCTTGTCCGGTTTCCCTTCTTTTGCATGTTGCAGATCTTGCAGGACTCAACAAACTGTCTAACGTCACTGGTGATGCCGGGCCAAAAGAACCGGAGTGAAACATTCAATTTGGTCCGCAATTGGCCTGGGTGGCCTGCAGCTTTCACATCATGAGCAGTCTCCAGGATGACTTTCCTGAGCTGGAAAGGAACAACAATCAATTTTCTTGGGGGAAGATTGGCAAGATTGAGCCACTTGTAATACAAGACATCATTGATTAGTTCAAGCTGGGACCGTAAAGCCCAAATTCTCTTGGTTGTGGATCCCTGAAGATATAAGACGTCATGAGTTGGCTCGCTGTTGAGCATTCAAGGACATACTTCCATAAGCAATGACTACCTCCTTCCCATCTTGAATTTGAGAGAGCTCAGCTCCGATAGAGTGGTCACTAGCATCGGTGTCCAGAATAAAGACATCATCGGATCTGGGGTAGCCTAAGACTGGTGCTGTAACCATTGCTTGCTTCAGTCTCAAGAAAGCTTCTTCATGTGGCTCACTCCATTCCAAGGGTCGTTCAGGTTGTGACGTCTTCACCAGGTCGTACAGAACAGCAGCTTCTTCCGCTAGATGAGGAATAAAATCCCTGTGATAATTAATGAAGCCTAAGAAAGCTTCAAGCTGAGTCTTCTTCTCTGGGCGAGCCCAATCCACAACGGTCTTCACCTTGCTCTCTGGAATGCTGACGCCATCCCTGCTAACCCGTCTTCCAAGGAAATCAACTTCAGTGCCAAAAAGCACACATTTCTTTGGCTTAAACTTAAGATTGTATTTCCTGAAACGGATGAAAACTTGTCTAAGATTTTCAAGGTGGGACTGAAAGTCCCGTCCTAAGATTATCAGATCATCCAAGTACGCTAAAACATCCTTCCATAGAAGATCCTTCAAAACTAAGGTCATAGCGCTTTGATACGTTGCTGGACCGTTGCACAGGCCCATGGCGAGCCTGACATGCTCAAATATGCCATAACGAGTCAGAAATGCAGTCTTATGGCGATCGGCTGGGTCGATAAGCAATTGCCAATAGCCAGAAGCCATATCAAGAGTGCTAAAGTAGAAATTGTCTGCCAAAGTATCAAGACATTCTTCTATCAATGGTAACGGAAAATTGTCCTTTCTGGTAACTCTGTTAAGACCACGATAATCCAAACACTACCTGTAGCTGCCACACTTTTTCTTCACAATAACTGGAGCGGCTCCCCATTCGCTGATGGAAGGTTGGAGGACTCCTGCATCCAGCATCTTCTTCAAGTGCTCTTCTTCCTTGTCTTGGAATCCAAGTGGCGTTCTCCGAAGGCCACATTTTACGGGCATAGCAGTCCCAGTATCTATAGTGTGCATGATTTCATGGAATTCACCGAGGTCATAATCATTCTTGGCGAAGACATCTTGATATTCCACAAGCAACTTCTTAAGTTCTTCTCTCTCATCCTGTTTAAGATGAATGCCTGATTCTTCAAATAATTTCTGCAAATGCTCTGGAACGACACAGGTAACATTGTCAGGATTTCTGTCATCTGGGCTCCCTTCTGGAACAGAATTTGTACAAGATTAAACAGAAAGTGGGTCCCCAGGTGCAACTTCACCATGGAGACCGGGGGAGGAGCCGGACAGCTCCGTGACAGGCGTGGCATCAGGATCCTCCATCCAATCTTCGAGGGTGATGACATCACTTACTGCACAAGCGGAGGCAATCCTGGTGTCCTTAGGTAATGTAACAGTCGTATCAGAAGCATTGAAAATATGTAAATCGGCAGTCTCTCCTTCACTCATGAGAACTTCAGGGATGATAAGTTGTGACTTCAAATTGGACGGCATAATGGGTTCCACAAGGAAATCCTGTTTCATGACTTGTGAAAGTCGACATTGGACAATCCTTCCAGAAAAGGGTTGTAGATCACACTCCTCCATGGTAGCGACAGAACTAGATTCAGCTGGTTGGCCGTTGGCTCGCACATCAACCGGAATGACAGAATCACGGATCCGGATGTACGGCTTCTGGAAATTAATAATAGCTTGAACATGGTTAAGAAAGTCTATTCCCAGAATACACAATTCTCGTGCTGGTCCAACAATAAGGTCCCAAGGGACCACAAAGTCGTCAAGAGACTCACTAGTCTCCTGTCTCAAATCTAGAAGCATTTTGCGGTAGACATGGGGTTGGTCATCACTTCCAAACCTCTTCTGCAGAGCTTTTACCAACTTCCTGTAGCTGTAGACGGTGGAACTCGGCAAAGTACGAACATACTCCACCGCCTTACCTCGCAGACACTCTTTTAATCTAGTAAGTTTCATCTTCTTCTTCCACTTGTACTGCTTGGCAGTGTTCTTGAAATAAAAGAAGAAATTCTCCCATTCATTCACTTCTCCTTTGAACATCTGTAGCTGGGGTGCTGAAGGGCTCTTCTTTCGTCTGGAATTTTTCCCACGTCTTCGGGATCTTGAAGAGCGCTCGTCATCTTCACTGGAACTCTCAGAATCAGAAGAATCGGAATCACTAGAACTTGAATCAGATGAAGATGATGGTGACCTATGCTTCCTGGATTTTCTTCTGTCTCTCAGTTGATCATTCAAGACGGGTAGGGAATCAGACTCACGCCCTGAGTGCACTGCATCTGAGTGTCTCTCGTTGTCATACTTGGAAGAAACTCTATCATCCTGACGGAAACTGCCAGAAGAATAACCAACATGTAAGGAATTTTCAAATTTATTATCACACTCACGACTCTTATCTTGCCTATCATATCTACTACAATTTGCGTTATCATAACGGCTACAATTATCTCTATCATCAAAACGAGAATTTGAAAAAGAATCTCTGTAGCTCCGTCTGGACCTTTCATCCCAACGGTCATGATGAGTAGACTCACGCAAATCCCTAGATTGGCGTCTAGATTCATCCCGGAAATCCCTGGATTGACGTCTGGATTCTTCTCGGAAATCCCTGGATTGACGTCTGGATTCACCTCGGAAATCCCCGGATTGCCGTCTGGGTCCGTCATCTTGATACGGTCGTTGATCCCGGCTCCCTGGGTATTCATCAAAATGGTCATTGGGGCGATTGAGTCCGTGCTGCTTCTCGCAGTATCTCTTCCTCTCCTCGGGAACGTCTCGTGGGTAGCCATATTCTTCTCGTCTGTAATCATCCTGAACATATGTGGCTCCTGGACTTCCATAATTTTCATCGTCATATTGTGGATCCTGTGGTAGCGGCGGCCTTGGTAGTCTCGGTGGGTCGAGGCTTTGGTCGCTCTTGCCTTGCATCCTGCGAGGGAGCTCGTTGCGAAGCAGTATCCGCAGGCTGTCGAAATCGACGTTGCCTGGCTTGGAATACATCCACTCTGGGAGGGGGATCGGAACTTGGTTGCTGACTTAAATATGGTGCAGGGTTGCTTAAAGGTATTCCCTCTGTGTCAACATTTCGGCGATGTCCACTTCTTCCAGTTAGAGTTGGACCTCCTGCATCAACTGGACGTTGTTGATAATTTGCTTGAACATCATGCTCTCTTACACTTGGCAGATACGTGCTGGCGTCTGTGAAATGAAGACTAGCTTGACTGGGATACAAATTTCCGGTGAAGGACTGTCCCTGAGGGACAGACATAGGTTGCTTCACAGTAGTTTGTCCATCGCTAGTTGTCTGGGCTTGACTTCCGTGGTCACCACTTCTTGAATTCACAAAAACTCCTCCTTGGGGCATTGAAGACACAACTGCAGCAATATCTTCAGGCTGGACTGTAGGGCAATTCCGTAAAGTCTGATTCACAGATTTGACACTTTAACAGCTTGTATAGCCCTACCATTACACCTCAGCTATATCATTGTTATCTAGGCATGAGACCAGGTAATAGGGGTATCAGACAAGCCACCAACCAAAGCTCCAAGTGTAACAGGAGTTGAGCTATTGCCAAATTTCATGGTGTCGGACGTACACCGTGTGATGTACGTCCGACACCATGATATTTGACTTGTAGGTCAGCTCCTGTTATACTTGGAGCTTTGGTTGGTGGCTTGTCTGGTAATAATAATAATAATATAATATGGATTTATAAAGCGCTAATTTCAGTAAACTGCTCATCAGCGCTATGGGACTATTACCTGGCCTAATGCCCAGATAACAAAGAAATAGCTGAGGTGTAATGGTAGGGCTACACTAGCTGCTAAAATGTGAAATCCGTGAATTGGACTTTACGGAATTGCCCTGTAGCCGCATTGAGGCGCTGCAAAACAGGAGTAGAAGAAACAGGAATATGCACATTGTCAAATGTCTTAACTTGTATCACTTGAGTCTGTGAATCATGGTTGAAGTTGCCCCCTAGTCCCATACTTTCCCGATGCAAATTTAAGTCATTCTGCTCCTGGTGGACTTGCTGATGCATTATGTCAATATACTGCGTAGTTGTCGGAGAAGATTGCTGCATGGACCAGAATTCATGTCTTCCCTGTTGATTAATAACACCATCCGGTTGTCCCGGCTGTTCCCCACTAGCTATAAATTCATGGCCTCCATCTTGAAACTGATTTACAGCATAATCCGGATGTGACTCACCAGATAAATAGGCCAAATAAGCTCTAGAATTACCCTCCATTCTTACTAAGTGAGCAAGCCGTTTTCGCTGCTCCTCCTGTTGAAGCATTAATGGTACCCGTGCACTCTCCGAGGGCGCATTCTTAATGGCAATTTCAAGTTTATTAATTTCAGGTTCCAGCTGAGTAACAAAGTCTCGCCATTGATTATGGACAGCCTCAGCTCTGATGAGATTTACATCTGCCATGTTGGGTACATTAAAAGAAACAGAATGGTCACCTTCCTGAGTGGGGTCTTGTCCTAGTCCTGGAGGAATGTATCCAGCAGCTGGGATGTTCTGGGAAGTTCCGCGGCCAGTCAGTGGTCGTCCATGTCCAATGGGGTTAGGCAATTCTCCTCCTGTTGCACCACCTTCTCAAAAGTCAATTGACCAGTTCTGACAAACTTGCGCCAAAATTCTGCCCCCGTCCTCAAATGTTGTCCTAAAAGTTCCGGTGTCAAACGTTCATTTTGCCGGAGTTTAATAACCTCACGCGCTCGAGACACACCAACTTGATCAAGTTTCCGAAGTTGAGACTCGGTTGCGGTATGGATATTGATTATCATGACTAATCCTACTCCTAATCCCTATTTTATTGATATGCCGAACAGCATCTCAAGTCTAAACAACTATCAGTGCTAAATTTTACGGTATCATATCATAGGGTGTCAAAAGTATCAGGAATTCACAGCAAATCACAAGTTAATGTGGAATCAGATCACTGTGTCGTCACCTTGGGCTCAGGCCCTACGATCACAAATCGCAGAACTCCGTGCTTACAGTATCAGATCACAGAGTCTAAACTCACAATTCAGCACAACACTCAATTAAGAAACCTTGAGTTACTAAGTGTATCTCAAATAATCAAATTCTGTGATGATATCTCAACACAGTTCAGTATCAACAAGTATCAGTCACATAAACGTCGAAATTCAGATCAATCAATCACATCAGTGTCAGATGACATAAACTGTCACAATTTGTAATTAGTACACTACTGGGTGACACAAATCACCAATGAAACAAGTGCAATTGTTTGAATATTGTTAAATCAAATGTACTATAAAATATTGGCGAAATCAGCCAAATTATCAAAATTAAAGTTTCAAATGCACAAGTTATTTGAATAAATTCAATAAATGACCGATGTGATTAATTAGTCAAGCGGACAATTGTATCTGCAAGAATCCACTAGGAGAGCTTGCTAAGTCACAAAGTCCTTTCCGTCTGCGCTTTTACGGCAGTCAGAAAACCAATATCTTTCAATTGGTATAAACACTCCCAACAATATTGTACACTCTCTACAAAATCATGAAGACACTCTCAACAGAAGTGAATATTTACACTCTCAACAGATTTGAACCTGGGACCAAGTCCTGACTGATAATTTTGATTAATTTGACCAAAACTTTGATTTAAGTGCTGTAAAACTAAGTGCTGTCACAAAACACTTATAATTTACATTTAAGATGCTGGAATTATCTGACTTTCAAAAATAAATAAATGAGGAGCAATTTGGAAAGCTAGATTATTGAATTATTGAACTTCGAATGCACAATTGCACACCGGGCTGTTCCCGACTTGTCAACTCAAAATATCTGAACAAGCTCTATTAACTTGTACAGTAAAAATATTTACACCAAATTCAAATTTGACAGTAGTTTGTTGTGAACTTTAACTGAAATAGTGTATTTACACAATACACAAGTGCACTCTTTCCAATTAATTTTTTTTTTCCGATTTTTTTTTTTTTTTTCAAAACAGTGCAAAAATTCAAATAACTACTCACAAACGTCGTCAATAAAAGAACAGGCCTATTCTAAACTAGAACAGTCAACAAAACCACATGGCTAATTGAATATGCGCAAAATGGCTGCCATCACGTAGAAAAACGTGCGGACGAAATACGACGAAAACTGTCAAATTTCGAAGTGAAAAGTACAAAAACTGACTGAATATGGTGTATAATATAGCTAGGTAACGAAATTTAGCAAGAAAATCAACTGACAAGTGATATTTTGCCTATAGGACGTCCTAGACTAAGCCTAAATCGTTACGTCGAGGTAAGCGTGCGAGCTGTCAAATTCGGAAATTCCTCCAAAAAGGTAAAAATTAACGCCGAAAAGCGTTTAAAATACACTGGAAACGAATCCTAAACGTGAAGGCATCCTGTTTATCCGCTGCCACCACTGTTACACTGAGTGGGGTGTCGAGAAACAAATATTTAGATACCTGGAAACACGTCTTGTCTTCTTGAATTCGTCGTAGTAAGAGAGAGAGCGCCCGGTGCGCATGCGCCGCCTCGATCCTACTTCGGCTGCGTCCGGGATAACTCGTGCGTCTCCGCCGCCTTCCCGTCACACTGTTTTCAAAATTTGGAAAACATGCCATGTTAAGAGGGCAATTTCTCAAATTGGTGAAAACTTATTTTAACCATATTTGGTTAGAAAATAGGCAGAACAGTTGGATTTTATATATCTGGTGAGAAAACTGTGGGAAGATGTCAATTCTCAAAAACTGAAATTTTCCAAATTTCCGTAAAAAATCATGAAATTTCCATGGTCAGAACGTCGAAGTAGTACTGACCGCATTTTCAAATTTTTTTCACAAGTTACCCGAAACTCATCAGTTTTGTCTGACATAGTAATACTTCAGCAATCATTCATGTTAAAACACCTCTATTAAGTAAAGGCCAACCAGACGATAGTTTTGGGGCAATGGATTTTTTACTCCGTGACAAACTTTTTTTCGTTTGCAACGTAGACAGCAATTTTTCTTATATGTAGGAGAGCAACAGACTTTTATTTTTTCGCAAATTGAACATTACGGTATCCCAGGTAGTAGCTACAGTTGGAAACAGAGTTTAGTTTTTTTTCATGTGCTGAACAAACTTTTCTTTCATCGTTGACTTGAAAACAAACTTTTTTTTTCACCAATAATCCATAGCCCCTTAAACCAGAAGATCATCCGCTTCTCCCCTAACTAGGGAGGTAATTGTGGGAAATCACCAGATTTTCATGGAGGAGGCACAAAACCAAGGTCACAGAAATATGTCAGGCCTCATTCTGAGATTAGCCATCGAGCCTCATTCTGAGATTAGCAAGATGGTGGCCTGAGGACCCAGCAGGGTGGGCAGAAGGAGTGAGATTAAATGAGGATGAATAAGAAAGAATAAATTAGAGAATGCTCTTTCTTGAATCTCCTCCTTCCAGTGCAATCACAATTTTGCTAAAAAATAATAATTTTGGACTGGCTAAATGCTATGTGGCAACAGGCCTGGGGAGGGTGAGTGACACCAACGCCATCTGGTCTATATCGGACATGCACATCAATGCACCATTGCTGTCGATGCTCTTCAAAATGCTATTTATTCCACTGTTTCTGTCACCGTCAATGTGATGGTTTTTTGGGGTCATTTGATGGAACTTTTGCAAAGTGACCCTAGACAACAAAAGGACTTTTAAAACAGGGTTACGTAATGTCAAATGTATGCTGTCAAGATTTAGGTGATTGTTTCATGAGTGTAATTGGAGTTACCTTAAATTATGAGATTATTTATTTTGAATTTAGATTCTCGATGTAGGAGTCCGGATTCATTAGAGTGATGAATTTACCTTCAGGAGAATTGAAATTGCCAATTTTTGGCAACTTCGCATCGTCTTCATCGCATGACGACTCAGCACCACAGCACATTCACTGATGAAGACGATGAGAAATCGCCAAAAATTCTGACAATTTATACCAATTCTCCTGAAGGTAAATTCATCACTATAATTATCCCCCATGCTATGCTATGGGGGATTTTACTTTTAGTCTCCATGTCATGGCGTCCATCAAATATCTCAAACACCACACCATGCACAATGCTCATCCTTTCCAAACATTCAAAGACCCCCCTAAACTTGTCAAATCTGACCATAAATCAATAAATATCATAACCATTTCCACATCCCAAATACTTTTTGCTGTGCTTTTGGCCTGCAGCCATGTTATTTTTAAAACCGAACTCCACCCCCAGGTGTCTCCACCTCCTTACATGTATACCAATTGTGCCCCTGGTGGAAATATTTGGCATAACTAAAATTGGAATTCTGGTGGGTATTGGTAGATGTGTAGGGCATGGGGGATATGGAGGCAGTATACCTGCTCTTGTTATTTATTTGTTTCATTAGCATTTCTTGATAACTCCGCCCTGGATCAAGCAGTTCTTGTCTGATGACGTAACAATATATGTATGACAATTGTCATTGTGACGAGTTAACAATTTCTTACAGTGGTGATGATGTAATAATATTATAAGCTCACCTAGCACAAGAATAACTCATTCTGTTTGGTGCTCCTGTCTCGGGCAGCTGGGTGGCAAAGTGGCTGAGGTGCATGCCTGCTCCGCTGAGGGTCTTGGCTTGCATGGGTTCGAACCCAGGTAGGGAGCCTAAAATTTTGAGTGCACCTTCATGAGCAAAATCCCAGCTGGATGTCATTCGGAAGGGACGTTAAATTGGCGGCCCCTTGTATCAGTATCTATGCTGGGCAAGTAAAAGATCCCTCACATGGGGTATGTGTGTAGCATTTTAAGGACTCCTGCCCTCTCTTCCATCTCATCAATCAACTCTCGTGAGTGCCCAGAACGGCTTAGAGGGCTGCACTTACCATATCTATCTCTCTATCTATCTACTGTGACTGCCTAAACAGGAAGTGTCAGTAGTTGCTATTAAAAGTGGAGCTAATATTTAAGTCACAGTTAAGTTTAGTAATTTATTTAAATACCTAAAATACCTTCCAAAATAGCCTTAAAATTTCAGTCTTGTCTATAACAACCTCTAATGACACATTTCAGGGATTTAAATCAACATATAAATGTATCCAACATTGAAAATACTCATTTCCATACCCTCTGATTGCAAGAAGTCAATACAAATTAAAAGTTAATGACTGAAATGGATCACCCAAGTAAGAAATCATGACAACACTTTGTTGATAATCAAAATTGGATAAAAAATAAGAGTGATAAGCAAAATTGGTGGGAATTAAAGTGTTACTATATCAGACTTAGGCCCACAAAAAAACAAAATCTGCAGTTTTGGAGTGACCCCCCCAAATTAGCCTTTTTAGTGAAATTAATAAATAGAGGTAATTTATTGTTAAAAACAATGCTAGCCTTCATCCAAACTCAGTCTGGATAGTTCTTGTTAATTTTTTCTAGCATCCAGAGAGGGCAGAACATCGGCCACTTTTTTGTTGATGAAATGAGGATTTCTGTGAAAAATGGCTTCTTGACACCCTATTATGAGGCCCCCCTGTGAGAAAAGTATTCTGAGTGTTGAAGTTCCAACTTCACATTTCTTCGTTTAAGAGGCGGTCTGGTACCTATGCAAAATTTTAGGCCATTCCGAGAACGTCATCCGAACAGCTCTGCATGATTTTCTCTGAGACAGCTCATTAATATGTGGGATTGCAAATTTTGACCAAATCAAGGGGGCACTCAGACTTTAATCCATCTCATACTCATCAATCATTCTCTTAAGTTCACCTGCATAGTGTACCTACTTCATCGACCTTCCTTTTTTTTTTCTCATATATTTCATTATTTTTACTTTTCATTTATATATCTATTTTATTTTATTCTATTATACCTTTTTTTCTTTTCAAATGCTAAAATAACTGACTTTGCTTTGCAATTGCTACATATATATAATGCATGTGCCTTCTTTTTTTCCTTTGTACTTTTTGCAATAACAGTGAGGTAATTAGGTCACAGGCTAACTAGTCCTTGTAATTTTCCGCTAGTATGTAAAAACGATCTGATACTTGAAAATAAATTGTCCTATTCTATCCTATCCTTTGTTGGTCAGTTTTGTTTCAGTACTGTTTCCTTCAATTTTGTCAACTTGTTGTCAGCCAAGCATGCAATATCATGGTCCGGTGTATGAGCTGTGATATGCATTATATCAAAGAGAAATCCTACCTTCTGATTGGCCCAAAAAGGCAAACAAAGGTATAAATAATATATATTACATAGAATGTCACCTCTATCATCAGGCAATGCACCTTTTGAACTATTTGAGAATCAAATTCTTTGTCATCACTACGAGTTGCAGTAGCAACATCTCGCAAACAAATAGTGACTGTCCCATAATCCGCTATATCAGTTTGTTCTATTTCTGTCTTATTGATTATCTTTCACAGTATAATGCTCCACAGAAAAGTTCAAAAAGAAACTCATTATCATGAATAATTAATAATTGATAGACTCATTTCAATGCATGCGCTCTTGCATCTGTTAAAAAGCTGCTCGGCCTATTCTTAAATAGGTTTCCGTTTGGCGGGCATCAAGCTTTTTCTTTTAAGGTCAGATATTTATATATAAGCAGTTCCCGCTAATCATACTTGCGTGCTATTTATTCCATAATGCACATGGAAACCCGTTGATTATTATTATTAACTTACCTGAGATTGGACTCATGACTTTATCAATTTATTGATTTTTATTTTTTGTAAATGCAGAGTAATTGTCAGTATCTTTTATTTCTTTTTTGCTTGGCAATAGATGTCAAATTGGGCTTAATATCTTTCCATGAATTGAAGATACTTGTAACACACAGTTAAACATAATATAAGTAATTGAATATCATTGTATCATTGCACAATCCCATCACTCTTTAGATGTAGCTACCACCCCTACAACCTGTACTCTAAAAAATGTCGGGACAAAATTGGTCTTTAAGATTCAAAATGGTTTTTTGAAAAACCAAATTTCAATGCAAAACCAACGTGGATTTTTAAAAAAGTCCATGTTTGTTTTTTGCATTGAAATTTGTTTTTTTTCAAAAAACCATTTTGAATCTAAAAAACCAATTTTGTCTGAAATTTTTTAGTTTTAGAGTGTGCTCGTGAATTCATCGGCAAATAGTTCTCAAAGTTTTGACTGCAACGGAATTAGCAGCTGCTTACTAGTTTAAGGCTTGTGCACCGCAGTATTCAGCATGTAAAATAACTTATACCATTCGACACCTCTGTCAGCCAATCACATGCCAGTATTACAGGGGAATAATTCCTATATTCTTTGTTGTCCAGTTATCCTCTCATGTTTGAGTGTTTGAGTGTTTGTCTCTTGGTATAAGCCAGTTATTCACCATGGGATCAGGAATATGTGTTTATCACACCTCGGCCTAAAGGCCTCGGGTGATAAATCACATATTCCCTCTCCCGTGGTGAATAACCTTTACATATTTTGACGTACATGCAGCCTGGATTCGATCGGAAATTTCTGATATATGTGTGATTACCAAAATCTAGTTTGGGCAGTGATACGGCTGACATTATAAACACATCAGCGCCATTTTGTTCACTTTTGAAAATGCATTTGAAAATGGAGTAAATTGCAATGACAGTATTAGTGAACCAACGGGATTTCTCATGTAAACTTTCAACATCAATTCTGTGCTATTTAGACTTTTGGTAAATGTTTTGATAATTAGAGACATCCAGTTGATCTTACTCACGTGTCTGTTGAATCCAAAATGGCGGCTGTAATGGCGGCCTGATCACTAAATTCACTGCAGGGTTGATTTTATGGCAATGACAGTGTAAAAGCAGTCATGAAATTTGCGAAATATGCAGTTAGAAACAGCCCCCCCTGGCTCCATCCTGACCAGGAAAGAAATGATTACATTGTCATCAAACGTTGCATTTTGCCGATGGCGCGCCTCTGCCCCGAAAGCGATAATAGCTCCCTCGACAAAAATGTTCCATTTCCATCGCTGACTTGAATATTTTGACCCCCCTGGAAAATTTCCTAGCTACGCCACTGGTTAGAAACATCTCTGTGCTATTTGAACTTTTGGCAGGGCATCATACTTTAATTGTATTATTTTTTATATTGATTTATGGCACATGCATCCATATATATATATATATGGCATTCTCCAAACAACAGCCAGTTCATTCCCCTTGGTCTAATTGATTACTTGTCAAAGTATAATGACGCAACTTAGAATACTCAAAGAATAATCTGCATAATTAATAATTGATAGACCCGTTTCCATGCATGCGCTCTTGCATCTGTTAAAAAGCTGCTCTGCCTATTCTTAAATAGGTTTCCGTTTGGCGGGCATCAAGCTTTTTCTCTGAAGGTCAGATATTTATTTCACTTGAATCAAATGCTTGGCAGATACTCTTGTATCCAAAATGATTTTGTATGTTTATGTCTATATTTTGTGTTGATGTGTTTTTACAGCTGCTTGTTACAGCTGCTAGCAGCCTGTATTACAGGAGGAATTTTCGATAAGCCTCTGACCATATAGGAAGTCGCACTATTCCACCTATCGCCTTGAAACTTAGCATACAGTCTCAATATAATTTTATCTTACTTTCATCAACTTTTGGTAAACTTCTGTGATATTTAAATTATTATTTACGAAACTAAAATGTTCGTTTTTGGCGGGAGTTTCAAATGATCAGCTGCAGTGAAGCAAGCATCAACAGCAGCAGCCAGATCTAGTTTTTGCAAATTCAATAGAAAGAATGAAGGAAGGGATGAAGGAAGGAATGAAAGAAGGAATGAAGGTAGGAATGAAGGAAGGAATGAAGGAAGGAATGAAGTGAGTGAGTGAGTGACTGTGTATTTTATGCCCCGTCAGCACCGGTGTGGGCTATTTAGAGGCAAGAATGAAGGAATGAAGGAATTAAAGTATAGGAAGGAAAAAAAGGAGGGGGAGGAAGGGAGGGAGGGAGGATATACATGTAGATAGATAGATAGATAGATACATAGATAGATACATAGATAGATACATAGATAGATACATAGATAGATACATAGATAGATCGATACATGTAGATAGATAGATATTAAGTCTATCTACAAGAAGCTGCTAAAGTGCTTGCACTTTTTTTCTGGTTGTTTTTTTTTTCTTCAGATTTTAAAGAGTGATGTTGACTAGGACAACCAGTCAACATCAAATATTAAAGGCAACCTCTTTAATGTTTCTACAACAGTTTCTCTAATCTTGCAAGATACTACCTGTCGGACTACACTCTTAACAAAAGGGTACTATATGGCACCTTTAAAGGTTCGATAAGCTGGTATTGAAAAGGAACCCTAATAGGTTCATTATTCAACCCCTTTCGCTCAAGTTGGGAGCAGAGAGCTCCATCATAGGTCCTTCCCACCAGAATTAACCTTTTCATTTCAGTTGAACCCTTAACAAAATTTTACGGCTGTGGGTTCCACCCGGTTCCTTACATATACCATCAAGAACCTTTTGCGTTAAGTCACTTATGTGTGTAAACTGCCATTCCAAGGATCTGTTGTTTCTGCATAGTGCACCCATCCTCTTGATAGCCCATTGCTTTAAGACTGGACAACCAGTGGAACAAATGGTTTGAAATTGTAAATATCTCAAACTGTTTTTACATCTCAATCCATCTCATTTCATCTCATTCTCTCCATATTATTGCATTAATCATATGAGGTGTACTTATTCCAGCTTAATGTAACTTCCGCGTAACAAACTGTTGCATCAATTTGTTTACTTCGTAACATTATATTTTACATTTTATTTGTTTGTTTATTCAACATAATTTTATAAATCGTTTTCCTCTTCTCTCATCCTCTAAATAGCCCACACTGGTGCTGATGGGGCGTAAAACACAAACTCACTCACTCACTCCTCTTCTCTCATTATAATAACAATACATTGTACATACAGCCATGGCTGTAAGTTTTCACTCAACAGCCATGCTTCACTATGGGAGCAACAATTTTGACCAATCATAGCAAAGCAGATACTTGCTCAATCTTTACTAAAATGTGAGCATGTATAGTTTATATGGAGTAGAAGGTGTTATGGTAGAAATAATTGCATTAAATGATATTTACATAGTAATAGTGAGGCAAAATACTGAATTTTCAGCATAAAATCAATGCTGATGCTATATGTTATTCTTTTGGCAGTAGCAGCCACCAAAGTTTCTGGATGTGTTGCGTACACGTAACAATAAGTATTCATATGAATGACAATATGGGATCAGAATTGATTATATGCTTAAATTTAGACTTATTCAGTATTTTGCCTCACAGGTATTATGTATTTGTTGAAGATTGGACAAGTACTTGCTTTGTTGTGATTGGTCAAAATTTTAGCCCCATAGTGAAGCATTACTGCTGAGTGAAAACTTGCGGTCATGGATGTATGTATACATACATATATTGGATGTATAATATATATTCATTATTTTATTACATAGGAAATAACATAACCAGGGTGACCCTTAACTGCAAGCAAATAGCTTCTGTGGATCTCCAGGTAAAAATTGACTATTTCTAAAACTATTTTCTTGTCTAATGAAT
This sequence comes from Platynereis dumerilii, assembly GCA_026936325.1. Lineage (NCBI taxonomy): Eukaryota > Metazoa > Annelida > Polychaeta > Phyllodocida > Nereididae > Platynereis > Platynereis dumerilii. The sequence continues at coordinate 44,550,473 of JAPTHN010000006.1, read as the reverse complement.
TATCTGTGGTACGTCTGTTTTAAAAACGAAACTCAGTCAGTAAAGTTTGATTTACATGCGCCAAGTAAAGCCAATTTTCTTTTTCAAGATATAAAAGAAAAGAACGGAGAGGCCTTCAAGCCCAGTTAAAACATAGGCCGGGTAGCACCAAACCTTCCACGAAAAACACCTCTAAAAGATACCCCATTACACCATAAAAGTAATATTTGTAGCAAATTAGTGTAGGGTATGTAAAACCATGAAAAGGCCTAACAAGGCTAATTTACATATACAGTAGTCAACTTTCGAAGTGGATCAAAATATTTCATATAAAATATATTAACACAAAAAAAAAGAGTAAATAATCTTAGTGCAGTATGTTGGTGTGATGTCTTGGCAATGTTTTGGCAGACAAAACTTCATGCTTCACGAATTTTTTACCCTTCAAAATGATGATTGTTTGTCACAAGATGCAAAATGGTCTGTCACACTTATGAGCCATGGCGACCTTAATTGAAAACGGGTTATCATTTCTTTTGTAACTGTGCAATAAACCAGGCATTGTTTTGTTAACTCAATTGAGCTCAACTTTTGATTTGACGTTCCACATTCACTGTTTTCAAAATCTGAGGCTTTTCCAGTGGATATGAACAATTTCACCCAAGTGGGGGAGCCACCAGCTGGGGCATACTTCATCATGTGACTGGAGGAAATTTGTTTTTTAATCATATTTAGTAGACAATTGAGGACTTCTTTTTTTAACATTTTCATAGTTTAGGTTCCTTCGGTCCAATTCGACATTGTTTGAGTGACCAAGGCTCTGGATTACTACTCTTTTTTGGTGCTACGGTGTATTCACTAGTGTGGGACAAGTCGTTTTGCAACTTGCTTCAAACAATCGTGTCTGGTGACCATCCAAGTCACTGAAGCCTCAGAATCTTGTTCAAGCACATTATTAGATATCAAAGTTAACATTTCGCGCAAAACTATGCAGCAACAACAAGTGATGTCAGAATTGCTACGAAGTGAATTCTTGATCCACTTCGAAAGTTGACTACTGTATATTATGGTGCAGTTTCATCCATGTACAAGGAACTGGTCATCATTTTTCTATATCAAAGTGACAGACTGCAAGCAGGACTCCACTCCCATTTATGAGTTCAGTATTCTTGTCAAGCTTCAGCTAGGGCTATGTTTTCAAGAGAAAACTGTTTTGCATTGCTGATCTGCTTAGTTACAGCCTATACATTAGTTATATTCTGCATCAAAATTTTATGGCCAATCATGTTGCAGGAGATCAATCACAGGACATGCCAATAAATAATGATTTCTCAAAAGTGTTATTGGAGTGTGGAGAGTTGCATTTGTGTGCCCCTATGCTCTTAGTAGCAACCATGCACTTAATTGGCTATTACTTGAGGGAAGGGCCATGGTAGGAGGAAATCTAATTTCTTGAAATGTCATTCTACCATTTTATAAATATGCCCATTGTAAATAATGGGAAACATTAGGTATATTTCATATTAAAAAAATAAGAATCTTTAGAAAAACCAGTATTTTACAAATATGTATAAGTACGAAAATTGTGGTGCAGAATATAACAAATAGTGGATGTTGAGTCACCCAGTATTGAGTTTTATTGGCCTTAGCAAGTATATTAGTCTCAGCCTACGGCCTCGACCAACACTAATGCTTCGGCCAATAAAACTCAATATTGGTCTCCTCGCCTTCCATTATCTATATCAGGGCCGTATCAGCACATTTTTGGGCCCGGGGCAAGCTGTTTCCAATGGGCCCCCAGGGGCGGATCGGCCCACATTGGGCCCCTGAGCAAAATTATTGGTGGGCCCCTGTTATCACAATAGCGTGTTGTTCAATCTAGCATTCTGAATTAATTTGTACCTCGCAATACCTGCATCAAAATGCAAAGTAATTGTAGAATTTTGTATCTGCATTATATTATATATATGAAATCATGAATAGTAGAATATAAATTTAGACCAAAACATCTGCACGAAAATCAGTAGGGCGGCCCTTGGACTTCTGCTGTACGCAGTTAATTGAGGGGGCAGATATTGGCAGATTCAGGAGGGGTGTATGGGGCTCAGGGGGCCCATGCCCTTTAAGGTCCCTGAAACGGAAAGTGACATTCTGAAGCAAAATATAAGTAGTATGAGGATTGAGGAGGACCCACAAATTTCAAAACACATCAGGGCCCCTCTCAGTGTACTGTATCTGGAAAATAAACTGGGCAAGGCTCCCCTTACTTAATGTTTTATTAGCTTGTCAAACTATAATTGATGATATTTTTTTATATGGCCTGAAAATTCAATTTTGACTTTTAAGTCTTTTACATCATTTTTCATAATTTTTTTTTTTTTTTTAGGTTGCCGGCGGGCCCCCTGAGGTGGTGGGAGCCAGGGCATTGCCCTCCTGCCCATAGTGCCAGTCTACCCCTGGGCCTCCCTTGCACCTGAAAACCTCTAAATTCTGAAAATATGTTCTCGCGTCAGTTACCGGATGCACTTTCCTTACTGTCGCAACTCTTTTCAGCTTCATCTTGGGCCCCCCTGAGGTCATGGGCCCAGGGAAAGTGCCCCGTTTGCCCTATGGTTAATACGGCCCTGATCTAGTTAGTATATATCAAACAGAGATGAACAGTTCACAGTGAAAAATGCAATTTGTGACTCATGATAGCTGATGAAGTACTATCTTCTCTACATTCATCATGAGAAAAATTGAGGCTGTATGATTAGTCATGATCAAGAGAAAGCAACTTGATTTGTCATAAGTGATTTTTGAGTAAAAATCAAATGCATCTATAATCATTTTATTTGCCTGTCACCAACAGGCGTGATCAATCTCCCAAAATCAAATTAGCATTGAAAGTATTCGGTATGATCATGACAAATCAGATGATGACTCAGGAAGTGCCATTTTCACAGTGAAACAGTCCATTGTTTTTGCTCATCAAATTTACAAACTGGAATATTGCCATACTTCCAAAAATGTAGAAGGAAAGTCTGGCAACCGTGGAATGCATTTATGGCAGAAAAAGACTTTGTAATCTTTTGTAGTATTACTGTGTCACTGGAATTCTTTGAATTTGGTGGTTTAATTATATAATCATCTTGTTATGCAATGTTAACAAAGAAGACAAATACAAAGTCCCACACTTTTAAGAAAACAATTTTGTTTCTAGTCAATTCTGCCTTTTGGAGGCTCAATTGCATGTTGCTAGTTCTCATTTGCATAGCCAATTCCTAAAGACTGCAGTGCAATGAAAGCATTCTTGTTAAGTGACTGGTAGAGCATATGCATAGCCAATTCCTGAAGACTGCAGTGCGATAGAACCATTCTTGCCAAGTTACTGGTAGAACACTGAATGTTGCTAGTGCTCATATGCATAGCCAATTCCTAAAGACTGCAGTGCCATGGCAGCATTCTTGTCAAGTTACTGGTAGAACACTGCATGTTGCTAGTGCTCATATGCATAGCCAATTCCTAAAGACTGCAGTGCCATGGAAGCATTCTTGTTATTAATAAGTGACTGAAATAACACATGCATAATTTAGGACGATTAGCAGCAAATCATACATGCATCATTGTACACTTCCAAACTCTCCTGTCACCTAACTTGTTTTTTTTTAATAAAAAGTGGCAAAGAAAGGTCAATTTCAAAGTTTTTAAAAAATGCTTGCAAGTTCCACTGTTAAGATCCAGTTATATTCCCTAATCACTCTTGTCTAATAATTTACCAATAACTAAAAATTTTTGGTTAAAGGTGCCCTCCTTTCCCAAACCCCCTGAATTTCGGTATTTCATTATGCTGTAGCACTACCTGGGGTTACAGGTGATTTCATTAGCAAGTGATTCTGCAGGTTCTTGGCCACTGAATACATAACATTTTTGCTTAATCTGATTGGTTCAGAAACAAAAAAACGTCACATATTTAATATATCAAACGTAGCAAGTGTATGTTTAGCATTGATTTCTCACTGTAAGTGTGAATGACCAGAATCACGTGCTAATGAAATCACCTGTAACGCTGTAACATGGATTTTGAATGGGGACATGTTCTTCCCTACGGTCAGCGGCGGACTGTCCTATGTGGCAAAGTGGTAACTGCCACGGGCCCATCCACTCAGGGGGCCCATGCAAGATGTCAAAAAAAATAAAAATAAAGAAAAGAGCAAAATTTCGCTGTCAGGTTCATGATTTTGTCTTGCAACGACACCAACTGAGAGGACAGAACCCTCTCATGCGGAGGCTCCCAACCTAATAAATCAACAATTTGCCAAATTAGGCCTGTAATACTTTAATTTTAATTGGAAATAACGCCGATGGTAGGGACTAAGGGGCCCATTGACTGATTTTGCCACGGGGCCCAACATGCCGCCAGTCCGTCCCTGAGTTACAGCAACATTTTGCTGTCAACTTTATCATTGTGTGTTGCAACTATATACTTAATGAAATGGACACAATGTAGAGGCCCCTTATGTTAACAAGTTGCCATAGTAGGCCTGCAGTATTTGTATTTTTTAATTCTAATAATGCAGACGGTAGAGAGTCTAGGGAGGGGGTATTTCTCAATAAGGTGATGTTTGATTTGGGAATGTATATTCACGGACTTCTCACGCCTGAAATAAAAAATTATGGCCGCCGTTACCGTGAAATAAATAATTTCCCGCCGAGGAAAACTCCAAGCCCCCCCTGATTGTTAAATGGTCGCCCCCTTGTCAATTTCTATGGAGATTGGTGAAGTATTCCATATTTATTAGCATCAGTGTAGTTAAACACTGATTTGTCTATATGATGTTCAGCGATTAATCAGGTTTTCCACAGCCTAGCATTAATGACATAACCCAGGATATAATCGAGACTGCTGTAAATGACTCATAGCATTGCCGAAAATATGCCTAACCAAAGTCACATTACAAAGTTTCTAGATCTCAGCAAGTAATTCACCATTTTGTAACCTTATAGCAATGTGCGAGAGCAACATCAATTACAATGGTTTTCTCTCTTTCTTGTTTCACAGGTCGTTTACTGGAGACTGACGGAAACAATTTTTCATTACTGGATGATCAAGTTCAACTGACACGATGAGTTACATCGCAGGAGTACCAAAAGGGTCAATGAAACTACTACTAAGTATTTTGCTGGGAGTTTTTGTATTTGCCAGTCTGACTGTACTACTTGAAAGCTTCCGCCTTGCAAATTCCGTAGAAAGGGTAACTAAGGGTTTGTCGTCATTTTTGCAACAACAATCACCCTCGAATCAGAATGCCACACTCCAACTGTTATTTGGTGGAAAAACAACACAGCAACCATCTTTGAAAAAAGGCGGTGCAACACAGCAACCACCTTTGAAAGTGAAAAACAATCTCATAAAAGAAAAACCAGGCTCAGTTAATTTCACCGCAAATGAAACTTTCAAGTACGAAAATGGCTTTGGACCTATGGATGACCCTGGACTCCTGCGTTTCATTCAGCAACGTTACTTGAAATACCCATCGAAATTGGCAGTAAATATGAGCGGTCCTGAACAGCACAAATCCCAATTGGGACAGTCTCAGTTTGTGGATAAACTCCTGAAAGGAAGAAGGAATGGGTTTTTTGTCGAGGTGGGTGCTCAAAATGGTGTTGACCACTCAAACAGTTACTTCTTTGAGAAGTACCGCGGGTGGAAGGGACTGCTCATTGAAGGAAACAAAGGACACGTACAAAATATTCTCACACATCGACAAGGATCTTATTTCGTCAATGCTGCCTTGGCTACAACCAACAAAACCAAAAGAATCAAGTTCGGCACAGGGTCCCATGGATTTGATTCCATATCCAAAGACAATTCCTACGGGTCGGAGTTGCCAAGCTTTCCGTTGTACACACTTCTGAAAGCAATAGGAGCCAACATGGTTGATTATTGGTCCCTGGATATCGAGGGGCTAGAATTGGAAGCTTTGAAAACAATTCCCTGGGATAAAGTGAGGATTGATGTTATTACTCTAGAATATAGAGCCATACCAGGCACAAAAAGATTCATTGAACACACGGAAGAGAGGAGGCAGATGTTCATGAAATGGTTCTACCAACTCGGTCTGTATGACCACGTTGGCACCATAGAGGCCCTCGATTTGGTTTTTGCTAGAAAGGATCTGAAGTTCAAGAAAATGCAATTTTAAAGGCATGTATGATAAGGGACCATTCAGAATTCACGATCAGGGGGTGATATTGTCATCAGAAACTGCTGAAAAACTTAATTAAACTTCAGTCCGATTTTAGGATCCATACAGATTTGTCACCTCTCCATCCCCCCTCACAGACATGATATACAATTATGGACTTCGGTAGAAGTCAATATCAGGTTTTACACACCTGGTTTTTTTGGCATATTTTGGCATTCTTGCTGTATTGTGAAACCGTTAATGATCTCATCAAATTCACATTTAAATATCCAGTTTCATTGCAAAGATGTGCAACTTTTGACACCAGAAGCATTTTCCTATCATCAGTAGGGCAATTCCGTAAAGTCCGATTCACAGATTTGACACTTTAGCATCATGTGTAGCCCTACCATTATAGCTAAGCTATTTCATTGTTATCCAGGCATGAGGGCAGGTAATAGGGGTATCAGACAAGCCATCAACCAAAGCTCCAAGTGTACCAGGAGCTGAGCTACAAAGCAAATATCATGGTGTCGGACGTACATCACACGGTGTACGTCCGACACCATGATATTTTGCCATAGCAGGACTCCTGGTACACTTGGAGCTCTGGTTGATGGCTTGTCTGATACCCCTATTACCTGCCCTCATGCCTGGATAACAATGAAATAGCTTAGCTATAATGGTAGGGCTACACATGATGCTAAAGTGTCAAATCTGTGAATCGGACTTTACGGAATTGCCCAGTAGTTATGAAATTATAAATTTTTTACAGACAGCAAAGACGCAACATTTTCCTTCCATGTGCAGCAGCAGCGCACAAACAGCAGGCACTCCCTCTAGGATCCGTCCAGTTTCTTGTTTAAGAAATTTTCAGGTCAATATGAAAGGTGTTACCGTATTTTCTCTATTAAACGCCCATTCCCTAATAAATGCCCATCCCCCTCCATCTGGAAATGATTTTTATTAAAATTCCATCAAAATATGAGCTTATCCAACCTTTTTTAATGCAAAAACGTGAATTCTCGCTGCCCTCCTACTCCATATTGGATTTTCAGAATGCGCTGCTTTCCCACAGGGGGCAGCAGGCGTCTTCTTGTATGTACTAGTGCTGCCTCTGGTGGTTGCTGGCTGCATACATCATTGCAATGCTTGATCGTGAATGAATAATCGCACACCTCATCATTACCTCCGCCCACTGGGCGTTTAATAGGAAAAATACGGTATTGAAATTGTGGTTTTTGATATTGGTATATCTTATTAGTCCCCTCATGTGGGGAAATTTGTGCAACCACTGGCTCTGAGGGCGTGTTTTTGAATCCCACCGTGGAACACAAATTAGTCAGAGCCCTTGGGACATTAAATGGAGGCGGGTTGTATCCAGTGTTCTCTGCTGAGGCAGCTAAAAGACCCTGGCATCCCTGAATTAATAGGGTATGTGCCAGACTCCAAGTCTTCTCATCAATCATCATCATACGACGATCACCAAAACTGAAGGGTGCTACGGCATGGAAATCTTGGGCAATGTTCCTCCAGTCTCTGCCCATGGGTGCCGTTCTATGGCTGCCCTGAGCTGTATCATTGTGGAAGGCTTACCACGAATTTTGTGCCTGCATTGCAGTGCGTGATTTGGAGTATTTACAATTACAATAATTCAACAACTCAACTCCTTGGCTCTCTTTATGCGATTACTAATCCCTTCTGATTCCCTGGAGGCTATGCATATTATTTGCTCCATATGCAATACAAGATACTCATTATGGTATAACTCATTAATCCTACGGGGCCACCATTTAATCTCGGGGGGGGGGCTTGGAGTTTCTTCGAAATGAATGATTTCTTGCTCAGTTTTGAAATATGTCAATTATTTTTAGCCAGTTTGAAATAAATAATTTCTGCGCGAGTAATTCTTAACAAGGTGATGCTATTTGTTATATTCTGCACCAAAATGTTCAGACTTATGCAAGTTGCTAATAATTCTTTAAAAGTCTCAAATATTGTCACAGAAATTACTGTTAGAATTGTTACATTCAATCTTATTTAGCAGTGTATACTTATATATTGCTATATTGTTAGAATTATAATATTCATTCTTATTAAGCAGGGTACATATATGGCTAGATTGTTAGAATTGCTATATTTAATCTTATTTAGTGGTGTATATGTATTTTTAGATTGTTAGAATTGTAATGTTCAATCTTATTTAGCAGTGTATATATATTGGTAGATCGTTAGAATTGTAATATGTTATAATAATAACAAAAAGAATGGTATAGTCATTACATTGGGGAAAAACTTCATCAATAAATAATTAGGGAAATTCATCAAACTCATTAACTCCACTTTAAACTCTAACTCGCTTATAAATACTCGCTATACTTGGCTTGGCTTGTGAAAAGACCTCAGATCGTAAGTTTGCATTATCAATTTATAGATGCTATTGGAAAGTATATCTCTAATCTACTTCTGGGGAATATAAGTCTCTTTCTATTGGAAGTACGCATTCCCAGAATATGGATATATGATTCATATTCATGAGACTTTTAGTATTGATAGTATTGAATTACTCTACAGAACTAAATGATCCTAGAATCTAATTGACTGCTGGAAATAAATGCAGTTCAATCTTACTAATCTTTGTTTAATAATTACCCAAGATTGTGATTAAAGTTTAAACATTTATTATGCAAAAACCACAAAATGAAGATTAAAATATACAAACAATGCTATTGAACCCAAACATAGCAACTTAGTAAATAAACTAGCACAAATCACTTTGGATATTCATGACAATTTTCCATTATCATTCTGAATGAAATCAAGATATACTTTTGTTAGATACCTAGATTGGACATTAAAGGCAAAGCATTTCTTAATCAACTCATCAAGTCACTGGTTCTACACTTTAGGCTCACATTGACTTATTAGCAAAACCACAGATTGTTGTGGTTGTTCTAAATCCTGAAACCAGATTCACAAATTTATGCTACTACTCATGTACTCCAATCTAATCAGATCAAAGTCACATCTTAGAAATTAATACTTAACATCCGTATATAACCTCACATACACATCAACCATCCCATTACACTGGGAGAACCTCAAACTGTCTCTCTGTCCTCACTCGACAGGAATAACAGCAAACCGCCATACCTCGGCGTAACCATGTATAAAACCCTGCATAACCCCCCTAACTTTCATACATCATACAATATATTAATAGTTCAAAACCTTTCATACTCATAAAATGTGAAATTGGATCATTATGACTTTTGCCAGTCTTTCCATACTGCTAAATTCAGCCTAAGATGCACCTTGTTAAGAACAATCAGTCTACTCGCAATTAACCCAGATAGCTGTTACCAAATGCCTTCTCTAAGTCCTTGAAAGTTACATGATTCAGCTCTTTACGAACTTAATACTATTGTAAATAAATGTACTGACCTTAAACAAAACTCATTCTAGATCTGGTGCCCATGGCACTGAGCTCCAGCCCAGGCCCTTGGACCACTTCTCACCCTCTCTTCTCCGTCTAACACTTCTTCAACTCTTCTACTAGTAACATAGTAACCCTCGCAGTAGCCCTGCACCCCATTATAAATGCCCGGTTACCTTGGCCACGCCTGCTGCAGGCCCTTTCCATGATATTGGCTAAAGCCCTTAAAAGGAAATACCACCAAGCATGATCTATTGATTATTTTACTCTATGTTGCTGATGCTGGCCTAAAATGTACCAGGCTACATGTACAATGCATGTGATACTTTAGTTCAAAATATGTATATTGTGACTCAACAATGGAATGGTAAGATAACATACTATATACTATATGAGTAAATAATAACAAATATATACAATAAGGGTCCAATAGTAAATCATTACTGATAACCTTTACAGTAGTTTTGAAACACAACACTTATCACATTAACAACAAGACATGACATATGACATTTTCCACTCAGAGGCATACATACTATATGCGATAAAATACCCCAAAATTCCATTACTAATCAGTTTAATATTTCTGTATAATATGACTATATTATAATGTAATCTTATTGAGTGGTGTATATGTATTTTTGATTGTCTAATAGAATCGTAATGTTCAATCTTATTTAGCAGTGTATATATATTGTTAGATTGTTAAAATTGTTGTATTCAATCTTATTTGGCAGAGTATATATATTGAGGCCCAGTTACACCACAGCCTGTGACCACAACATGGCGAGAACACTGCACGAGGCCTGCACCGTTTGTACTATGCAAGGTGACCTAGTTAATCATAAAATCTTATATTGTTGACTGGATCTCAATTCAATTACAATATAACATACCCAGTATGCTGTATTTATTTATTAGACATCCTGGTGTCAAATTAAAAGCATTAAATATTTAGCAATCAAAAGATTTAGCAATTCTAAAAATAAATGCACTAAAATTTACTAAAACTGCCTGATCTCCCTCAAAATTGAGGGAAGTAAATTATTTAATGAATACTGTATGAGTACATATGGCAGTAATGCATGTATGATGTATGATAAGTCATTCAAAGACCTTAATGTTGCATGGCGTAAGGCTATAAGAAGAGTTTGGTCATTGCCATACAGGACTCACAGCTTACTTTTGCCTCATATTAGTGACTGCATGCCATGTAATGTAGTTCTGTACAAAAGGTTCATAAAACACTTTTTAAACGGGTATAATCACTCAAATGTAGGAGTGAATGACATTTTCAAATCCTGCTTATACGAACATTCATGACTTCATAAAAACCTCAAGTATGTCGCCGATTATTGCAATGTCAGTGTGTGGACTCTAATCAAAATTGGTGCTAACGATGCTTGTAGATTAATAGAAAGTGCTTGGAAGAAAAAGGTGTCTGACTGTGATATAAGAATAAGTAAACATGTTTGGGAACTCTGTGATATGAGAGACAACTGTGACGAAGTGTTTTTCGAGAAACACGAAATTTTATCTATTTTAGAATTTTTATATTTAGCCTAGTTTTCTTAATTTTATCTCTTTAATATTTTATCTTTTACATGTAACTTTTTTAAATTATGTACTCTTATTCTGTTTCCATGTATGCTATTTGCATGAATAAAGAACTATACATAAAACTCAACTGAATCATTCCCAATGTTTTATGTGTTTAACATGCTATAAGACAGCATACTAGCTATATGGCAAAGTTTGTTATTTGCTCTATATATGAGAACAAGTAAAATGTAAACAAATAAATCTTCAATATGGTCACTTGCACAAAAAATGTCGGGACAAAATTGGTTTTTTAGATTCAAAATGGTTTTTTGAAAAACCAAATTTCAATGCAAAAAACCAAAATGGATTTTTGCATTGAAATTTTTCCATTTAAAAAATCCATTTTGGTTTTGCATTGAAATTTGGTTTTTCAAAAAACCATTTTGAATCTAAAAAACCAATTTTGTCTAAATTTTTTTAGAGTGTGGTCAGTATAAAGTGTGGAGGTCTGAAATGTGCCCTAAGAAGATTTCTTATCCTCATCCATACGGTTATGAAGTTATTCAAATGATGTTATTAATTAGCCAAGATTTCAAAGAAGTTCAATTTATAATTTCATGTTTTGTGTGGAATTACTTGAAATTGTGAATCATTTTCAAATGTGAATGGCGTGGTGAACTGTCATTTCAATGCCAGTATATATGTTATATATGTCTGCCTTGGTTGTAGAGTGAAAATATCAAAGTTTATGTTTCAGAGGCTCTTGATGGGGGCAGTGGTCGAAATAGGGGTTGAAAGGCCCCAAGAGTTGAAGCTCTTGTTGTGGCCGGGTCTGTGGGAGGTGGCCGGCCGCCAGAGGCGTGCCCTGAACCCAAAGACTTATATATTTTTGCATTGAAAATAACCCTGTAAAATTTCTTCACTGTGAGTTTAACATGGTGTCTATAATGTGAGCAGTTCAGTTCTGATGTTGCAGACAATCTCTAAATCGTGCCCAATTTTACAATCAGGCATGGTCATTTCTCCCATTGGCAAATTATTTCAACTTTTGGCAAACTATTTCCCCTAATGGCAAAATCGTACAACTTTGCCCTAAGGCGAAATTTGCTATTCTAACTATTGGCAAACTATTGCAACTATTGGCATAATTTGCCCAAAGGAGCACTTAGCTATTCTAAATAATTCTAAATATTGGCAAAATTTGGCAATCTCTAAATGTCTTTTCAGGCACTTACAACATTAACAAATAGTTATTCCTGCAATTATTGCCCCCCCCCCCCCGGCGATACTAAAAAATATGGGTCAAACCAGCGGAAATGCGGAAAATGCGGGATTCTTTTTTTTTCCAATTTACGCGACTTCTAGTAAAAGTACAGACTTTAATTTTTACCATTAAATTACGAATGAAAATAGCTATTTATACAGTTCTGTTCACTGGTCTAGCTGGTCGTCAAAATTTTCTAGAATTGATTGATTTTTACTTAATAAATTATTGATAGGCCTAAATATATAATCAAATTCCAATCCATAGGCCAATGGCTTAATGAAAAGCTCCACATACTATACATTATCATAATTGACTGCTTATTGATTTTTAGATTTTTAGATTTTTACTATACTAGTTAGACAATTGTGTGTGTTTTTTTCTGCCCACCCTGGTCATGTTGGTAACCAACAGAAACACGAACACTAAATGAGAGACATGTAGGCCTTACATGCCATTAACCAAAAAAAATAATAAACTAAATATGATTATGTAAGTTTTCTTTGAAAAAAGTTACTGACATTACCAATAGCTTAATGATTGTAGAGCACCCCACCAAGGAACATACATATTCACCTTTGAAATTAACTATAAAAGTTTATTAATTGAAATTTAATTCAAGTTTAATTTGGTTGAATTAGTCAGATCAAATATCATGTTTAGACGGATTTTTTTAAAAATATGTCTACGAATCTATAACTAGGCAAACTGAAAACATCTCTCCAAGACAAATCTAACAGTGAAGAAATTAAGGCTCTATAAAGAGTGCACTGATTATGAATTTTCAATTTACTTTTAACGAATATTTGGATACGTATGAAGTTGTGGTCAAGATGAAACAAGACTCTCCAAGACGCATCTGTTGGTGCAATAATTATGCTTCTATCATTATTAGAAGTCAAATAAAAACCCAGCCTAACTCACATACAAGGGGGGATCCAGAAAATTCTGGTGGGGGGGGGGTCTATCGGGCTATTGCACCGCGGAACTCATAGCTTGCGACATAACGAAACTGCGCGCTGATAAAATTAACATGTAAGAATATATATACATTTTGGTCTGGGGGGGGGGATGCATCCCCCAATCCCCCCCCCGTCTACGTCCGTCCCTGCTCACATATTTATATTTAAAAAAACGGCAAATCCAGCGTCCCTCAACCATGTTCCGCATTCCAGAAAAGATTCAATGGGCGATATTTCGGGAATAGGCAAAAAGGATTTGCGATTTGTGAATGTTCTAAGTGGTCCAAAAATACATGTAATGAGCGATGATTACAGAATTAGGCACCCTGCCAATCTCCAAATCGAGGCTTTTTGACTATTTGGAGATTGGCACTCTAGATATTGGCAGCCGCAATTGTGATATTCGAGTTTAATTGCTGACTTGTGGTATTTGAATTTTAGATAAAGGATTTGAATGCAGTACACTGAGCGCCATTAAAAACGCAACATCGGAAAATGGCTAAAAAATGGTACTTCCTCTCAAAATATCACGAAGAAATTTTGCATACTCTTAGCTGTTGCCATCAGGTATATTCACAAAAATTTACAGATTTCTTAGAGCAAAACTCTTGAGTAAAATTAAATCGTGGTGGCTATTGTTGAAAATGCAAGTCACAAAATTTCAAGATTCTGTGATCATTAATTTCAATGACTTTGATGTTCTTTTCACATATTGTTTGATTAGTCAGGATAGTTTACAATTTTAGCTGCTTGATGGTGTGGGAGAAAATGAAATTTGACCCAACCACAATTAAAGATGAGAAAAAAAAAAATTAGTGTCAATGCTGGCCTGCCCCCTACAGGAGCTTTTTGTTAAAATCTTCAAAAAAAATGTTTTATTCAGATTTTTTTAGAGTTTTGTAATGGAATGATACAATGTCTGTGTCTTTGTTTCCATCCCGGGTATGAATAACAACCCCATTGTTCAGTAGTTCGGGTTCATATGCTTCATTTCCAGATACTCAAGCCTATATAAATTTTGAGTTTTTCATTCAAAATCTGCCTTTATCCTCAATATTTTTTTCAAAAACGTTCATGGGACACCTTTTCGAAGTCTTGTGCATGTTATGTGAAAATTTTATAAGATAATTCCCATCCAACAAGCCAAAAAACCAATATTTCCATTGCTTCATTTTCAGTGAAGCACTTTCCGTGAATTGGTGTTTCAGACAGAGCTCACTAAAATGAGTAGTGTGTAGTGATAAGTCAACCTTTTCTCACGATTTTTTCCACAATTGCTCTCAAGGTCATACTTGAGGTAAATGCCAAATTTGATAATTATTGAGCAACAAGAACTTAGAAAATTGTGTTCTTTAAAGATGTTGCATTTTTAATCCCACTCAGTGTAGTTGGTGACTTTATTAATTTAGAATTTAACAATTGATATAGGAAACGCCGCAGAGCTCCCCTTATTCGCTCCATGTAATGGCCCCCCTCAGACCATTTCTAGATACGCCCCTGCCCCCCTCCGGGCCCAGGACCCAGACCTGTAGGCCAAACGGGCCGACCAGACGATCTGGGAGCAGGAGCGTAGGCCTATCTAGAAAAGCATGGCCTGAAGGGGGGGGGGTATTACATGGGTCAATATTGGTCGGCCCGCTGTTTTTCCTGTCTCTTCCATGCATGTTAATTTTGGCCTATAGGGTGATCCGACAAAGGCCGACTAAAGCGGCTGCTTGAACCGACAGAATTTTTCGGTCTACCTAGGAGGCTATCTGTTGTTCTCAGTTTGTCACATGACTGCTCACAGTCAAGTCATGTGACAGGAGGTTGCAGAAAATTGGAGGGAGGTCCCAGCCCTGGTCCCTGTTGAGTGATGGCTTATGGCGTCTGATGGCAATAGCTTCCTTGATTTTTCTTTTGAGCCAGTGATCTTCTCTGTCTAGAACTTTTACATTATCCCAGTCAATGCTGTGCCCTGTCTCTTTGCAATGTTCGTTAACAGCCGATGTTGATGTTGTTTTATGCTCTTTGAGTCTTTTGCTTAAAGTTCTAGCTGTTTCTCCAATGTATAATCTGCTGCACGTCTTACATTTCACCTCATAAATCACTCCAGTCTTCTGGTCTTTTGGTGTGCGATCTTTTGGTCTCACTAGTTGTTGCCTCAGGGTGTTGATAGGTTTGTGGTAGACATTTATGCCATACTTTCTAAATGTTCTTTCCAGTGGCTCTGAGATGCCCTTTATGTACGGTAGGCCGATAGGAGCGTGTTTCTTCCTCTCTGCTTTCTGCTGTTCCCCTGGGTCCTGTTTCTTCTTGGACGGGATCTCCATCATCCACGGAGCATAGTCATTCATCTTGAGGGCGGTCCTTACATGTAGACGTTCTACCTTCCTGTCCTCATTCGTTGTCACCAGGTTCTCTGCCCTGTTTAGGAGAGTACGCACAACTGACCTTTTATGCTCTAGGTGGTGGTTAGAGTTGAAATTAAGGTATTGGTCAGTGTGCGTACTCTTCCGAAAGACCGTTGTTTTCGTACTGCCATCCTCTAGCACATGTACCAAGACGTCCAGAAAGGCCAATTTACCACCTGCCTCTTCTTCATGAGTGAACTTTATGCTTGGGTTCAACGAGTTCAGATGGTGAGTGAAGTCCTCGATATCATATGTGTGTAACATCGCAAAGGTATCGTCCACGTAGCGGAACCATACCTTAGGAGGGTTCTTGGCTGTTCTGATGGCATGGCTTTCAAAGTCTTCCATAAAAAGGTTCGCTATGATTGGCGATATGGGCGAACCCATCGCCGCCCCCTGTAACTGCTGATATATCTCTTCTTGGTAAACGAAATAGGTCGTATTGAGGCATAAATCCAGGAGTTCAATCACATCTTCCGCTTGAAGGCTGGTCTTCTGTCTCCAAGAGATGTCCTTCTTGAGTCGTTCCCTTACTACCTTTAAAGCTTCGTCAATCGGAATACTCGTGAATAAGGCAGTAACATCAAAAGAAATCCAATTTTCAATTTTCTGCAACCTCCTGTCACATGACTTGACTGTGAG
Organism: Platynereis dumerilii; assembly: GCA_026936325.1. Lineage (NCBI taxonomy): Eukaryota > Metazoa > Annelida > Polychaeta > Phyllodocida > Nereididae > Platynereis > Platynereis dumerilii. The sequence continues at coordinate 44,534,088 of JAPTHN010000006.1, read as the reverse complement.
CAGTCATGTGACAAACTGAGAACAACAGATAGCTGAAGAAGCCCATGAGAGATGGGCGAAAGCTCTGGTGAGTGGAAAAATACAGACCTTTGTGACATGATTTTTATTTCACTATGGATTTCCAAAGGTCAGGATTAAGTTTACATAGTTAGCCCTGACATCGCCTGATGTTCCTCTTCTGTGCTGTTAAGGTGTATTCTCTGACTACCTGTTCAGGAAAAAATTTTTTAATTGATTATAACAGGTGATTGTAATGTATTCAATAAAAAGAAATTAAGGCGCACATACCTCCATTAAAAAAGCAGACCACTTCCCAATTTCCTTGCTTCCCCATAGTAAAATAAACAAGAATAATTACTGCTTAATCTTGTTATTTTGCGGTTTTGGCGGCACTTGTAGAGGGCACATCTTTGTTCGTGTTCTGGGGTTTAGGGGGTGCTGTTTTTGCGGATTCGGCTTTGTCTTTTTTTGATTGTGACTGTTTTTTGTAGCTTCTGGAACATAGATTTATAGCTTAATGGCACTACTGACTCATTTCATCATTCCAGATGAATAAAGAAACATGCATAGTTTGGATCTCGGTCACTATCATTGGAGTCAGAATAATCAATGTTAACTCTTGAGGTTGCTGAACGAGAGTATATCATATTAAGCCATTGAAACAGTTATAAATTTTTGTTTAAGCTGTGTATAGGGTTTTACATTTGGCCTCTCTTCTCCTACCATAACCGCCATAATGTGGGTAGCAGCTTGACGTCTCTTCTTAAACAGGTTGGTCAAGTATTCCTCGTAGTCTCTTTTCTTGATGGTTTTGCCATTTTCAATATCAGACATTAGATCTGTGGTTGTTGTGGTTATGTGTTTTAATATTCTGACTCAATTTCATTCAACTGGTTAGCTGAAATTTCATAATTACCTTGTAAGGTGCTCAACAGTTGTTGGATTAACCGAGACAGTTTCACTAATTGCAGAAGGTTTACACTCCAATGATTTTTATGCTGAAAATTTTGAAATACATAAATATCCTCAGTTATATTTGGGCATCTTATACTTTCTCCATTTGAGAATGTGCTTTGGCCACCAATTCACTTACGACCACTAGATAAACATGAAATTTGACAATGTAGTAAATTGCTCAATTCAGATTTATCATGCACACCAAACCACACGCGTAATTCAAGATTTCTTTGGCTATACTTCATTTTCATAGGACATATGAGGAATTTGTTTTCAATGGACAGGTGAGGATTCACATCATTTCAAGTTAAGTTAACTTTATTAATACCCTTACGGATAAATTTCAGTATTTGATCGAGTGTTGTAAAGTGTAGAATCAAACTTTATTTATTTTTTTTAAACGAAGCCTTCAAAGTGCGTTTTCCAAGGATTCAACTTTCAGTTCGAGCTCTTTCATTTTCTTCCCTCAGTTTGGCATGCTAAATCCTCATGAATCGAGGACAGCTGTTTGAATGGCCACTGTCCTCGTAGTCATTCAAGGGATCAGTGTCATGACAGCATTAGATGGATGGACTTGAACATTATCTTCATCCACGTCCAGGTTTTAACAGTGTCATAGCTGTGTTTCGAGGGTACTAGGTCTGCCCTTGGACAAGCTTGGATTTGTGAAGGAGAAGTCAGTATATAGTAGGAGGGGATGAGGGGGTCTTGTTTTTATGGCATGATTTACAATTCACCTTTACAAAGAATGAGGAACTTAGTTTGAAGCGAACCTTTATCAGTTTGTGACGTTTTTTGCAGACTCAACTGCGAAAGCAACTGGCCTCGAGTTGTTGGAGGAACACATTTCCTTTTCCGTGAATCTCCTCGGTTTTTCATACTCAGATATTCCTGGAAGCACAAAGATGCATCTGTTACTAAGGGGCTGTTTAGAATTATTGTCATATGTTAGGCTCAGCATTAATTAATGCATTTGGTGCAAGTAAAACCAATAAGAAGAAAAGGATAAACATTTCAGCAAAATGATATATCAATTAAAATGCAATGAGAACTTGAGTCAGTATAGCAGTTCTGGCCTAGTGGATTTGTGCAGAACTTCTGGTAGAAAATCTGATATTTGAATTCTGAATGGTAGCAACATATTTCGTAGACACAATATGTTGAGATCCCACCGTAATTTCATTTTCATAATTGCCGATGAATTTATTTATTTATTCATCTAAGCAGTATTTCTGAAAGTGAGACTTGCTTCCAAATAGCCCCCACTGGTGCTGACAGGGCTGAAAGGGAGACACATAACTGACATCTTCCGTGATGGTAACATGGAGTTTGTCAAAGTTCCTGAAATGGAAATGAAATTGTCAATTGTCTACATACTGCTTCTAGCTGTTCTTCTGATTCCATTTCTCTCTTAAATGACCTTCTCTTTCATCCACAACAGCATTACTTATCATACGCAGGTGATTGAGACCAATGACATCCATTTTCCGTCATCTTTTCCTTATCAATGTATAAGAGTTCCCTTGCTTGTCGTTGTATTGAACGGTAAGGCATACAGAGCACAGGCTGTGCATAGGGTTTTGCATTTCGCCTCTCTTTTCCAACCATGCTGTGTGCTCCTCCTTTCCTAATTAGCATACCAAGTGCATAAATACAGGACTTAAAGCCCCACACAGCCATCCATCTGTTCTTCAACCATAACCACCATAATGTGGGTAGCAGCTTGACGTCTCTTCTTAAACAGGTTGGTCAAGTTCTCCTCGTAGTCACTTTTCTTGATGGTTTTGCCATTTTCAATATCAGACATTAGATCTCCAGCCTAAAAAAAGCCATTAATGCGACTAAATTAATTTGTAGAGTGACTTTTATGTTCCTAGAAACCTTGAAAGTAACTTATACCTTTAAGATGGCGCCGGTCTATGGCGACATGCTGCTAAGAGCTCTTACCATATATGCAGTTTTATACCTATTTATTCAAAGTGGAGAACCTAATACACTTTACTACAGCAGAGAGGAACTTCTACTCATTTGTGAACAGCCTAATGAACTAACTCCTCCTACAGAAGTGTTGGATTTAAACAACTTTTTAAACACTCACCATGGATCTAGCAGATCAGCACATGACAACCTAAGGAACAACAGAAGGAGAGGTAGGAGAGGGGGGCTACATGTCAAATCCAGAAGACGCTCCTCAAGGAAGCCCCCTGTGCCAAGTATTATCATGGCCAATGTCCAGAGATTGTACAACAAAATAGATGAACTGTCATGCCGAATCAACAGCCAAAGGGATTTTAAAGACTGTTGTGTTTTTAGTTTCACAGAAACATGGCTGACATCAAGCCACCCTGACTCAGCCCTCCAGCCACCAGGATTTACTATTTTTAGACATGACAGAGACAGTGAAAGTACTGGGAAATCCCAGGGAGGAGGAGTCTGTTTTCTTGTGAATAATGAGTGGTGCACTGATGTGAAAGTTACTTCGAGTGGATGCACTACTGACCTGGAATATATTACAGTGAAATGTAGACCATTCTATCTACCAAGGGAGTTTACATCTGTCACCCTAACAACTGCCTACATACACCCTAGAGCAAATAATGCTCAGGCAATGGATCACCTGAGTGAAGTAATTTCAAGTTATTAGAACAGTGACCCATCAACATTATCAATTATATGTGGTGACTTTAATAAAGCAAATCTAAGAAATAAACTCCCCAACTACCATCAAGTTGTTACATGTCATACCAGAGGCTCTAACACATTGGATCACTGTTATTGCCCTATTAAAGGAGTTTATAAATCAGTACAAAGAGCAAACCTAGGCAACTCTGACCACTCTACTATATTACTCATCCCAGCTTATAAACAGATGCTTAAGAGATCTAAACCAGAGAAAAAAAACTGTCAAAATCTGGACCAAGGAGGCCATTGATAAACTTTGTGGATGTTTTGAATATACAGACTGGGATACTTTTTATTATGAAAACAATCTGGATCTATACACGGAAACAGTTACTGATTATATTAAATTTTGTGAAGATGTTTGTTTACCCAAGAAAACAGTGACAATCTACCCAAACAAAAACGCATGGTTCAACTCAAATTTGAACAGAGCACTAAAAGTGAAGGATCAGGCTTACAAAAACAAGGACACGGACCCAGTAACATTCAGAATTGCTAAAACTCAATGGAACAGTGCCGTCAGACAAGCCAATGCAGACTACAAGACCAAATTGGAGGCCCTTTTTAATTCAAATGATTCACAACAGGTTTGGTCCTCCCTGTCTCTCATAACAAGCTGCAGAGGCCCAAAGAAAGCAATTCAATGCACAGATCCAAGTTTACCCGATCAGCTTAACTCTTTTTATGCCCGGTTCGATCGAGACAACTCAACCCAACCTGCATACTCAGTTTCAGGCGAAGCTGAACCCCCTTTTGTGATCAATGAGAATGATGTCAAGAAGCAATTTAGCAGGTTGAAGGAAAGGAAAGCCCCCGGCCCGGATGGACTATCACCACGCTTACTAAAGAGCTGCTCTGTGCAACTAGCAGGTGTATTTACAAAAATATTCAATGACTCACTAAAAATACGGAGAATCCCCAAATCATTCAAGCAAGCCACAATTGTTCCAGTTCCGAAGAAAAACTCCCATCACCAGTTTAAATGACTACAGACCAGTGGCCCTAACCGCTGTGCCTATGAAATCATTCGAGAGAATTGTGTTAAAATTTATCAAATCCATACTTCCAGCTGGATTTGATCCAAATCAGTTTGCCTACAGAAAAAACAGGTCTGTAGAAGACGCCATATCACTGTGCTTGCACAAAGTCCTTCAACATTTGGAATTACCATCAACATATGCTAGGATACTTTTTATAGACTTTAGCTCAGCATTTAATACCATCATCCCTGCCAAATTGCATCATAAGCTACTTACAAACCTGAACTTTCCTGCCACATTGTGTGACTGGATATTAGATTTCCTTATTAATCGCAGTCAAACAGTAAGGATCAATAACTTGTTATCATCAACTATAACTCTGTCAACTGGTGCTCCCCAAGGTTGTGTCCTATCCCCTGCCCTTTACTCCATCTTCACATCTGACTTTACAACCACGGATAGTGACACACACATAGTTAAATTTGCAGACGACACCACCATATGCGGCTTTATCTTCAATAATAACGAAACACACTACAGAGACCAGATTGCTTCTTCAGTCAGGTGGTGTGCAAACAATAATCTTGGATTTAATGTGTCCAAAACAAAGGAAATCGTGATCGACTTCAGGAAACAGCAAAATTATAAAGAACCACTGACTATAAATGACCAACCTGTAATGCAGGTAGCTGATTTCAAGTTCCTTGGTACCTTTTTGGAAGAAAATCTCAAATGGCATACCAATGTTAATGACATTGCAAAAAAAGTCCGACAAAGACTATATTTTCTAAGAACTCTAAACACCTTTCAAGTACATCAGGATGTCCTCATCTGCTTTTATCGGGCAATCATTGAGAGTATTCTCACAAGATCAACTAGAACTGGCGCTCGGAGAGCACATAGCTTCGCTGTCCATTTTTCAAATTGAACTTTAACTAATGCAGGATGTCACACATAAGCAGTTGATTAAGTTTTAGGCCTAATTGTTATCAACTCATTGTAGAATTTTAAAGGAAAACTGATAGTGATAAATTTCAAGACCGATGATGAAAGACCCAGGTAATTTTGGCAATTCTGGTCGGGTTTACATCAAATAAACGTTGAACTGTTGCTAATTTAGTGCTTTGGCATCCCCTGCCACATTCTACGGACATTTAATGGCCATTTTTGCGCAGAGGGAAAATTTAAAATATATACCCTTTTGGCTGCTAGTGTTACAGGAAAAAATGATTGTGCATGCTGCACTGTAGAGGCCATTTTTAGATTTCTTTAACTGTAGGCACCAAAAAGCTCCAATTGTCACCAAAATTTAATCAGGTATTGTGTGGTAGAAATGAACACATCATGCCAAAGGAAATGTAAATCCATCCAGTAGTTTTTGCAGGAATCAACTCACATACACACTAACGCACATGTTGAAATGCCATGCTCCACAATAGCTTCTCAGCGAAGCTAATAATTACAGTTTGGTTCGAGGCTACTTCCAAAGAAGATCTGAAGAAACTCCATTCAATCATCAGACAGGCAGAGAAGATCATAAATGCTACATTACCACCGCTACAAACTCTATTCGAACGAAGAGCCCTCAACAGGTCACTCCTCATTATTCGTGATGAAAATCACCCAGCAAATGAACTATTTACATTTTTAAGATCTGGTAAACGTCTAAGAACTTTCTATGGTAACAAGCGTTTTACCAATAGCTTTTATCCATCTGCTGTACGTGTCTTTAACAGATCCAATTTGAAATGACTTTTATATTTATAATAATCTCTGAAATGTTTAATTTACCTTTTTATTATTTTATTTTTTGTTTCTCTGTATGATAATTGTTCTTGTATGGCTATACTCTTGATGCAGCACATTGTATTCCAATTTCACATTGGCTAAATAAACTACTACTACTACTACTGCTACTACTACAATCTACTGTGTTACACATCTTTAAAAGTTATCAAAGTAATAATATTAACCATTCTGACTTTACCACAAATAGATAGTCGCTCATTGGGCTCTCGTTTCATGGCCTGTTACTTTCTCTTGTAACCCTTTATATTTATGTTCAGAGTCACGTAACTTCGGAAGTCTGGTGCTCTAGGGCCTCCGTCTCCCTTTTTCGGTTCCTTCTTGCGTTCTTTTCGCTCTATTCCTCTTGGCCTCTTTCTTTCAACCTTCTGGCTGTTCATTCCCTTTTTTCTTTTGGATTGGTAGGTGCGTCTTGGTTGACAAACACATCGTGGCTTCCTACAACAAAATTCTGCACAATCTGTCCCTCTGGTTGAGGGTTCAGTCGACGAGCGGGAGCCCTGTTCCCCCTCTTCACTACTCCAGTGTGTGCCGTATTTCATGTTCTCTCAACAATAACCGGACATCCTCAGCTTCTCCCTCTATCAAGGTTCTCTGAAAAATCAATTTCATATTACTGGTTGATCATACATGAGTGGGTAGATGTTTTCTGTAACAAATTTGCCTTAGTATCCCAATTTTTATTTTTTCTACAATAATCCCTATTTAATCTACTAAATAAACAGGATGACATGTCTCAGACAGTATTTTTTCGCAAGCAAGATGCCAACCATGGAAGTATGGCAAGAACCAGACATGATAAATAAAAATAGTATTGTGATGCATCATTGGTTGACCTGCGACACACAAAGAGAGTACCACGCTTGTTTTGAAGGACCTCCACGTTTTGATTAAAATTGACGAGGTTTCTCAGTCTTCCAAATTCGGTCTTACGTTCCATTTCGATTCTTTTCCTGGTTGGATGCAGCGGATGAAGGAGTCCGAGCAACTTCAATTTCTGAGACATGCTTCCTCTCTAGGTGCCTTGCAGTATTACATTGTAGCACTCCGCAAAAATAGCAGCTATGCTTTATAGAGTAGTCCCAGACATGATATGTAAAAATAGTGAATTATTATCAATTTTGTTATGAATTTAAGCAATGTAGCCAGTGGCTTTGTTATTGAGAAGATGTACCTGCAAGACTGAAACGCCGTTGTAAATGTTGAACTGGTCTAGCTACAATAGAGGCCATTAGCCTCAGTGACAGCTTTGGAAGCCCAGGGTCCACCTGTGTTGCATCTCATCTGATCCAGTGTGTCATGCATGGTGGGGTAGAAAGAGTCCAGGTCTTCAAAGGCAGTGTCTTTCAACCCACCTTAAATTTGTTTTTTTTATTTTAGACCTCCTTCTTTCCTTTGCCTCTTTGTAGAATACATAAAAAAATACCTGTAGTGCCAAACAAAACTTGGAAATGGCCAAATTAAGGTCATGGGATGCTCAATGATGGTATGGGGCCAGCCTGTTACCATTTAACTCTTGAAATTTTTCGGCTGCACCCTTTTTTTTGTGCAACAGCCATATTACCCCCATGAGTTAATGCTGCGATATGGGTAGTTTCTTCGGTTGTATAGTTTATTAGGTTGTGTCCAGGGACAGCCTACTGTCCAGGGACAGATAGTAGTCCAGCTACAGTCAACAGTCCAGTACAGTTCCTGCTACAGCTGACGTTCCTGCTACAGCTGACGGTCCAGCTACAGTCGATGGTCTAGTTACAGCTGACGTTCCAGGTACAGTCGATGGTCCAGGTACAGTTGACGGTCCAGGTACAGTCGACAGTATAGCAACAGTTGCTGATGCTTCATGCATTTTTTGGCGGTCTTTCTCAAGTGCCACTCTCAATAGCCACATCTTGCTCGATCTTCAGTTTCCTCACTCTTTCAAGGTGCTGCCTCTCTTTAACAACTTTGGTGCATATTCTTTTTGCTTCTGCGGTGTCCTGTGAAAAATTATCGGAATTCCTTCCTTGGGAACAAGGCCTTCTAAACTTTGTACGTAAAATATGGCAGCTGCACAATCTTGTCACTTCTGTTGGTAAATCAATGATTCAAAGAGCATGTGAAAAACTGAAGCGGACAGTATCATATATGTGAATTATGGATATAATACTGGATTTTCAACTTACATACAACGTTTCATCTGCAACCTGCAGACTTCATCAGGTGAATGGCAAAATCAAGGATGTTTCATTGTTTGATGTAACTGTTGGTGTCAGTGAAAACTGTGAGAAATTTGAAGCGCCCGGTCCCAGGTGTGTGGCAGTTTAAACCGCAATCCTCCTGTCTTATTCAGTGTTGGTCTTTCTGTACGCTCGTAGATGGCTTCCTTTACCCCTCTTTTAAACCAATCTTCCTCCCTATCTAGTACCCTGAAGTCTGTGATGTCCACTTTGTGTCCGCTTGTTTGGCTGTGGCTGTAGATGGCAGAGTTTTGCAAAGAAAAGCTGCTTAAGACTTAAAGCAACACTCACGGATGTAAGATAACTTCAGCGATTGTGTACACTTTCCAGTTATTGTTTGGTTTATACTCGCTTTCTGTCCGATAGTATGACAGATTTGCATCTGCTTCTTCATACGTGTCTGAAGTTGTACGCACGGCTAGTGCCCTTGCCAGGCCGAGGACTAAGGATTGTAAATGAATGTTGTGTCAAGGTGAAATGGATTCTGGATGTTAGCTGCGGTTTCAACTGTCTGTAATACATCATTTTCATCACGCTGTTTTCTTGCTTTGCCTTGTTTTTGGTGAGGTTTGTAGTTCAAGTTGTAGATGATTGGGCTAGGACTACAGTGATGTCCCGCAGTTTGCCCTTATCGTCCAGTCCTGGCGCCGAGCATAACAGGCCATAGACAATCTCCCAATGGAGGACTGCCTCCGGTGGTTGGGGGGACTCGATTGCAATGGGCCCTTCAAGTTCAAGGGGTCACCCATTACGAGGGCCAGGTCCCGGTATTTGGGCACCATGGCATGCTGGAAGTACAGTACAACCAAAAATAAAGTAAGACAATTTTCTGTCAGAAGTCCTCTGTTTACCTATTTTGCCCTCTTTTTGCAATTGTAACTTGGTATGGATATCACACAACAAAGATCGAAATAAGCTTGTAAAGATAATCAGAGCAGCTAGGAAAATTGGTGTAGAAACAAGAAATTTAAATGGAATATGTGATGAATCTTGTTTGAAAATGTTGACAAAAATACTAAAAGATGAAAAACACCCACTCCATTGTAAATTTGATTTCTTGAGATCGGGTAAAAGACTCTGTGTGCCAAAACATCGCACCACTAGATATGCTAATACACTTGTAAATCATGCCATCAAATTATACAACCATAAATCTAGTCTGTGATCCCTTGTATATATATGTATCTACTTCATTATTATAATTTACTCTTGTCATATCATATTTATTTATTTGCACTGCTTGGTGTGCTTGTCTGTTTATGCCAAATCGAGTTTCATCATGTACATACGTTTATTGATTATACAATAAAGTAATATCTTATCTTATCTTTAACAGTAAAGATGGTATTTGGCTTCTAGTGCAATAAGGTCTCCATTCATACTATCCCTCTTCACCCTCTAACTCCCAATTGCAGTTAGAAATATGCTATATTATGATGTCTCTCCATCAAAGAGGATCTAATTGCAAATATTCTAAACTACCTGCAAACAGCATTATTAGGCCTATTCAAAATTTGGTGGCCAGAGAATGTGGCTTGATTACTGGTCAGCCAAATTGAAAACAGCAATTAAGAGTTCACAACATACATGTGTTTGAATTTGCACACATTTACACGTGGAATGTTCTGTCTGTTGTATCATAGATCACTTCATTTAACACACACTCATAGCTGAATTGTTTAGCCCTTCTTCACTTTGAAGCCGCCCTTCCTTTAGTTAATCCTCTATTTTAGAGAGGCTAGCCTTCACACTTGACAGAACTTCTGAAGGTGTTTGCTGATACAGTAGCCCTTTTATCCTCTCCAGTCTCCAATGTCTGCGGAATGTTCCGTGTCAGGCTGGCTAGTGGTGATTGGCAGTACTCTTTACATCCAATAGGAAAAAGCATATCTTGCAGTACATGATCGCCATAATGTTGATGGAAGCATAAGTAAGCTTTACTTATGATGAAACTACAGCCTCTTTTATGGAAGGCGTAAAACTGGTCCATTCATTAACATTATGTTTCAGTACACCTTCCAGAGTGGCGTTTGTAATTTTGTCTGTACTGTGGAAAAGGAACAAAAGTTTGTTGATTTCATCAGGACACTTGTAAAAACACCATTTTTGCCATACTGCCATTAGAAGGATGAAAATGTGTCAGACACATATTTTCTGTTATTTTTAGATGACCTTTTTATTTATTAATAATTTTGGCTCGTTGAATCACCATTATTACCCTCTAAGTTGAAATTTTAATGAATTATTAAAATATTTTTATTCCTTTTTCATGACTGATTGCCTTTCAATCGAATGAAACATTATTGAATAACTTGTCTAAAATAACATTGAATAACTTAGCCCCCTTTCCTCTAATGCACAATGCCAATAAGCGCCTTTGCAAACGTAAGCAGCATCAGGCCGTAAGTTTAGACCACCTGAAATTTTTGTTTATCACACATATTCAAGCAAATGATAAAAATAGATCAAGTTTTCGCTATTGTAGAACTTCCTTGATACATACAGTTGGCAGCAAAATTATTCAACCCCTTTGTGTTTTCCCGTTGAATCCAATAGTTGACAAGTCTTGCAAAAATGAGGACAGAGACCTGAGCATGTATCAAATCATGAAAAAAAAAAGATAACATCACATATTAGACAACATGATGCCAAACATCTGTGAAGGAGACCTTGATTTGATAGGCAGTTTGCATTTCCGATAGGGGTCAAACATTTGCGAAATTACTCAACCCCCTTGCCTCCATTGGAATAGCATTGGAACTGGGGGTTGAATAATTTAAAAGTTGTGACCCATTTGTGAAATGGAGCCTGCCAGCCATATTTAGTTTTACCTCACAGCAGATTTAATATATGCTGTCTATAGTATGTGATGCTATGATACTTTTTATGATTTGACACATTCTGATGACACCACACGCATTTTTGCAAAACCTGTTTACTATTGGAGTCTATGAGAACACATCAAGGGGTTGAATAATTATGCTGCCAAGTGTAGGCAAGAAAATCCATGCAGACATTTTTCATCTGATCTCCTATTTTCCATTATATTGACAAAAAATTGACCCGGCCTGAACTTTCGTCTGATGCTGTATGTGGCAAAGCAGAACAGTTACTGTCGGTGCTTTGGTGGTCCCATACTTTTTGTTACTGTCAATATAATTCTTGTTGTTTTCCCCTATTGACATGATTTGACACTGTTATTCTGTCACTGTATGTGGCAAAGCACAACTAAATTTGGAGTTGTGGTGCTGTCATACTTTGTCTTACTAAGAATTATATGAATATTATGATTAGTAAATTGATATTATAGCTAGTTCATTTGAACTTTCCGCAGCAGCTTTGGGTCCAAGGCACTGTGTACCACTTTAGATTCTGATACATTGGTGCTCCCATACTTCCTCACAATTTATTAACATCACTACTGTAATTAGAAAATTAAAACTATATGATAATTGGGACCTGTCTGGTGAGTTATTCTGCCACAAATTGCAATGCCACATCTAACAGTATAATGTATTATATTGTAATGCTGTCTTACGCCAGTAATGCTATTTTGTTACTTCACTCTTTACAATTTTTTGACTTTTGGATAGTTAATATTACTTTGTCGTTTATGTTGCTACTATGACTATTTTTATCTATTGTGAATTATTTTACGCAATAAGCCTTTTGGCTTTTCTTGAGAAATTAATTATTTGTGAATATCAATAAGCATTATTTGGTGTGCTGTTATGTATAAAATAAGTATTTGTTACGACACAGTTTTTCTCAAGTTTATGGCAGGCTTAAATTGCGAGTGCATTCTTCTGACATCATCATCGTATTCATCATCATCATAATCCTCATCCATCTTCATACATCATCATGTTGTCTTTCTGTATTGATTGGTTAAGTAGATAAGTAACATTGGAGGACGCCGCCTTTGTGGTAATGACATATTATGCTCAGGTTATCAGGCAAAACTGTTCCCCCGTTACCTTCATCATCTGTGCATTTAAACATAAACATATGTACATATAAACTTACAGAAAAATAACAGAAATATGTTTATGGGAACCTTACAGATATACATTGAAATATATACATTGTGAGTTTGAGAATGAGGCAATGAAGTCGAGGGGATGAGATGTGAATGATGGAATGGGAGGATGTGATGGAATGGAAAGGATGGGATGAAAGGATAATATGGAAAGGATGATAAGGAAACGAAGGGGTTCAAAAGCCTTGAACCAAAAAGCAATCTTATAGCAACCTGAAAATCACTTTTTCACTCCCGGGGGTGGACGGGTTGACAAACAGTGAGCCATAGGGCTTTATATAGCCTATATGGGAGACAGGGACAAGTTGTTCCATTTTTTACTTTTGGGCGATTGGCATAAAAAAACTCATCAAAGGGACATCATTACCAAAACTAAACGTTGCCTCTAAATAGCCCATACCGGTGCTGATGGGGGCATAAAACACAAACTCACTCACTCACTCACTGCCAAACTTACCCTCGTCTCCCTATATAAAGATCTCCTAACTTAGTAGGCTCGTGCAGAGATGGGGTTGGTATTGAAATGACTGATTGAATCGACAGATACACAAACACGTGCGATGTGCGTTGTGTGGAGAAATTCTAGTTGACCTAGTTTTAATGCCGCGAAGCGGTACAGTCATAAACAATGACGTAAACAGTGCGATGTCATAAAATGTACAAAATATTTTTAACACAAGAAATGCTCCGATCAAACACAATTTCCCCTTTTCAAACACAAACAGGCAGCAATCTTTTTGAAACCCTTCCTGTTTTCGCCCGACTTCTTTGGTTGTCGTTTCTCAAGTCACAGACTCACAGTGTTGGCAAGGCTTCAAGTGGATATATTTACCTTGGTGCTTGGTTGTGAAGTGCTTTCAAATCTGTTGTTATTTGCTTAAACTGAATCTTAGAAGGAATTGGTAACCAGCGAATTTCACAGAGTTACTTTTCTAGATCAGTCCAACTAGGAACCTAGGCATGCACACACCAGAAGAAGAAGAAGAAAATATACAAAAGGCCAAATCAGGTCATTGTGGTTGGAGTGAATCATTCTCCACATGAACGTTATGATGCTGATTAATGGTAGGTGGCAGAATCGCACAGATAGTTCTATATTGTTCTCTGTGGAAGCATGGTTGATGATATATGTGTTAAACTTTGCAGATAAACATAGAGCTGTGGCAGTCTGGTGAAAATGAGAACTGCATGCTGCTGCCACCTGGCACAAAGCTAGTTTTGTATCTGCAACATTGCTGCTCCCAAGAAATAGCTCTAATTAATTTGCACAATCACAAAGTTTCTATTCAACAGTGAGGTACACCAGAGTCAAACTTCTCTAAGGAAGTAGACAAGGCCATCAGCACACTCAGAAACAGCCCTGATTTCTTCCGATCAAAAGTTCTGCCTGGTGGCAACACATGGCAGCATATGTTCTGCCAAGGCTGGAAAAAGCACTGGCAATGAAACAGCAGTCAACTTGTCAACAGGAGCCACGAAATATCAAAATATTTCAAACTCAAATGATGATGCTCCACTGGTCATTCACTGGAAAACAACATTACATTGAAACACTTTGATATAGAATAAAAGTGGACTGTGGCACTGTGAAAATGCACTTCGTGACTCATGATAGCTGATGAAGTGTCATCTTCTCTACTTTCCACATGGGGAACACAGAGGCTGTTTGATTAGTCATGATCAAGAGTAAGCCATTTGACTTCTCATAATAAATTTTAGAGTGAAAATCATATGAATAATCCTTTCGTTTGGCTGTCATCAACAAGTGGGACAAGTCTCCTTCAATCAAATTGACATTGAAAGTACAGTAGTCAACTTTCGAAGTGGATCAAGATTTTACTTTGTAGCAATTCTGACATCAGTTGTTGTTGCCTCATAGTTTTGCGTGAAATGTTAACTTTGATATCTTAGTAATGTGCTTGAACGAGATTGTTAGGCTTCAGTGACTTTGATGGTCACCAGACGCGATTGTTTGAAGCAAGGTGCAAAACGACTTGTCACACACTAGTGTATACACTGTGACTGTAGCACCAAAAAAGAGTGGTGATTTCAGAGCCTTGGTCACTCAAACAATGTCGAATTGGACCGAAGGAACCTAAACTGTGAAAATGTTAAAAACGAAGCCCTCAATTGTCTACTAAATATGATTGAAAAACAAATTTTCTCCAGTCACTTGATGAAGTATGCCCCAGCTGGTGGCTCCACCACTTGGGTGAAATTGTCCATATCCATTGGAAAAGCCGCAGATTTTTGAAAACAGTGAATGTGGAACGTAAAATCTAAAGTTGAGCTCAATTGATTTAACAAAACAATGCCTGGTTTATTGCACAGTTACAAAAGAAATGATAACCTGTTTCAATTATGGTCGCCATTGCTTATTAGTGTTACAGACCATTTTGCACCGTGTGACAAACAATCATCGTTTTGAAGGGTAAAAAATTAGAGAAGCATGAAGTTTTGTCGGCCAAAACATTGCCAAGACATCACACCAACATACTGCACTCAGATTATTTACTCATATTTTTTTGTGTTAATATATATTATATGAAAAATTTTGATCCACTTCGAAAGTTTACTACTGTATTTGGTTTGATCATGACAAATCATCAGGATGATGACACACGGAGTGCCATTTTCACAGTGCCACAGTCTACTTTAATTCTATATCAAAGTGTTTCACTGTAATGAATTTAGTAAATAAAACCAGAAAGCTACAAAAGACAAACATGATTTTTACGATGGAAGAAATCACTAGTTATATAAACAGACTGCCAACAACAACTGTTGGAGAGTTCGGTGGAAAAATTGTCGGTGGCCATGGAAGGAATGCGGTTTTGTCCGGATACTATCCATGCAGAGTCATCATCCTGATTCAATACGGCTTCCCTCATTGACACAAGGACACAGACACAAATTTGGAATATTATATCATAAATATAATTATTATGCATACAGGAAGTGGAAGAGAATTTCATGTGTATCTACAGATGAAAGACTATTAATCAGATTGTCATGGCATTTACACATATTGCTAAATATAGTCAGAACTATACTGAGGACAAATATGCCGACATTGCATGAAAAAGTTACATCATGGCGAAAGAAATGGTAGAGATTGTCTTATATTAGTTTCGCCCAAGGTAAGCAGTTCGTTAAGTATCATAATCATTAATTATGATGATACAAAGTGCTTTTTTGCATATTTGACGAAACCGAGGAAGCTTTTGGCATTTGTTCATTATCCCAGCTGCCTTGGCATCAATATCGGGCTTAGGCCTAATGATAAATGCATTGGCCATTGCTTTATAGAATGTAACTTCAAGCAGTTGACAAATGCTTGATGATGCATCTCAACCTGTAAATGGGCCAAATGATAAATGCATTGCTTTATATAGAATGCAACTTCAAGCAGTGGATAAATGTTTGATGATGTATCTCAACCTGTAAATGGGCCAAATGATAAATGCATTGCTTTATATAGAATGTAACTTCAAGCAGTGGATAAATGTTTGATGATGTATCTCAACCTGTAAATGGGCCAAATGATAAATGCATTGCTTTATATAGAACGTAACTTCAAGCAGTGGACAAATGTTTGATGATGTTTCTCAACCTGTAAATGGGCCAAATGATAAATGCATTGCTTTATATAGAATGTAACTTCAAGCAGTGGACAAATGTTTGGTGATGTATATCAACCTGTAAATGGGCCAAATGATAAATGCATTGCTTTATATAGAATGTAACTTCAAGCAGTGGACAAATGTTTGGTGATGTATATCAACCTGTAAATGGGCCAAATGATAAATGCATTGCTTTATATAGAATGCAACTTCAAGCAGTGGATAAATGTTTGATGATGTATCTCAACCTGTAAATGGGCCAAATGATAAATGCATTGCTTTATATAGAATGTAACTTCAAGCAGTGGACAAATGTTTGATGATGTTTCTCAACCTGTAAATAGGCCAAATGATAAATGCATTGCTTTATATAGAACGTAACTTCAAGCAGTGGGCAAATGTTTGATGATGTACCTCAACCTGTAAATTGGCCAAATGATAAATGCATTGCTTTATATAGAATGTAACTTCAAGCAGTGGACAAATGTTTGATGATGTATCTCAACCTGTAAATGGGCAAAGTGATAAATGCATTGCTTTATATAAAATGCAACTTCAAGCAGTGGATAAATGTTTGATGATGCATCTCAACCTGTAAATGGGCCAAATGATAAATGCATTGCTTTATATAAAATGCAACTTCAAGCAGTGGATAAATGTTTGATGATGCATCTCAACCTGTAGATGGGCCAAATGATAAATGCATTGCTTTATATAGAATGTAACTTCAAGCAGTGGACAAATGTTTGATGATGTATCTCAACCTGTAAATGGGCCAAATGATAAATGCATTGCATTATATAAAATGCAACTTCAAGCAGTGGATAAATGTTTGATGATGTATCTCAACCTGTAAATGGGCCAAATGATAAATGCGTTGCTTTATATAGAATGTAACTTCAAGCAGTGGATAAATGTTTGATGATGCATATCAACCTGTAAATGGGCCAAAAGATAAATGCATTGCTTTATATAGAACGTAACTTCAAGCAGTGGGCAAATGTTTGATGATGTACCTCAACCTGTAAATTGGCCAAATGATAAATGCATTGCTTTATATAGAATGTAACTTCAAGCAGTGGACAAATGTTTGATGATGTATCTCAACCTGTAAATGGGCAAAATGATAAATGCATTGCTTTATATAAAATGCAACTTCAAGCAGTGGATAAATATTTGATGATGTTTCTCAACCTGTAAATGGGCCAAATGATAAATGCATTGCTTTATATAGAATGTAACCTCAAGCAGTGGACAAATGTTTGATGATGTTTCTCAACCTGTAAATGGGCCAAATGATAAATGCATTGCTTTATATAGAAT
Source organism: Platynereis dumerilii (assembly GCA_026936325.1). Lineage (NCBI taxonomy): Eukaryota > Metazoa > Annelida > Polychaeta > Phyllodocida > Nereididae > Platynereis > Platynereis dumerilii. The sequence goes on along the minus strand of JAPTHN010000006.1, from coordinate 44,516,462 downwards.
GCAACTTCAAGCAGTGGATAAATGTTTGATGATGTATCTCAACCTGTAAATGGGCCAAATGATAAATGCATTGCTTTATATAGAATGTAACTTCAAGCAGTGGACAAATGTTTGATGATGTATCTCAACCTGTAAATTGGCCAAATGATAAATGCATTGCTTTATATAGAATGTAACTTCAAGCAGTGGACAAATGTTAGATGATGTACCTCAACCTGTAAATGGGCCAAATGATAAATGCATTGCTTTATATAGAATGTAACTTCAAGCAGTGGACAAATGTTTGATGATGTATCTCAACCTGTAAATGGGCCAAATGATAAATGCATTGCTTTATATAAAATGCAACTTCAAGCAGTGGATAAATGTTTGATGATGCATCTCAACCTGTAAATGGGCCAAATGATAAATGCATTGCTTTATATAAAATGCAACTTCAAGCAGTGGATAAATGTTTGATGATGCATCTCAACCTGTAAATGGGCCAAATGATAAATGCATTGCTTTATATAGAATGTAACTTCAAGCAGTGGACAAATGTTTGATGATGTATCTCAACCTGTAAATGGGCCAAATGATAAATGCATTGCATTATGGCCTGGTGCAAATAAGAGCGTGACAAGAGGGTGAAAAATAAAGGTGTTCTTTTTGCATTGCATCTTATTGCAATTCAATGTACATTTATGTGGCATTAAATAAACAGAAAAATTGGGGTTAAGTGATGATTTCCAACATAGTTATTGTGATTTTTTCAGTGGAAGTAGCAACAACAAAATATAAAATTCTGGTATCATTTTGTTCTTTTATAAGCAATGTGTTGGTCATATTTAATCACTTTATGAACCTGTTAGGCCATGAATGACATGCATGCATATTTTGGAGGGACACAGAACTGTTTAAATTGTTCCAATATTCAAAACTGCCGTTTTTCAAAGATTAGGCCATTTTACCACTGGGATAGAATTGAATATTCCCCAAACAAAGATTTACATAATTCAAAACAGATAAAGATGTTGCTCTGCATACAAAGCCTAGCATGCAATTTAAACTTTCTATTAGATATAGTCATTAATATTGAAGATTTAACATGCTGATATGGCGCAGAAAATATTGTTGGAGGAGTCAGGGTCGGGACACAAGCTGACAATCACAAAATACACACATAAACTGCTACCAGTGGCCATGGATAGGTCATTTTACTGGTCTAACATTATTTCTAAATCAATTTTTAACTTTAAATAGCTTTTACATTCATCAAAGAAAATTATTTGATAATCTTGAATTTTATTAATATTGCTCTTTATTTGCCCCATTCCTGCAGGACTAGTCTATTTCTGGAGTTCTTTTGTCACTTTTTGCCATCTATATTAACACAGAGGACTTGCAGAATCCGTAATACCCTGTAACCTGCAAGTTGCAGGATACATGGGGATGAAAAACAGAAGGTGTTAGGGTCGGGACAGAGGTGTTAGGGTCGGTACATTTAATAGATTTCAACATTAGCTAAAAATCCAGAAAGGGAGATGGATCCTTTTTGGTCAAAAACCATTAAGTCACTGTAGAGGAAAAATTTTGTTGTGAAAAAATGTATGTAGCCTGCCTGTTTGGGACTGAGTGTAACTGCAAAGTTAGTGTTAGGGTCGGGACAACTTTTACCAAGTAAGAAAAAATTATGCAAACAAGCAGATATGACATGTATATATGGAAATGAGGTATAATATGCAATAAAGGGGTTCTCAAACTAAGCCTCGATAGCTAATACCACATAGAATACCAAGAACCAACAGGTATACAGAGTTGTTGAACACAAATTGCTAAAATTTCAGTTTTTGGCTTCATTTGCCACTTAGGAGTCTCATTGAAACTATTTCACTAATACACAGGGCATCAGATTGCAATTGATAGTCACAGAACCAGAACTCCGACGACCACAGTTGAGAATACTTTCCATTGACAAATTTTTACCATTGTTTTCCCAATGAAGTGTTAAACATTGCTCAAAATATGCATGTCACGCTAAAATGCTAAAAAATGGACATTTTAAGGATGTTCAAGACCTCAGATTTCTAGAACCAATACTCCGATTGCCCTGAAATTTGAAATATTTACTGACAAAATAGTTTTAAGCAAAACGGAGAACTGTGGAATGGAGCATACATATTTTGTATGGTTATGTAGCAGATACAATGCTGGCTTCACCTGAAATACCCAAAAATTTGCACCAGGCCTTATATAAAATGCAACTTCAAGCAGTGGATAAATGTTTGATGATGTATCTCAACCTGTAAATGGGCCAAATGATAAATGCGTTGCTTTATATAGAATGTTACTTCAAGCAGTGGACAAATGTTTGATGATGCATCTCAACCTGTAAATGGGCCAAATGATAAATGCATTGCTTTATATAGAACGTAACTTCAAGCAGTTGACAAATGCTTGATGATGCATCTCAGCCTGTAAATGGGCCAAATGATAAATGCATTGCTTTATATAGAATGTAACTTCAAGCAGTCGACAAATGTTTGATGATGTACCTCAACCTGTAAATGGGCCAAATGATAAATGCATTGCTTTATATAGAACGTAACTTCAAGCAGTGGACAAATGTTTGATGATGTGTCCCAACCTGTAAATGGGCCAAATGATAAATGCATTGCTTTATATAGAACGTAACTTCAAGCAGTGGACAAATGTTTGATGATGCATCTCAACATGTAAATGGGCCAAATGAATAATCATAAATGCACTGCTTTATATAGAATGTAACTTCAAGCAGTGGACAAATGTTTGATGATGTACCTCAACCTGTAAATGGGCCAAATGATAAATGCATTGCTTTATATAGAACGTAACTTCAAGCAGTGGACAAATGTTTGATGATGTTTCTCAACCTGTAAATGGGCCAAATGATAAATGCATTGCTTAATATAGAATGTAACTTCAAGCAGTGGACAAATATTTGATGATGTTTCTCAACCTGTAAATGGGCCAAATGATAAATGCATTGCTTTATATAGAATGTAACTTCAAGCAGTTGACAAATGTTTGATGATGTATCTCAAGAAGGAAGAAGAAGAAGTAGAAGAAGAAGGTAGAAGAAGGTAGAAAAGGAAAAGAGAAGAGGAAGAAAAAATGTATCATCATAATTATTATATTTGAAAGATCAAGCATGAATGTAGAGACAGGTATGTCAGATTAATTGTTGTTACCATACCGTAGAACGGGGTAAAGTTGGCAAAATGGGGTAAAGTTGGCAATCCGGGGGAAAGTTGGCTGGCCATTTTAACCCACTTAATGGATGAAATGCAAACTTTTCTCACTGAAATAGGGTTCTTCGGCAAATGTGCCACCTGTGTCAATGAGGAAAGTTGGCATTTCTGCCATAAAGTGGGCTAAAATAGCAACTTTCCCCCCGGATTTCCAACTTTACCCTGTTTTACAGTGGGTCTGTTAAAAAAAATCAATTCGCTGTTATTGATATTAAGATTTTCTCTGAATATTTCATATCATACCCTTTTGTTGATACTTGCGACTTCAACAGAAACATAATCATGTAGACAATCTGCATGGTCAATATCATTTACAAAACTTTCCCTTCTACAAAGGTTAAACCTCACAATTATTATTCATGCTGATGAAAATAAATAGTAACATGAATTCCTAATCTATTTGTAATAAAGTAATTAGAATACCTGTTGTTTGTATTGGGGTTCTTGCATTGAACATATTGGCCGCCTGAATATGCATTATGCTTGGTCATTTTGAAGCTACATGATCTTTGTATGCAAATATTTATTGAGCTGTTTAATATTGCGGACAGCGTGACTTCAAGGCTTTGAGCTTTTGTCGTGTGATGACATCGATGCAAAGTTTCTGATAATCATAGGTGCTCATGTTTCTGTTACGATTTTTTGCAACATATTCTGTGCAAGTTTTTGCGTTATTTTTAAATAGTTTTTGTTACGGCTGAGGTTGGCAGTACATTTTAATTTCTTCCTGCAATTCTGCAATTCTGCAATAAATTCTGCAGTTTGGAAGGAAATTGCAGAATTCTGCAATTCTGCAATAAATTCTGCAGTTTGGGAGTGAAGCTGCAGAATTCTGTAATTCTGCAATAAATTCTGCAGTTTGGAAGGAAATTGCAGAATTCTGCAATTCTGCAATAAATTCTGCAGTTTGGGAGGAAAATGCAGAATTCTGCAATTCTGCAATGAATTCTGCAGTTTGGGAGTGAAATTGCAGAATTCTGCAATTCTGCAATAATTTCTACAGTTTGGCAGGAAACTGCAGAATTCTGCAATTCTGCAATAAAATTTCAACACAACAACAGCTGGTCACAGTGGCGTAACTAGGACGTCTCGGGGGGGGGGGGGCACCTGGGGGGCACACGATTCTCTGGGGGGGCACCCACTATACCTAACTGCCAAAGTCAGAAAGTTCATATGGGGGGGCACCTGGGGGGCACAGGTCCAATATGGGGGGGGCACGTGCCATAGGGACGCCACTGCAGCTGGAGTTCAAAGTGAACTGCTATGGACTTCTTCTTCTTCTTCTTCTTTTGGTGTCCATTCTCCCAGGTCGCCACTCTAGTGGGGAGCAGCACTTGCATGTTTTGTTTTCTTGTGGATTAGTCATCGTTCTACCTCTCTGCTCGGCCAATTCTCAATCAAATTTCACTCTGAAAAAGTTGCGGGTACCCTGCAACCAGGTCTATTGACTGAAGTTGACAGTGTTTGTATGCTGTTCTTTCTTTTTTCCGTGCGACACGTTTTTCGGCGATCGGTCAGCTCGCAAAAATGCATTTTGCGAGCTGACCGATTGCCGAAAAAAGTGCTGTACGGAATTTATTGCAGAATTGCAGAATTCTGCAGGTTTATTTGAAACTGCAGAATATGCAGCTTCCTACCTGCAGAAGTGCATAAAACCTCCCAGGCTGCAGAATTCCTACAGAACTACAGATTCTGCTGCAGAAACTTTTCAGAGAGGCTGCAGGGACAGACGAGCATCAAAACCCTAGACCTCCCACCCGACCCCTGAACAGCTCCCCCCCCCCCAACCAACGTTTCCTGGGTAGTGGCAAGACCCTTGTCGAAGAAGTCAGAACTTAGCAGATGCATTGCAATTGATAAGCTGGATTAAATACCAGAGGTTCACAAAAAATACTGCATTGAGCTGCAAAACTGCAAAATTTATTGCAGAATTGCAGAATTCTGCAATTTCCTCCCAAACTGCAGAATTTATTGCAGAATTGCAGAATTCTGCAATTTCCTTTCAAACTGCAGAATTTATTGCAGAATTGCAGAATTCTGCAATTTCACTCCCAAACTGCAGAATTTATTTCAAAATATGCAGGTGGAGGAAGAAATTTAAATATACTGCTTTTTCGCAGAACAGCAGAATTCTGCACTTTTTTTGCAGAACTGCAGAATTCTGCATTTTTTTGGCAGAATTCTGCAATACCTTTGGAAACTGCAGAATTCTGCAGTATTTTTGCAGAACTGCAGAATTCTGCACTTTTTTTGGAAACTGCAGAATTCTGCGGTTTTTTTCTGCAGAACTGCAGAACTGCAGAAAGAAATTATACACTCCTCGAGGTTGGGGAGTCTCCGAGAGTTTAAAAATTCCATACGCCTCGAAAAAATCATATATTCAGTTAAACGTGGGATAATAGTAGGTCAACTCACCATTGTTTGGCAACTTTTTGACTTTACAGTACAATATTTTTGCATTAAAGCATGCAAATGCATAGTCAGTGGATCAGAATTGTTCAACAAATAGTTTTTAACATTTTTCCTGGCTAGGTCTTTGTTGCTCTGTTATTATGACGTCACAATTGATAGTCATGTGACTAAACAATGGATTTTCACGTTTTTTGCCATTTTTTGTGACTTAAAATGACTTTGATTCACAAAAAGCTGGTTTTCAGCCTTAATTTTTTAGCAACTACCATGAAATTAACCAGAAACCTTCTAAAGAGTTCAATTCACATGACTGGTCAGTTAATTTCAGCAGATGACAAATAATTGCAAACTGAGGGCACCATTTATGCAAAAAGTTGCCAAGCAATGTTGACCTCCCAAATCAGAGAATTTTACAATGAAATATCTCATACAGGAAAACGACTTTGCAGATTTGTTTTCAAATCTAATGCAAAAGTTGCTTATTTGGTAGAGTCAGTTTATGCAAAAAAAATTTATCAGATTCCATCAGCCAATTTCTCAATATTATCAAATTAACTGCACGAACTTGCAAAGCAATGGTGACTTGACCTAGATATTTTGTGTCTTTTTTTTATTTGTAACTAGCAGTGTACCCGTATAAAAACGGGTAAAGAGTGCATTGACGTTGTATTATTTATTAACCCGATCTGGGGTTGTGTGAATATATCCTCATTATCTCTCTAATAATACTTCTGTACGGTGAATGTAAATGAAATTGCTACTTTTCACTGCCCTCCCTTTTATGTGGTGCCTGACCTATGTTGGACAGCAGTTTCAATTGTGCTTCCACTGCTTTGCCTCAGTGGGATTTAGGCCGTGTGTCCCAATTAACCTATGTATAGCGTATAAATGAACGATGCAAAGCCTGATCATCCATCCAACTTATCTCCATTGCTCCCATTCTTATTTTTGCTTTATTTTGTAACCATGTTTTTCTTTGGGTCTTGAAAGTAATATTTGTTCTCTTACACCTTAGTGTTGTCCCTCTTGACGCATCCTGCAATTGTTTCTGTGAAGTGTTCCTCATGTTCAAGACTTCTTCCATATTTTTAGACTATCATATATCTATGTATACACAAATAGCAATGTACCTGTCTTTCTATAAATAAACCTATATATATCTATGTTTGAATGTGTCAATGTAATATATCTATGTATGTATATAATATGTATGTATCGATGTATCTATGTGAATCCTTCTATGTTTCGATCTTTCTATCTGTGATCTGTTTCTATCTTTTTTCTTTCCGTCTTTCCTCCTTCCTTTCTACTTCCATTTTCCCGTTTTTTTCATCCCTTCCTTCCTTTCTTCATACCTTCCTTCAAGTATTCATTCCTTCCCTTCTTAATTCCTTCATTCCTTCCTTCGTGCATTCCTCCCTTCCTTAATTCCTTCCTTATTCCCTTGCATGAATGCTACCTTAATTCCTATACTAATTCCTTGAATTCCTTCATTCTTTCTTTCCTTCCTTCTATAGTGTTTTAATGCTTTAACAAATGTGAACTGTCACTGTGACTGGCTGCTGCTGTTGCTCCTACATGCTATGACTGCAGCAGGACAGTCATAATTCACGGAAAACTTGACATTTTAGTAAATATTGGGAAGTTTTGATAAATTTGAAATAATACAAACACAGTTCAGACATAGCAAGACACTGTAGTAAAATATTCTGACAGTCAGGTAAGCCTTAGCTGAGAACACCCGTGACAAAGGAATATGGGGAGGTGAATTTTATATGTATATATAGAAGATAGATAGATAGATAGAAGATAGATAGATAGATAGATAGATAGATATAGATGAAATAAAATCTTGTCCAATTTATTGCCTTCATTTTTCAGAAATGTCAACTAATATGCAATGAAACAGTAGATTTGTTTCCAGTTGGCACATAAAACATTCTTACATGTGTTTAAAGGAAAATATGATTACTACAACCAAGAAAAATCGCACATGATTTTTGTAATGTTATTTCATGGATTGTTTTATATTGACCCAAGTATTCTCCCTGCCAGCCAATATTTTCCCGAGCCGCAAAATATCCATGTCATTTAAATGATGTCATTATGAATTATCTCATATGACCTCTTGACCAGCCATGTATGAAGTATATTGGCTAGAAAAAGATGACATCATCAATTTTGACGGTCAATTTCTGCCAAAAACTTTACTATTCTGTATATTATCAAAAGAGGGCTCTGCTGGCAGCGTCATTTGAGGGAAATATGAGTTAAATATTGTCCCTTCACATTTAGTTATTTCCCAGGGCAGCTTCAGTGTTATTTGGGACAACAAATATAACTAGTTATGGAATAAGTATAGGTTATTCACCCAGGATAAGGAATATGTCATTTATTACCTGAGGATTTAGCCAGAGGAGTGATAAGTAATAGATAGCGCCCTCGTTTGTGACAATATGCAATATATCCGAGGGCTTTAGCCCGAGGATTATTGCATATTGTCACAAACAAGGGTGTTATCTAACTTATACCACTAAGTACAAAACAAATTAATTTAAATCCCTTTGTTTGTCTTCAATCCTTCTTGTTTGACAACATTTCATTGTATTTGTTGCACATTCCTGTTCCTCAGTTCATTTGAAGGTTGGCAGCCCTGAAGGCAACAGGTCAGAATTCTTTCTTCTCAGGAAATAATACAATACATTAATTTTGTAGATATAAAGATAGATGGAAAGATAGATAGAAATATTGATAGATAGAAATAACACAATACTTTAATTTCATAGATCAATTTTATAGATAGATAGATAGACGGATAGATAGCTGGGTAGGTCGATAGTGCAGCCCTCTCAGCCAAGGTTTCTTTGGTGAGGCTGATTATTACAGTCGCTGAGACAATTTAAATTTGAAGTTACGAAATAGATTAAAAAAATAATAGAAAGCAAAGAGCAGGGGTTCGGGGGCAGCAGCCCCCGAAATAAGAAGAAGCAGGGGTTCGGGGGCGACAGCCCCCGAATTAAGAAGAAAAAAAAATTCTTTGAGCTTGCCAAATGGGGCCAAAATTGTTGGTCTGCTGCTCCGCTATTTTTTGTTGCGGCTTGCCTATCCAAAATGAACAATTTTATCAAGTGACCTTTATTTTGATCATTATTTCAGATATTGATATAAAAAGAGTGAATACAGCCTTTTTATTGAGACCAGTTACACTTGATACAATCTTCCTCCTTGTTTACTGTCTGTGTTGTTCAGTTTTAATCCTTTGTTGGTCAGTTTTGTTTCCGTGTTTCCTTCAATTTTGTCAACTTGTAGTCAGCCAAGCATGCAATATCATGGTCAGGTGTATGAGCTGTGATATGCATTATATCAGAGCGAAATCCTGCCTTCTGATTGGCTAGAAAAAGCAAACAGTGGTATAAACAGTTTAAACACATATGCCCGATCGCATGGTGAATAACCAGCTTATACAATGACACAAACACTCAAACACTCAAACATGAGATGATAAGTGGACAACAAAGAAAACAGGAATTATCACTCTGAAATTTTATACTGGTATGTTATCGGCTGACAGAGGTGTCAGTGGTCCAATGGTGTAAGAAGCTATAAATGGACTCAAAATTCCCATATATATATAAACGTATGAAATAAAACAAGTCATCTTTTGACATTATTGAAGCCAAAATATTATATTTTTTCAAATTACTCTTTTACAACAATAAACAAATTACACTGGCGGCAGAAAGTTCAGAGCATGCTTCCACACAGACTACGTTTTAATACACTCACCAGCAAAAGAAACGCAACACTTAATTTTGGCTTATAATTTTGCAGAGAAATTATTTTAGAAAAAACAAATTATATGGTAATGATCCTTAGATCAACTGGTGTCTTTGTGCCAAAAATCATTCAGCTGTGACCATTTCATGTTAGCCTTTAGACTTGTTTATCACATTTCAGTTTTTGTAATAAAATATGACCTTACCAACAAGTTACACCAAAAATAAAGGCGCCATTTTAAATAAGACCCAAACAGATTATAAAAGCCGAAAAATTAGCACCGCATCTCTATTTTTGAATTTTACAGGACAATTTGAAAATTGGAGTTTTGCACATTTCAAAATGCAGCAGACAAAATTACTATGGTTCGGGCTCTTAGAATTGAAGTTTTGAAATAAAATTTTCAGACAATTTTTCTTTGTAGTTTTAGAATTGCCACAGATTTTAACACAATTTTTTGCGAGGACAAAGGCATTATTCTTAAAATCACATTAACATGCCTTGCACACATTTTTCAAATAAAAAAACAATATAGATCAAAGTGCGAGATGTTCCAGATTATTGAGTTCAGACACGGACTAAACAGATATGCCAGTATAAAAATTCCAGGCTCATAGTCCCAATTGGCCCTATCAGCGTGCCTCGGCAGTCCAACGTCGGCCCGAAGCTGGTCCGATGCTACTGACATCGGACTGACGCTGGGCCGACGTTGGACCACCGAGGCATGCTGACAAGGATGTAGTTTCTCATTTCAGAATTGAAGTTCCTACAGGGGTTGCTGTAGTCTAGAACTCCAATAATTCCAGCAGTTGTGCAACTCTTAGATTTTCGGTGTAAAAATGTTATCAGCCAACCAAAATAGGCCGAAAAAGTCAAAATAAACCCAATTGGGAAATGACAACAGAGACCCCATAAGAGCAATAGATTCACTTGAAAACAGAATCACTGTTTGCATTGGTGTCAGTGTTGGGCACACTGCATCCTGGAGACTGTTATTGGTTTTTGTCAAAGCTTTTCATCTTCTCTGATATGTCTGGTGACTTTACTGTTATTGCATCATAAAGTCATTTAACTTTTTTTATTGCTCTTATGAACCTATGTTGTCATTGCTCAAGTGGGTTTAGAAAATAGTGAGGATAAAACAGCATTAGTCATAATCACATTGATAGTTCCAGAAAAAATACAACAATAGTTTTCTGCCTATTTTGCTTGCCTAATAACATTTCTACAAAGAAAGAAATAATAGTGGCAAAACTGCTGGAATTATTGGAGTCCTAGACTGCAGCACCCCCTGTAGGAACTTTTCAGAATGACACTTCAATTCTGAAATGAGAAACTTTACTTGGAACTATGGACCTGGAACTTTTTTACTGGAGTATCTGTTTAGTCTGTGTCTGGACTCAATAATCTGGAACATCTCGCGCTTTGATCTATATTGTTTTTTATTTCAAAATTGTTTGCAAGTCATTTTAAGGCGATTTTACGAATATTGCCTTCGTCGTCGCAAAAAAAAAGTGTTAAACACTGAATTTTGCTCTGACAAAAATTGTGGCAATTCTTAGACAACATAGCGAAATTGCCTGAAAACGCTTTTTTAAAAACTTTAATTGTAAGGGCCCGAACCTTAGAAATTTTGTCTGCTACATTTTGAAATGTGCAAAACTCCAATTTTCAAATTGCCCTGTAAAATTAAAAAATAGAGTTGCTACGCCAATTTTTTGGCTTTCATCATCTGTTCGGCCATTATTTAAAATGGTGCCTTTATTTTTGGTGTAACTTGTTTGTAAGGTCATATTCTATTTAAAAACTGAAATGTGATAAACAAGTCAAAAGGCAGACAGGAAATGGTCACAGCCGAATGATTTTTGGCACCAAGACACTAGTTGATCTAAGGATCAATACCACATAATTTGTTTTGTCCAAAAAAAATTCTTTGCAAAATTATAAGCCAAAATCAAGTGTTGCATTTCTTTTGCTGGTGAGTGTATATCAATGGAGGCAGCGTACTAATAATTAATTTTTCCATATCATCCTCCCGTCATACATTTTATCTCTACCCTGATAGTAGTAGTTTTATTGACCGCAGTCCAACTTGATCAGAATCATTGGTACAACAACAAAATTTCATGAATTACTCGACAAATGTCCTTATTTGTATTGCAAAAGAAATCTGGAAATTTACAAGTCATATGTGGATTTGATTCTCGGATGGTCTGTGATATGCGACAGTCACAAATCACATGTATTTGTCACAAATAAATCTGGCCGAGGTTCAACTTGGTGCACTGTGTCTTATTTTAGTACCCAGGCTAAAACTCTTATTTGTGTTCACACACTAAAAACACCTTTTTTTAATTGTCCGTCAAATATTACAAAACCAATCTTTCTGCTTTATGCAGTATTTTCCATCTCGCGCATAAATAACAATAGTCAACTGCGCCAGTGATAAGCATTACGCTTTTTTTTTGCTTGAACAAATCCAGAATGCTATTCACTGTTCGTCAATCTGCAATTAGCAATATACTCAAGTTGAATCAGTTTGATTAATTGCACTTAACTGGGCCAATTATCTTATTTCTCTGTTTACTCTTCAGATGAACAGTGATAATTGTCTATGATGGATATGCCTGCTTGAGCTAGATTCTGGGAAAGTTACGATCTCTTCATATCAAGTGATTTGCGAGGTGATGATACCCTTGCGCAATATCAATAGCTTGCTCTCATCGAGTGACAAAGTCTGTCAAGGGGTTAATTAATTGCAGTTATCAATCTTATGTAAATGGTGGCATCAATTCATTATATTGTACCGGTATACAACATTGTAGTGCATTTGATAATTTATTTCGAACACTCATTGCTGAAGGGTCAATTTTATTAACTTTTGTCCTGCCACTTTTTTCTCCCAAATAAAAGTGTTCCATATTTATAAGTAAGAGTGTATTTGGATTGTCGTTTGATATTCATTAATTATTGACTCAAGTTTACTATTAAATTACAAAAATAGGCTAAAACCATTATTGACCAACCTTTTTTGCTGCTGTTCCATAGTATTGCACGACATGTGTTTACTATTTACCGTCTATAGAATTACTTTTGTCTGCAAATATACTTGACACCAATTTTGGATCATCCCGCAGGTGAATTTCTTTGAATTTTGAACCCATTGAAAAAGAAGGGTAGGCTCACTCTAAGTCTGCTCATGCTGGACTTAAGTGCAATTAAGCTACAAATACACACACACAGATTGTCAATATGCTTAAAAATAATAAAAATACTCTTTGATGTATGCACTTTCTAATGGAATACAATGTAAGAAGGAGTTTTTTAACATCAAAAGTATATAACAAGCTTTCATGTTAGCTATAATTATAATAGAAAAAGGTCATAAAGCACTATTCGTCTTTTTGCAGGAATAAAAGAAAAGGGAATTCTGAAAAAACCATTCACAGTAATATAAAGCTGGAGAAAAGCTGAAGAAAAAGCTATCCATTGTTCATGATTGATGTAATGATGATTAATATTTGATATTCAAACTAACTGTAAACAACACCATGTTAATTTCATGGATTATTCCAATGGAGGCTGAGTTGGTTGTTTTCCATACTGTGATAAGTATATATTGCAGATCCAGAGCTAATGAGCAGCTGTATACAATCACCGATTTACCCTTTACCACTCCTAATTTCCAATTACTATGTTTATCTGTCTAGCGAAATTGAGAACTGCCTGCTGCTGCCACCTGGCACAATGTCAGCTGTGTATGCTGTAGCACTGCTGCTTCCAAGAAAAAGTTCTTATTTCATGGCACAATGCACATTCAACAAGTTTCTATTCAACATTGAGGTAACCCAGAGTGAGACTCGGCAATCACATTCTCTGAGGAAATAGATGAGACCATCAGCATACTCAAAAACCACCCTGGTTTCTTACAGACAAAATTAGTGTGAGTTTCTAACACTGAGTTTATGTGGACCGCTTGCTGGAGCTCCCGGAATTGCGCACTAGCACTAGGTGGCAACACATGCCAGCATATGTTCGGCTAAGGCTGGAAAAAGCAGTGGCAGTGAGTCAACTTGTTGACAGATCCTTATCATATTTTTGTGGAATGCAAGTAGTTTTCCAATTTTCATGCTGCTGAAGTGTGAGAACTCAGTGCCACAGCAGGCATCCCTATTCTCCAGCATTGCAATATATGTAAAGTGTAAACTACAAGCTGTGATGTAATTTTATACCTGGTTGGCTTCTCCAGCTTCTGGCCAATGTGCATCCGCCTCAACTGAGCATCTCAGATTCAACATGATGTTCAGAGGCTAAAACAAAGATGGCAGACTCTATTGCAAAATAACAAGATGGCGATGATACGTTTTATATTTGAAGGCACCAACTACCATTCTTTTTCAGTACGTACATCACTAGTGGGAATGATCTCTAAGCGATCACAAATTGCTCTCGCTTGCTGCTTTGTTAAGTCATACCCACAGCATTTACGCATGCTATTTCTACATTCTTAAAAAAAAAAATCCTGAAAACTCATCTGGTGACGTGTGTTTTTAATAAATGACATTCAGATATTGCAGTTTTTATTCAATTACAAAAAGAATTTGTGATTTTTGTCTGAGCAGTCATCGAAGACAACATCAAATCGCTGAAGGATAATTAATGACAAGTCTGGTGACCTCTGGACCTCAGTCCTGGTCTTTGGATTAACATCAAAAATTATTCTGATAAAGTTACACTGCTTGTGTGCTGAGAATAACATTGTGGATAGCTAAATTGTCTGGAAACCTAGCTCGCTCTTAACCTGTTTCTAGGTTATTCTCGGAGAGGCAAAATGTGTTGTCATTCATCTTGTGACTGCAAGCAATGGATTTAGCTCGAGTTGTGATAAATACATATTGGTTATCCCATGGTGAATAACTAGCTTAAACGCGCGGTAAAATTTGCTGTGTCATCCTATGCAATTACCATAAAAACAAAAATAAATTATCGTTCCTGTTATAACAAGGAAAGTACCCTTAAAAAAGAGTACTGTATCGATCTTACCATTAACCTGAGGGCATGTGGCATGTAATAAAAGGTTTTGATATTATAAGCAGGCATTTCTATGAAATAAATTTCCATAGAAAAAATTCCAAGCCCCTCCTCTTGTTTCATGAAAATCTTACACAACCAATGAAATGTCAAATAAAATCAAACTTCACTTATTTACCTCAGTTATTTTTGCACAAAGTAAAAGTAAATTTCAGTTATTTCAAACCAATTTGCAAATACCCCCCCCCCCCCTACAAAACTAATCCTGGATATGCCACTGGTGTGTTGCGGTAACTGGGATTTAGCAACTTTGCATCTTCACAGCGTAATGCGCCAAAAGGCTTTTTGCGAACTAGATATTGCAAATAGAGAAGAATGAATAAGCGCATTAAATTCAGAGGGGTTTACTTGATATATCCAGGTTTTTAAATTTTGGAAATCGGACAGGTATTGAGGTCTGTAGGCCAAATTTTGTATTGAGCCTCTATGGAAAATGTACACACTTTTTGATGACGTTTCACACGGAAAAAGTTTCGCACTAGATTTTCCTAGCCTTGATGAATCGTAAGTAAGTTTTTTTTACAGGTTAAGACATCAATACAAAAACAACAGTCTTGCCAATTTTATTGTATTCACAACAGTAGCTGACATTAAAGAAACGCGGTTTTTCAGTGATACCATACGACCAGAATTGAAATGTGTGATATTATGTGTTAGCCGATAATTAATAAAAAGGAATTTTTTCTAAATAATAAAGTATTAATTGTAATGAAATCTGTCATGTCATTGGTCGACAGCGGTTTCAAATAGTATGACTTAGAATCTTTATATTTTAGATTCATCGGTTGTGATCAATGACCTCAACGCAAAAGACTCATTCATGGACTTCCGCAGCTGCCAACATGGAATATGACCTCACTAACAGGATATGAGTCATCAAGTACAACATGTCAGAACATGGTAAGTATAGAAAATGACCTCACAAGTCTGTATAACCTATACTAAACCTCAGTTTCCACTGTTGTGGCAGCACAGAGCACAGGGAAACAAGAAGTGCAATGAAATGATCATGGACATGTTTGGTGCTCAAGTGGTTTTGCCACATCACAAATTTTCATGCTAACCTGGGCACAGATAGTGAATACTAACTGGTGATAGTATGTAAAATAACGCCATTGAATGATCCTGATATATTACATTTGGGTTCAACTCCCGACTGCTGCTGAGTTCCCAACTGACAGTTCAGTGCTGGGTGATTGCATACAGTCCTTGTCATACTTACGTGGATTCTCAAGTTTTTTTTCTATGCTGTTGAACTGGGATGTCAGAGATGACTCTATTCCAGCGTTGCAGTATATGTAAATTAACTACAAGCTGTGATGTCATTTCAAACTGGGTCAGATTCCCCAGCTTCTAGCCAATGTTGATCCTCCTGAACTAAGCGTCACAGTTTAAGCCCAGTGTCACAGTAAGAGTTTTATCAGGGATAGCCCCTACAACTACGTCATCACAGCTTGATAGCCAATGGGCTGACCGTAAACTACGTCGTCACAGTTCAAACATTGATATATTGAAGGAAGCATTACGTTTTTGATCCCAATGATTTATCACAGCAATCACCAGTCGAATCCTACCAAATGGCAGCTTTGTGAGCATTCACAGTAGACAACTGTTATAATCCCCATAGAGTTGTTTGATAAATCTACAAACTTGCTAACTTACAACTTTACAGGTGATTTCATTACCATGCGATTCTTGTCATTCACACTTGGCTGTGAGAAATCAATGCTAAAGCAGCACCTACTACGTTTGATAAATCAAATGTGTGACGTTCTGTTGTTTCTAAACCAATCAGATTAACTAAAAATGGCATGTATTTGGTGGATCTAGAACCTAAGAATCGCATACTAATGAAATCACTTGTAAACTATGATGGAAGTTGGTATAAACAGAGGGCCTAGACAATTTGTTTGTAAACATATGGCTTATGTTATGTATATTTGTTTTGGCAGCCCATTTGCTGAGAGGCTGTGATGTCAAACTTGCACGGGGTTTTCCCAGACCCCATTTTAACTCTGACACTGAGTTGAAACTGTGATGCTCAGTTTGGTGGATTCGCATTGGTTAGAAGCTTGGTAATCTGACCCAGTTTGAAATGACATCACAGCTTGTAGTTAATTTACATATATTGCAATGCTAGAATAGAGTCATCTCTGACATCACAGTTCAACAGCATAGAAAAAAAACTTGAGATTCCACATAAGTATGACAAGGACTGTAATTGGGTACTGTTGCCAGCAGTACTAGCCTCTAGCGTCTGAATTGTTGGGGAGGTAAATGACTCGTGCCATGGGCTCAACTGGAAATAAGTTGTTCCATCCACTGCAGGTGGGGACTTTCGTTGGCTACCCACGTTAAATTAGAACACCTTTACCTTTACCTTTACAATTTAAAAAATACATGGAGCTAGACTCTGATAGACCCCTAACATGTCAACTTACATATATTCCAAGTAAAGAGTAATATTATTCTAAGGACCTCCACTGGGGAATTGTATAAAATAGCACCTGTGTGGCAGATCCAAAGGGGATTTTGTGCAGATTTTAATGTGGGTCTCAGTTTTTGTCAACAGAATCCTCTGAATGTATCAAAACACAAATGAGTTGATCATGTGGTTGGCTCTCATTGACTTTTTTTTGCAATGTGCAGTGCTTATACTGATGGAAAATTTAATGCAATTCTATTTTGCAAGACTAAAAAAACTTTTAAAAGGAATACTGTTGAAAGAGAGAAAGACATGGAGGTAAAAAGCCTGATTTTATAGGACAGAGAGGCAGAGAGGCAGATAGATATATATATAGCAGGGATAGGTAGATAGATGTACAGGTAGATAGATAGATAGATTGATAGCATTGATAGATACACAGATACATAGATAATTAGATACATAGATACAAGGATGGAAGGATGACTGGGGCTTTACATTCTGTGTTTATGCACTTGCTAGGTTAATTAGAACAGGAGAAGGACACAGCAATGAGGTGAAGGATGATTGAAGCAGCCGTCCAACATAAGCCCAGGCCCTAGGACCTAGGGGAACCGTCAAGAGCTGGATTCGAACCCTGGACCCAGCGATTGGCAGCCCAGCACGCAACCGCTAGACCAACCCTCCCCCTCCACCCCAATAATTATCAGTAACTTTTACTGGGCTGGAATGGAAGCAACGTATTGTCTGACACTGTCAGACTGGTACATTACATGTATCTGCACGCTGACTGTGAGCAAATATATATGTGATTTTTGCTTTGTTGAATTTGATTATCATCTATTTAATGTCAAATGAAAAGTGCTAATTGATTGTTGTCTTCACGCAAGCAGATATTTACACTCTGTGTTCAATGGTGCATAAAAAAACACTAATCACAAGACCTCGTGATGGATGGACGGATGATATGGGCTTTGCGTCTTGTCTCCTATGTTATTTACATTGTACACAAGTGATTGTCGTACTGCAAGTGACCAATGCCAGCTCTTTAAATATGCAGACGACACTGCTCTAGTGGGAAGATGTGTAAATAGTGATTGTTCATATCAAGCAGAAGTTGTAAGATTCACAACCTGGTGTGACGAAAACTACCTGGAGCTGAATGTTAAAAAAACCAAAGAGATGGTGGTTGACTTCAGGAGGTCAGCTGTCATCCATAGTCCTCTGTACATAGGTGGTGAACTGGTGGAAAATGTAACCGAGTATAAATATCTTGGAACCATCATTGACTACAATTTTACTTTTGCTAGTAACGTAGATTCCGTTTACAAAAAAGTTCAATCACGGGTATACTTTGTCAGACAACTGTGTAAATTGAATGTTGATAGTGTGATTATGGACCTGTTCTATTCGTCAGTCATACAGTCTGTGCTGTCATTTTCCATTGTCTGCTGGTATGGTAATAGTACTTCTGAATCACATCAAAAACTCGGCAGAGCAGTCAACACATGTACAAAATTAGGTGTTAGTAATGCCTTGTCTCTGTATGAACTTTATAAGAAGGCTACTAAGAAAATGTGTGAGGCTATTGTAAAGGATGAAATCCACCCACTTAACCACAAATATGTCAAACTACGATCGGCAAAAAGATTAAGATCCATAAAGTGCCACACGGCCAGATACCACTTCATTTGTGCCAGCCAGTATAAGAATGTTGAATGAATGATTGTTTGGTAAAATGTGTATGTGTATAAGTGTGGTTGTATGTTTTCAATTGTTTGACGTAATTTGTATGACTGGATGTGTCTGATGTGTGAATGTGTGATTGTACAAGACAAGTTTCGTGCCTGGCATGAATAATAAAGTATTTATTATTATTATTATTTATTATTATTTATGTGCTGGTCCGGCTAATTAGGACAGGAGGAGGACACTGCAATGAGGCAAAGGATGATTGAAATTTCCGTTCAACATAGGCCCTGGTGACCTGGCAAGAGCTGGATTCGAACATGGGACCCAGCGATTTCCAGCCCAGCACGCTACTACTAGAAGACCAACCCCGTTTGTTTCCCTGTTATAATGAGAATCATCCTTTGACGACAGTCGACAATGACGTAATGTATAAGTCGTCTTCAAAGAAGTAGGGCTAGTTGTATTTTAAAGAAGGTTGTGGACAGGATATATAGTGTTGGGCAAAAAGCAGGCAGATACAGCTTTCTATGGGTTCTATTGAGGCATGCAGATCAGGGTCAAACATGTGCAATTATAAAGGAATATCTGCTTTGCCAACTTGAAACTAAGAATAAGAGAGCTTATGTGGCAATAAGGTAGGGGTCTCAAAGATACATTCTTTCTTTTATACTTCAGTCATGGCAAAGACCAAAGAGAATGCATATTGCGAATCATAATAGCCGATGATGTGTCGTCATCAATATTTTATATCATATCTTTAACATGAGTATCAGATAAGCTGTTTCACTGTGGCAAAACTGGACGAGGGTAACTGAGTTACCCTCGTCTCTAAAATAGCCTTGAATATTATGTAATCATGAATATGAGCTTATTAGTGATTTTACGAGTTATTCAAGTGGTGTATGACCATTATCAGGCATTCAGAACAACAGTACAAGAAAGAGCAAGTGCTGATTCAGGCTGTGTGACTCCAGAAATGGTTTAAAGCACCTCCGAAATGACGAGGGTAACTGCTTCTCGAGACGAGGGTAACTGTGACCATGCTTGTTGCTATGACGAGGGTAATTGCCCCTTGTCACTCAAGAGTAATATCCATAAACTCAAAGTGAATAGACTGCATGAATTGTCTAGACATACCCATACTATCACAAAAGCTACAAAAACTGTTATTCAAGCATTTGACGCAAACTCTTGCAGCGTACTGTATATATACATATGAAATAATTGTATCATTGTACATAGACTAGTGAGACGAGTCCCTTTGATGCATTGTTGTACAAGTATCTCATGGGCTTAACGCACTGGAGCTCAAATACACCATATATGTGTAAAGGCCTTTTCGCTAAAACAATCCATAAATATTATAATGACATTGTATTACCAATCTCTTCTGATTGTGAGGGGTTAATGGTAGAAATCAGTTTGGATCTTTAGAAATTAGAATATACTTGAGAGAAGGAATGTTGGGAAAACTTGTTACATAGTTGGGGAGCCAGTGGGCCAAAATGTGGAAAATCGTGGGGCCCGTCGGACAACATCACAAATTTGGTACCATTTTGTAGCCAGGAACTTGCCCGTCAAAATTCAGGTTGTTGTACTATCAAATTGTGGTATAGGTTTTGAGATAAATGCGTTACCATGGCAACGATGTGCTATTTTCAACAGATTTCCGAGAAACAGTAATGGTATCTTTCTTTTCATGTGGAGGACTGCACAATAATCACTGCATCTTCATTTTTGGGTCAAATCTTCAGAAGGCCTGGGGCCTTCAAATGGCATATGTAATTTATGGTTATGAAAGATATCTGTTACCATGGAAACCATTTTCTGATGCACTCTATGAAAATTACTGACTTCAACAAGTTCTGCAATGCTGCATTTACACAATATTAGGTATAATGACAAAATTTTTCAGAATAAGCGCTATCATATTCCATTCTTGCTACATGTAAAAAATTATTAAGATGACATTATATTTAATGTTGCTACGGCAACAGAAACACATGAAAGTCATATCCGGTAAAATATCTAAATTTTACTCTCAGGCTCCTGACCTGGTTCAATAGCATACAAATATGATACGTTGTCGCACATTATAATTGTACAAACTCAAATACAGACATTAAGTACATAAATTTCTTACCGTTACCATGGTAACCATTGAAAAATGCAATTTTTTGCAATTTAAGCAAAAAAATACACAACTCTGCTTTGTCAAGCCAATTAATTCGTCTTGATTGGGCAGAAACATGAAAAATGATTATGCTATCATTTTCTCAGATAAAACTTGACACTAAGAAATTCAGTTTTTAGTTGTTACCATGGCAACAGTTGAAATGTGTTGTCCTTTCCACATACAAACGAAATGTATGACCTTAGATCTGCCTGATCATGTGAATTTTTACCAACCTGACAACAACTTAACAATACAATTATATTACAAGGGATATAAGCAGATTTATCATAACATGAATTTGTTACCATGGCAACCATCAAAAAGTACCTTTTAAAGCCATTACAACGTTGATTTCACATCAGGATACTCAATTCCCCATTTTATCTATGATAAAATATGAACAATGTTATATATATATTCACACATTATCTTAAGTCAAAAGACAGTAACAATTTTGTTGTTTCTATGGTAATCACTATAAAGTGTGATAAATTATACTATTAGACTGTCCAGTCTTATGATCGGAGTATATAGAGCAAATTATTATAAGCTGTCATTTCATTCGTCCATTAATGTTATTTTGTAAGGTGACGGGGGAGGGTTGATCTAGCAGTAGCATGCTGGGCTGCTAATCACTGGGTCCAGGGTTCGAATCCAGCTCTTGCCGGGTCACCTGGGCTTATGTTGGATGACTGTATCAATCATCCTTCACATAATTGCCGTGTCCTCCTCCTGTCCTACTTAGCCTACCAAGTGCATAAATACAGGACGTAAAGCCACAATCATCCAATATTTGGTAAGATGAAAGCATGGAGACATTTCAATACGTCTTGAAGGTCATCTCCTATTGCCGCTACTGTATTGTAGTCAGCATAATTTTCATTGACACAATACATCAGGCCATTTACAGATAATTATATTGTACATAACGGGTCTCAAGTCACCTCCCTTTGGGATACCCTTTTTAACAGTTCACTTTTTTCCCCCAAAGTATCTCATTCTTTGTTTCCTGCATGATTTATAATGCCATTAGTCGGCATGCATTTGAAGAAAAACCATGTATACACATATAATTTTAACTGGCAGGTGGCTCTGCCTGTTATTTAGATTTTGTAGGGGTTTCCAGGCAATATAAGGAGATACGGGTAAATGGAGATAAGAGAAGGCTGAGCTTAGAGCAGGTAGAGATAAGAGCAGGTGGCGATAAGAGTAGGTGGTGATACAATTAGGTTGAGATAAGAGCAGGTGGAGATAAGAGTAGGTGGTGATACAATTAGGTGGAGATAAGAGTAAGTGGCGATTAGAGTAGGTGGAGACGCAATAAGGTGGCATTAACAGCAGGTTAAGATACAATAAGATGGCAATCAGAGTTAATGAGTTAAGTGGAGACAAGAGCAGATGGAGATAAAAGCAGGTTGGGACAAGAGAAGGAGGAGGCAAGAGCAGGTGGAGATAAGAGTAGGTGGAGATACAATCAGGTGGAAATAAGAGTAAGTGGAAATAAGAGTAGGTGGAGATACAATAATTTGGCAATAAGAGTTGGTTGAGATACAATGAGGTGGCAATAAGAGTAGGCAGGCAAGCAGAATAAATGGCAGGTGGAGTAAAGAGAAGGTGGATATCAAAGAAATTGGAGATTAAAGGAGATGGAGTAAAGAGCAAGTAATAAGAGTAGGCAGGTACGATTAGGTGGAGAAATGCATAGATAGAGAAAGAGCAGGTATGCTAAAATGCTATGTAATATTCTGTTGAAACATTTATTGATAATATATATTCAACCAATTTCAACTCCAGTCACCTGCAACAAAATTTTAGTGAAGCAAAGGCAATAAGTCATTTTTGTTGTGATGCTAATGGCAGTGTGATGTAATGATAATTTGGGTAAAAATCTTTGTTGGGACCAGTGCAAAACTGGTAGTCTGGCAATATATGCATGCAATGGACTTATGAACACCAGAAACATGTTCGAAGTGATTCTGGCCCAGAAATATGCAGTCAAAATAGAGCAGCAAGGCATATGCTAATGAAAACTTGAGATAGGACAACTGACATGCCAACAGAAATACTCAAACATTTTGGTTTACATAAATGATACAGAGCTACAGATAGTGCAGTTATTTTCTAGGATTCTCAAACAACGTCAGGCATAAGGTTTTTCACAGAATGTGTGTCCCTTTCATTTTTATTAAGAAACAAATCCGGTATGATGCTAATGATGCAATATTGGAGACATTGAAAAAACAACCTCCTGCTCTTATACAAAATAATATTTCAGCTATTGGTAACTCAATTTTAATAGAGTGATAGTCAAGTCTCAATGTATGGAAGAGTTTAATTGAATCAGGATCCTGCAGTAGTGTTTGTGACGCGATCTTTCAAAGAAAATGTTGGTGGAGACAAGCCATTTTCTGGGGGGTTGGCCACTTCAATGCTATTTTTGGATGGGATAAAAATAACCTGCCTCATATTTTTTCGTTAAATTTTGCTAATATCCTTGTCTATGACAAATGACAACAAGAGGTCCTGCATGTACCTTCCTGTCATCATGAATTATTGTTAAACACTGGAGACAAGAATTTGAGACTTAGCAAAGTTCGACCCAAATAACATCTACAGATGTCTGGAAAGTGCAAAACCGACTATTTACAGACCAATGAATATATATGGTTATCCAAACGTCTGTATCACTTATATTTCTGATAATCCAGACGGGATCAAATGATATGATTAGTCCATTTGAGAGCCTTTACAGACGTCTGGAATTGTTCAAATTGTTATCTGTGCAGACCATCTGTTACATCCTTTGAAAGTGTAAAAGTCATTTTTCTGTACGGCAAAACTGATCAATGCAGCTGTTTGATTCACTATGAAAAAAGGCTAAAAATATAAAGACGTCTGGAAATAGGCTAAATGTGAAGCCTACAGAAGTCTAGAAACAGGTGAAATATATAGCTTACAGATGTCTTAAAATAGCCTGTGTCTCTTCCACTTCTGGTCTGTAAGTGGTTTGAATGGCAGACGACGCATTCTACAGACATCTGGAAGAAAGCAAAATATATAGCCTACAGACATCTGCATGGTCTGTAAATCTCAACAATGGCGCTGTTTTTTATAAAGAGCACAGATGTGTTAAAATAGCATGTGTCTCTTCCCCTTCTGGTCTGTAAGTGGTTTGAATAGCATAAAACGCATTCTACAGACGTCTGGAATGAAGGCAAAATACATGGCATACAGACATCTGCATGGTCTGTAAATCTCAACAATGGTGCCGTTTTTTATATACTAGAACAAGCACTTTTTCTTATTTTCAATTTGCAAACTGGCTTTGCCACATCATCGACAGTTTTCTGTTGGTCTGCTAATCTTCTTATTTGATTAAGTATACTTTCAGTCACTTAACTAGTTTGTTTATTGTCACCTATGCTGCTAGATGTGATAAGCACTGAATCAACTGATTAAACCATAACTGATACAAACAAAACATCTTTAAGCCAGTGACATCACACAACCAAGTTGAAAGTTAATTTTGAAAATGTTTGGACCGCTAATCCGCAAACAGCTCTAAGACTCATTTCAAGATAGATATTTTCTAGCACTTACCTTACTAATTTAGAATCAATAATTTTATAGTAAATTCCACAATATGATATAAACATGCAATTTGTTATGGAACAGAAGCCCATATCAAAAACTACTTGGTAATTTGACTGTAGGCCATTTCTGGGAAGTACTGCACATGCAGATTCTCTGGAAGGTGGCAACAGACCATAATAAGACACATAGAGAAAATTGGACAGCCCTGAATGATGTCATAATTAATGACGACAATATATGACCAGTTATCATGGGAGTAATCCATTCAGTGACATTTGTGGACACACGGAAGTGTAAATAGCAAAGAAAAAATGACTGAGAATGAGATAATCCCCATGTTAAAGAGGTCTATCCTGGGTTACCAATATAAACTAGAGCTGAGATACTGATTTTGATGTATATGCCATTATGCCAAGGTATGTAGCAATATAAATTTTTGGCTTTCATCGCGTATGCGAATCCCACCATAGACATTTGGAAATGATAATTTACATCAATATATTAGCCGAGAAAGGATTATTTTCTGATATAGCTTCGAGGATACATTGGCGGAGGGGGTTGATTTTATGGTACTGAGGGTTTGGCATTTGTTTTGTTTGATGCCTACTAATAAGTTTAATATTCGCGCAGCGAAACGGCTGCAGGCCGTTTTGTGAAGCGAAATTTAGCACAAGAAAGGTTTCAAAACTCTGTGCAGTGATGGTCTCAACATCAATGGTCGACAGCGGGAAATTAGGTCAAGTGGGACCAACTTCTTATCAATGATTTAGTTACGAATTTAGCAAAACATGACATATTCATATTCAAGTGACTTAAAAATTCAATATTCTCAAGTTATATTCCCTGTATCTATAATTTTTATGGAATAGTTAATTATAAGCCTTGACAAGCTAAATTAAATTATTAACATGTGATTCATTTCATTTCAAAAAAGACAACAAGAAAACATAACAAAATTAAAGTTACATAATCTTTGTCAACTGATGATTATGTAACAGTGAGCAATTAATCTACATGCAGATCATGTTATTGTTTTTGTTATCACTATTATGTAATATGAACAATCTAGCCCAGACTTAAATTTGGCAGCTTTCAGTGTTGTCTTCCTTTTTACTATTTAGCTGATTATCTATCAATTCTATTTATCCTTAATCCTATTTATTTGCTATCCTATCTATCTATCTATCTATCTATCTATCTATCCAGCCTGTCCTCCAGCTAAATTCGGACATATTGTCTTAGTGTCAAATGACCCTAAATACAGACAATAGGTCCGAATGTGCCACTTTTCAGACAATATCTCCGAATTTAGCCTGTTTCAGCAAATAGGTCCGTTTCTAAACCAGCCCTGTAGATAGCCAGCCCAGTAGCCAGTGGAAAAGCAGGGATGCTGGCTTGTTATTTATTTAATTCTCTGGTAAGAATGGTTTTAGAAAAATTGAAGCAGCCTCTGAGCATCCACCTGTATTTGAATAGCTTGGGTTTAGGTATAGGCCTTATGGGCCTATCTTAATTCTTACAAATGCATTTGCCAAACAGACCATAAACCCGACAATCCATCATATACTGATTTCCATAAATAACACCAGGGGGAAATCACATGGGTGTGATGGTGATGCTTTACCTCCTGTATTTCTGCACCTCATTCTTTTTTTTTTTATTAACTGTTTACAGTGGCATAACTAGGGGCAGGGGGGGGGCAGTAGTGCTAATACTAAATCTATAGTTTAGCGAGTTCTTGGGGGGGGGGGCTGGGGGCACAGGGGGACCCATGCCCCCCGTAAAAAAACCGCTATAATATGAGCGAAGCGAACGGCTGCCGAAGGCAGCCGTGAGCGTAGCTCACTTAGCACAGCAAGCAGACAATGATCAGTTGACAGCACAGTGGACCAAGAAACATTGATGGTCGACAATTTATGTAGGTCAAATAGGTCCAGCAACTGAGCAATCTGTTGGTTTCGAATCCAATTCAATTAAAAAACATACCTCTTTTGTTCGTTAATATATTGTTACAATATTCCAATTGTTTTGTAGCATACATTATTCCAGTGTTTGATAATTATTTACGGCAGATGAGCGCCTGCGCGCCGTCCTCAGAACTAGGTCAGACAATTTTTGGCAGAGCCCTCCAGAGGGCACCACGTATAGAGTGCTGACTACAGTCCCCCTGGTGGCAGAATCACCAACACTATTGACAGGCTTCAGGAGTGCAGATTGGGCAGTCATGCAGTGCTAATGGCAATTAATAGACGGGACGGAGCCACCGGCTCACATGTGACTACAACTTGACTACGTTCTTCTGCTTCTTCTTCTTCTTCCGTTTGATATTCCCCCAAAAAAAAAATTTTCCAAAAAAAAAAATTTCCGAAAAAAAAAAAAAAAAAATTTCCGAGAAAAAAAAAAAATTTCCGGAAAAAAATAAAAATTTCCGAAAAAATAAAAATTTCCGAAAAAGAAAAAATTTCCGAAAAAAAACAAATTTTCCTAAAAAAAAAGTTTCTCAAAAAAAAAAAAAAGAAAAAATTTTAAAAAAAAAGATATTGTGAAAAAATTAAAATTTTGGCACTTATTGGGTCCCAGGCTGTTACTTTCCTTTAAGTTTTATTTGTACATATATATCTAGAGTGAAAACTTAAAAATCTGAATCTCAACATAATCGCTTCGCGAATCACATGGCCGTGCCATTATCATATTAGGGATATGCTAGTGGATACGTGGGGGAGGGTCAGGTTGGCCACTGGTTTGGAAGGGCGATTGCGCTACCTCCCCCGGCCCAAATTAACCCCGCCCCCACCCATGCAATTAACCCCCCCCCCCCATCCCCAGGCCCAGAATTAACTTAAGAAAGTCGAGAAAACGTAGTGGATTTCCGTACATTACTACAGCTTATCTGAAGGGGGGGGGGGGGGAGTTAAGAGCTTTTCACACTGGTCCGTGGTATAGCTGTCAAATTCCATGTTAGAATAATTGATTTTGAACTTACAAATAATGTCTGAATTGCTGTGAATAGTAATCTAGCTACGCCGTCAATAATTGATATGATTGAAATTGGGACAATGGATCTTTGAAAAAAGGAGCATTTTCCTAATATTATAAATTTATTATTTGTTGTATTTGTAAAAATTTGATAGTAATGTCAATATAATTATGTACATTGTAGAAGGAAATTTAGTGCTAAACAATATATATAAATGGTATGCCCCCATCCTCCTGTTCCATTCCACCCCTTTTGTTTCGTTAATTGGGGTAACTTCTTATCAACCCTCTTTTGTTAAAATGTGTATAATAGCACAGCGTTATTATAGTTGACCTGGTTACATATTGACAGTAATAATAATCACTTAACAATTATATAGGCCCTACATAGTATGGAAGACATTTAATTCAAGGAATTAAGTTAAATAAAGGCTGGCTGTGAATGAACGTCGAATTATTGATGTGTGTACAAAAACTGCCAAAATTAATTTCTGTAATTTACGTTTGTGACGTGTTAGCTCAGTATAAACATAATAATGGTGTAATGTTGTAACGAACTGAAAGATTCAAGATTTAAGTGTACATATTTGATTGTCTCATGTTTGATACACAAACATTAGTTGCAAGCTATATCATTTCTGTTTTGAAATACAGGTTAGTTATCTTCTGCTGTTGCTGTTCCATTGAGAAACGTTTCGGACCAATATGAATTTGAATTTGAATATAGCCCCCCATCCCCATCCCCTGTGTGTTTTTTTGTTTTCTGTTGGTGATACTCCCCTCGGCCCCCTTTCTCCTCTATATATTTGCTATTGTCCAGGTCAAGTCAGGCTGGTATTGTATCCTACATTCCTTTCTTGAAATTTTATTAATTTTTAGTCTATTTCATATTTCTTTAATTATCATAAGAGTTGTCTGTCTACTGAAAGCATGAGAGGGGTTGGGGGAAAGGACAGGAGGATGAGCGGGAAGGGAGGAAGGGAGGAAGGGAGGAAAGGAGGAAAGGACAGGAAAAGGGGAGGGAGGAAGGGAGGAAAGGACAGGAGGACGAGAGGGAAGGGAGGAAGGGAGGAAAGGACAGGAGAAGTGGAGGGAGGAAGGGAGGAAGGGAGGAAAGGACAGGAGGAGGGGAGGGGAGGAAGGGAGGGAAGGAAGGAACTTGGAAGAGGAGAGGACAGGAAGAAGGGAGGAAGGAGAGAAGGACAGGAGGAAGGATGGGATGAAGATGGGGGGGGGGAGAAGGAAGGCGGGGACAGTGCATGGAGTAGGAACCTCCCGTTTTCCAGTTTTTCTTACCCTTTACCTCCCTTCATTCTTTGAAAAAGGCAAATCACCTGTTAACACAGTATATAATGTTATAGTTATAAATATCCAATCTACAATGCATTAGGAGGCAATTTTTAGAAAATTCCCCTAAAATCTTATAGGTTAGGCCCTAATATAGACATGGACATATGAAGCAAAATATTCTAAAATAGGACCTATATAATATAGTATGGTGGCATGCGTAGTTACAGGGAATCTAACCATGAGACTAGGTTGAATGGGATTAAGGATATGGCTTAAATGCCAATAAAAAAGCATCCAATTTAAAGTGGCGTCCATTTCTGACCAAAGGTCTATCTACAAACACCCAGAGAATCTACAAATAGGCCTAGATACAAGAACAACCAGGTTTTTTAAAAATATGTCAGTTTTAGCTGCCATATTTACCATTCCAATAGGCCTAATAAATATACAGCATCCAGCGTACAGTAATGACCATATATCTATCAATAAATACCTTGAACAATCTGATTTAGTTCAGATTATATGTCTGAATAACACCAAAAACAGACAATAGCTCCGAAAAGTGGCACATTCAGAGCTATTTGCTGAATTTAGCTGTTTTTGACACTAAGACAATATGTTTGAATCTCCTGGATGACATGTTGATCTATCTATCTATCTATCTATCTATCTATCTATCTATCTATCTATCTATCTATATATTCTATTTTGATCTATTTTATCCTTCTAATAGTTTCTAGTATAGGTAAATTTCTCTTTATTTTTTAATATATCCGTCTTTCAATTCCTTTGAAACAGTAACATAACTGCCTTTCATACATTGAATATTAGATAAATTTAATGAAAGTTATGGTAAAACCATAAGTCCTAAAAAAACATTTTAAGTGCTGCGCGAATTTCATGGCTGTGCCATTTACATATTAGGCTATTAAGTCAAACCTCGATTTGACTTCTCATTTTTTTGTAAGCTCTCTTCTAAATGAGTGTCACTGATAATCAATCACTTTCAGTGTGATTTTCGTGAAACGCTTAACTGAAAAAAGAGTCCTTTATATAATGATTAAAAATTATTAGGGAAGTCCATGTTAATTTCACTAACAAATCTCTGCCAATAATAAAAGCTGTTAGGAAATACACATTTTTGCTTCTATCAGTATATATCCCTGTAACATGGACAACTCTATTCATATTCATATAAGAAAAGTAACATATTTGTTCGAAGAATTTAGCATTTCCTTCACTTGAAACCACCTTTCTTGGCAAACTAAAGTAATTTATTAAATAATTTGATGTAGATATGTAGCCAGCATTGTTATTGTCATCCATAACAAAATTTAGCTCCTAGCACATCTGAAAATTCAACTCCTTGAAGATCACAAATGTCAAATAATTACCATATTTTCATCAAGACAGCCAATTTCCGAACCTATTTTTTTAAAAACATAATTTTGCCATTCTCATGGGTCACACTCTCATATTATGTAAATACATGAGTATAAGATGGGGTCAATATATTCTTGGCTTCAATATGATGTGTTTTCAAAGAAGTAGGGGGAACGGGGGCACATTGGGACGCGGGGCACTGTGGGACGGTGGGGTTTTCTTGGATCCTGGCAAGGTATATGATATGGTACTAGTGCCATCATATCTTGTAATTTCACATCCTGATGTTTCCATGGTTTTATAGACAAATTACAGCCACATGCAGAAGTATGGCGAGCAACAGTTTGTTTTCCTACTATACTAAAGTAAATATGGACGGGTTCAATTCGAACCATTCTGTGGACAAACCATGAAAAATGAGGCTTTCTCAGTGCTTGTATGAATTGTATATATCGTAACGAACAGTTATGAATTGCTATCATGATAAACACACTAACTGGTGGTCGAGAAATTAGCATTTTGGTGTAAAAGTCATATCGGGGCTCATTGGGACAGTGAATTCGGGGCACATTGGGACGCACTTAGTATCACAAAATATAAGAGTCCAAGGCAACTGAATGACCTGGGACAGCACACAACAGGTGTTCAGGCCACAGCGAATAGAGGTATAGTGGATTACCATGCTCTGTGAACAAATTTGTCGCAATGCACTGTGTGTTACTTACATAGATGTCCGCACCCAGGACAGTTTAGGTTAAATGTTTAAGACTGTTTAAAGTTATGAACTATTGTCACTACAAGGTGTTAATGCACTGTATATTCTCTTACACTCTACTTATATGTGATATCTATTGCACATGGAGTGTTAAAATGAGTTTTTAATTGATGTCCCTATGTGCCGCGGCTGTGCCATGCTGGGGCACATTTGGACAGTCATTTTTACGACTCTCTGGCTGCAAAAGGGTAGGTGCAGTCTGGTTTATTATATCTTGCATTTAAGCTCTATAGTATTGGTGATATTCATGCAAACTTCTGAGTTCTTCAGTGCTTTCAACATTGAGCAAAATTAGTAGACGTTAAAAGCGTCCCAATGTGCCCCCCTTCCCCCTATAGTATCACATCACATCTTCTGGAATTAATTATACAGATATTTAGCAGTTGATGCCAAAAATTACATTTTCGCTGGATGAGACACATTGTGTTTACACCTATACTTTGAGAAGCAGAATAGAGTTATCTTCTTGCAGATGGTACAGAAAGATGCCTAACATCCATAGCTTTAATTTTGTATGTAGTTTATAACAATAGTACAAGTATAAGTGCTTTAATTTTCTAATAATTAAGTTCAAAGAGAAAAAAATACAAATGGCGTTTCTGTCATTTTGAGATGCCTATGTTTAAATGTGATTAAACTCGAAGTTCATCCCTATATTTTTCCTGTTATCTTCCAAGTTAATTTATTTAGGTTCTCAGGATTCCAAAAAGTATTGGTTCATTAAATTGTTGGGGGTGGGGTGTACGTAGACCAATTCTAGCCGGTGGCCTATCATATATTTATCACAGAAGCAGATTGGAATATCTGATTGAACAATGGCTATAATGACATTGTTCATTGGTTGCCATTGCAACAAATACATTTTTATACTATAATCATTCCATTTGATTTTTTGTGGTATATTTCAACTAATAACGTGCTGAGTTTACCAACAATCCAGGAAGATCTGTGCTTTGATCAATGCCATTTTTTAATCTGACAAATTTTCCTTAATGCAAAAATTCAAAAGGCCCATTTCTAAGGTTGCCATGGTTTCAGCTGAAAATAAATTTATTAGTTAGTTAGTTAGTTAAACTTTATTTTTATAGTCACACGAGATACATAAATACATAAATGGAGCAAAACATGGATTAGATGAAATAACAGATCTCCCAGCCCACACGGGCTTATGTGTGACCTATCACAATATATATATGTGGTTTGGCGCGAGGGTTTTAAGTGCATAAAAAATTTAAAGAAAGAAAAAAAAAAAAATAAATAGATGAATTTAAATAATAAATAATAATAATAATAACTAAATTAATTATTAATTAATGGATAATAAAAATAACGGAAATACCAATAGTAAATAAGTGATACCAGTAAGAATTGAATTACAATTATCTATGTAACTGGGTAATTTGTTTTTTTTACAAGCAGAGTTATTTTCTAAAATTACTAATTGAAACTTTCAATAGAACCATAATAGAGTATTTTCTTTAAACTGCTAATTTTACAAATAAACTGACATTTGCATCAGACTACAGATGGTTCTGCCAGATGTTAGTCACAAGTTGTAAACATATTTTTGTCTGATCTCAAAAATATTTTCAAGATACTGACCAGTGTGGTTGATGCATTGCTTAGACATAATTACGTTCCATTTTTCATTTAATGTTTTTATCATAGATAAAATGGGGAATTGAGTATCCTGATGTGAAATCAACGTTGTAATGGCTTTAAAATGTACTTTTTGATGGTTGCCATGGTAACAAATTCATGTTATGATAAATCTTCTTATATCCCTTGTAATATAATTGTATTGATAAGTTGATGACAGGTTGATTGAAATTCACATGATCAGGCAGATCTAAGGTCATACATTTTGTTTGTATGTGGAAAGGACAACATATTTCAACTGTTGCCATGGTAACAACTAAAAACTGAATTTTTTAGTTTCAAGTTTTATCTGAGAAAATGATAGCATAATCATTTTTCATGTTTCTGAACAATCAAGACAAATTAATTAGCCTGACAAAGCAGAGTTGTGTATTTTTTTGCTTAAATTGCAAAAAATTGCATTTTTCAATGGTTACCATGGTAACGGTAAGAAATTTATGAACTTAATGTCTGCAGTTGAGTTGGTACAATTATAATGTGCAACAACATATAATATTTGTATGCTATTGAACCAGGTCAGGAGCCTGAGAGTAAAATTTAGATATTTTACCGGATATGACTTTCATGTGTTTCTGTTGCCGTAGCAACATTAAATATAATATCATCTTAATAATTTTTTACATGTTGCAAGAATGGAATATGATAGCAATTATTCTGAAAAAATTTTGTCAATATAACTAATATTGTGTAAATGCAGCATTGAAGAACTTGTTGAAGTCAGTAATTTTCATAGAGTGCATCAGAAAATGGTTTCCATGGTAACAGATATCTTCCATAACCATAAATTACATGTGCCATTTGAAGGCCCCAGGCCTTCTGAAGATTTGACCCAAAAATGAAAATTCTGTGATTATTGTGCAGTCCTCCACATGAAAAGAAAGATACCATTACTGTTTCCCAGAAATCTGTTGAAAATAGCACATCGTTGCCATAGTAACGCATTTATCTCAAAACCTATACCACAATTTGATAGTACAACAACCTGAATTTTGACGGGCAAGTTCCTGGCTACAAAACGGTACCAAATTTGTGATGTTGTCCGACGGGCCCTACGAATCTCCTTAAATATTGCACTTTTTTGGACCTGGCTCCCCAACTAACAGTCAAGAGCTGACAGAAAGGATGTGGAATGTTCCATGTGAGTTCATATCCCTACTCTTGTCATTTTTAAACTTATGACTCATCAGTAGTTGTTGAGGACATTATCCTGTATATTCAATGCTATCATCACAGACATCACCAATGACAGATTGGCAGTTCAGTTCGATGGCATCGATAGCACCTGTTGTGATGTCATTGATGTCTACAAACAACTTACTATATATATAGTACTTGTAATTTTTCGACTGTAACACTTTGGGGGTCATGCTGTTTCACCTATCTCATCAGACTTTTACTATCTCAACTTTAATTTAACTGGTGTTGAAGAATTTTAAATTCCCCCTGCTGCTCTGACAACAGTGCAGACTATAGTGACAGCCAGAGCGAGTGTTTAAATAAATTAAACAGCTCAAAAACACAACTGAGAGTGAGGGAACATAGGCAGGAAGAAAACAACGAAGAAGGAAATAAAGAAGGAAAGAAAGAAGGAAAGAAAGAAGCAAGGTAGGGAAAAGGGGGGAAAGGATGAAAAATAGATTACATCATAGATAGATAGGCAGGTATATAGGTAGGCAGGTAGCTAGCTAGATAGCTAGATAGCTAGATAGCTAGATAGATAGATAGATAGATAGATAGACAGATTTTTATTTGATTTGATTGATCAGAACATACATGTACATGATATTTAATTTCATATAGGGGAGAAAAGGTTGAAAACTTATATTATATTATAAATATATATACCCCCCCCCCCTTCCAGGAAATTTATATCATGGATATGTATGTTTATTTGTTTTAAAGTCAAGCTTAAAGGACCCCAGAAAAGTAAAAATGCTGATTTTGCTGTGGCATTTTTTATCAGAAGTTTGAAATATAAAAATTTAGAGAAAAATCAAGAATATTCAATCGAATCTGAATTTGAATGAAGTGTGGATTGGTCATACATAGTAACATGAAATTGATTGTAACGCTGAAAGATGCAAATCCATGTAGATAGATTGACAGGTAGATAGGAAGATAATCTATCTAGAAGACACCTCTGAACGTGCATGAAACGTTTCTATTTGAAAATTCAGCACCTGAGACTCCACTGACTTCAGTGTTATTGCCTTTATTGAAAACCATTATTGCTCTTTTGTAATGCCTCACTTGACTGTGTGGAAAACAGGAGCTTCAATGTTGCACTGTTAGGCTAACAACTAATACATATGTACTTCCCTCGAGGGGAAGTAAGGATCTATAATTAATAAGTTCAACAGTGCAACATTGAAGCGATATGGAATTGATCTATGGTGTTCAATACAAAAAAGAATTGATAAATTATGAAAGAAGGTGGTATATGTCATTACAAATTCTTGGTAAAATGCTCATATAGGGGAACGAGGGGCAAAACGGGCCGCCTAACTTCGAAGGCCTGCTGTACCAAGGTGGTGTATCATGCGAATGCCAAATAAGGTCTGATCCATGAAGAAGTACCAATACCACTTGCTCAAAAACAGAAAAGTGCTTTTTTAACGGTTTCAATTCAAATTTTCCCCTATTTTCAAAAATGCAACTTTATCCCGTTTTGCCCCATGCTTGGGGCAAAATGGAATTTCATGTGGGGCAAAATGGGAAGAAATAAAGACACAAAAGTTCTGCAATAAATCAGCTGTTTTTATAACAGTCTAACTAAAAGGCATGTTAACAAGCAGAAATGCATTAATTTACCTGATCGCAATGTAAGAATATTGCAGAATACTGAGAGTAAACATAGCAATAAACAATGAAATCAACATCTCAATACATAGCTGAGGAGTGATGCTAGAAATTATGAATTCTATGTAATTACATTGTATTTGACAAGGTATTTAACCTTAAACATTAGGTTACAAAAGAAACAAAAATTATGTGGAATTTTATGAAAATGCGACATTTTTATGAATATTCACATAACTCAGATTTCCAAGTTTTCTTCATAATTTAACAATTTAAACTGGTATTGGATTTGACTATGCTTTTTGAAAGGTAGTTACATTCATTTCAGTTTAAAAATACAGGGTTTTACCACTAAGCCTAAATCCTCAAGGAATTATTGATGACATGGACTAGCTCCACAAATCTCTAGTGATTTTTCAAATTTTTGCCTGTTATATAGCCAGAAAATGTATCAATTGTCTCAAATTTCATGGTTGAATTGACCCAATGGCAAGCTTCAACCTCTTCTAGGCTGGGATAGCTTTTTTGTGCTTTCCATTTTGCCCCCGCAGGAGGACTCCACTTTGCCCCAACCATGCAGGGTATATTAATAATGACATACTTACACATGGCTAAGCACCAGACTACATTTTTTTGCTTAATAAGCAAGCTTAGTAGTCCTTTCATAACACTGAATATAAATTATTCTGCTGGGAACGTCATTGGAGGTACTACAGCATTTCCAAAAATTATGATTTTTTTTAAGAAAATCAATCAAAAACTTCAAATTAACATAGCTGTATCCCTGTAACATTCTCATCCACAAAACTTACAGGAAAAGTTGGTAATGTGTCCTATTTTATTTACCAACCGAAAAATTAGAAGGCAGGTCAAAACGTTCCGAGAAAACGCAAAAAACCGTTTTGCCCCGCCGGTCCGTTTTGCCCCTCGTTCCCCTATATGGAGCAACTCTGGCTTTTCATCTTACATGAAAAATTAAAATGTTCAACATCATTTTTAGTTCATGCAACATTGAGTCAGTGATATTCTTTTGATTTTATAAATTTAACCATGTATACCATTTTTGTACCCCCTGTACATATGTAGTTCGAGCATTGCTTCTGATCCCAGAAACGCATATAATGCCATCTTATATTATGCAATGTCCACTTATACCAATTTTAAAACTTTGAGTATGAGCATTTCCTTTTGTGACTTTGCATCTTCCATTTGCACAAGGATTTGTTGATCCAATTTTGAAAAAAGTATAACAAATGTATTCCATACCTTCCAGTTATTAAGGGGCCGACCAGACGATAGTTAGGGGGGGGGGCTATGCACTGTAAAGACTAACGCCATGAAAACAGCACTTTTTGTGCTCTTGGGGTAAAGTCATGTATCTCACCAGATATCCCTTATTTGACACTGAAAGTGGTGTCAAATTTCCCAGATACCTTCCAAAACTCTCAGTATGTGACTTTGTGGTTAGGGGTGAAATAACTCCACCCTGAGAGACTCCAGCAACAAAATTAAAATAAAAACTTCAAAATTGATTGTGATTTAAATTAATTATCATTACTCAAGACAAGAAAACATTTAAGATGACACCAAACTCGGCATAGTCAGCTTTAAAATAACTTTTGAAAGTAATATCCTTTATTGGCCTATTCTGCATAGACCTTCAAGTGGCAAGTTTTTGTGCTCATTTGGACACATGTGCAGAAACCACAACATCTGTTTATTGTTAAATATATACAGATAAGCTTAACCACTAAAGGGCAATAAGCTGCATTCCCCTCTCCTCCTCTTGGAAGGATTTTATTACCCATTTTGGCGTTCGTCTCTACAGTGTATGGACTTTACCCCCGGGACAAACTTTTTTTTTCGTTTGCGACTCGCATGTGAACTCGCGACAAACCTTTTTTATCAGAATTTTAACGGTACCCTAGCTACAGGTAGAAACAAACTTTTTTTTTTTCCATGTGCTGAACAAACTTTTTTTTTTCTGTGTCAAGTGGGAAACAATCTTTTTTTTTAACCAAATACCCATAGCCCCCCCCCCCCAAGGTCATCTGGTCGGCAGTTACCCTCGTCAGCAAATGCAGTTACCTTAGTCATTCAATTTGGAGAAAAACAGTTACCCTCGTCCTTCTTTAACATGGGATCCAATGGGATGACCTAGTTTTTTCAATTAATTTTGAGAAATTGAGACGAGGGTAACTCAGTTACCCTCGTCCAGTTTTGCCACAGTGTGTTTGATCAATCATGATCAAGAGAAGAAATATGATTTCATCGTAAGTCAGATCACCCAGAAGCATAACAGTGCTTCTTGTAAATATTACTGAGTAAGTGAAACGAGTGATGTTTTGTCATTGAGTCAATGACAAATGTCCTCAGCGAAACTGCCTGAAGATGCATATTTTTTGTATCGATATCTTAATCTGTAAAAAAACTTACATTTAAGTATACTTCACAGTACATCGATTCATCAAGGTTAGGAAAATCTAGTGCGAAACTTTTTCCGTGTGAAACGTCATCAAAAATTGTGTACAATCTCAATAGGGGACTCAATGCAAAACTTGGCCTAAAATCCTTAATAAACGTCCGATTTTCAAAATTTAAAAACCTACATATATCAAATCAACTCCTCCGAATTCAATGCACTTATTCATTTTCCTCTATTTGCAATATTAACTTCGCAAAAAACATTTTCGCCGCATTACGCAGCAATGATACAAAGTTCCACTGACCACAGGAAACCAGTGGCAGATTCATGGTTTTTTTTTTGGTGGGTGGGTGGTGGTATTTTTCAGGCCTGACATCACACACTATTAAATAGTACTGAAAAACATGTGCACTGAGCATGTGTGAACAATTAACAAACTAATATCCAAACAGGTGATTTTAAATATATAGCTGAAGTTTTTTTAATTTTTTGTACAAATCCTTGGTTATTTATATATTTTCAC
The DNA here is from genome assembly GCA_026936325.1 of Platynereis dumerilii. Classification (NCBI taxonomy): domain Eukaryota; kingdom Metazoa; phylum Annelida; class Polychaeta; order Phyllodocida; family Nereididae; genus Platynereis; species Platynereis dumerilii. Next base: position 44,478,196 of record JAPTHN010000006.1, on the reverse strand, counting down.
GAAACAAGGGGAGGGGCTCTGGATTTTTTCTAAGGGTGCTTATTTCATAGAAATGCCTACTTTAAGATATCAAAACCTTTTATTACATGCCACATACCCTAAGGTTCATGGTAAGATCGATACAGTACCCTTTTTTAAGGGTACTTTTCTTGTTATTATTATTAGGGCATTCTGCACTATTGTTACTGGTCTTCTCTAGAATCTTGTGGACTAATTTCGAGTCAAAATACTGCACCAATTTCATTCAAACTTTGCCCACGGGGTTTAATTTGCCTACAATTGTGTTGATCAACTTTACAGGAACAAGCACATTGTTTAAATACCATTTTAGAGACCCAGGAAAACCATCCTAGAAAAACTGAAAAGAGGGAGTCCTGTGATGTCATTGAGGGGCTTCCCCACCCTAGATCTATTTATAGCTCACAGAGAATTTGCCAAAACTACAAGAGGTCAGCAATTAGGACAAAGCGCTGCTACATGCTTTATCAATGTGTTGCTACTGTTGTAATAAAAAAAGTGTTGTATGCCCTATTATGTGGTAGCAACAGTTAAACAAGATAACCAGGACTTCTCATCAGTATATAGTTAGATGATGTGCAGAATACCCTTTAAAGTGCCTTGTGAAAGTTATTTTTCATGTGATGAGATGCGACATACTGGGTCATAATGAGCTATAATGGACGATATTTCAAGCATGTAGGATAAGGGGGAATGTTAATTTTCTTTGCTATAGTTAGAGGTGGGTTAAAGTTTTTGATGTTATAAATGAAACACAAGGCCAAAGGTGAGAAGGAGGATTCAATTATTTAGATTTTGATCCGTATGTAACTGTTTGTAGAGAGATTTTGACCCATATGTAACTGTTTATAGAGAAATTAAATTGGCAGCCATTGTGTCCCATATGCTTTAAATATCATCCTTAAACACCCAATATGGTGTTGTTTTTCATCAGATGAATATCATTGCTTCCACAAGCAGTTAAGAGATAGATATGATAAGTGCAGCCCTCTAAGCCCAGTTCTGGGCGCTCACGAGGGTTCATTGGTGAGATGGGAGAGAGAGTGGGAGTCCTCAACATGTTACACATTTACCCCATGTAAGGGATCTTTTATTTGACCAGTACAGATATTGATACAAGGGGCCATCAATTTGATGTCTCATTTGAACGACATCCAGCTAGGATTTTGCATTGAAAATTTTGGGTTCCCCATCCGGGGTTTAACCCATGCAGGCAAAGACCTTCAGGGGAGCAGGCGGGCATGCACCTCAGCCCCTTGGCCACACAGCTGCCAACCAGTTTGGTTGAGGATGTTAAGCATTGACCCAATGGCAAAACATCACCCTTTTCGCTTGCTTACAGGTGGCACTGTATCTTTTAGTTTGTGAAATAGCAACAAGCAGTGAAGCCCTACAACAAAATGGGCCAACAAAATTTAAGCTTCTCTGATCTTCTCGTGGCACTCATTCTTGGGTTGATCGGCAGGACGAAACAAAAATATCTGTTATCTCAATTCTTTATTTGATACAACCTACCCTGTGGCACAACTTACCCCAGTCTTAGAAGTGGTTATATTAAGTGATCAAAGTGCTTGGGACAATTAGGCATAATCAGTTTATTTCAAATTGATCCATAGAAGTATGCAAAAAAAGAAATTGATTAACAAAATAAATTGCATATAAAGATTGGCTTGCTCACTCTTTTTGCTGCGTCTCTGTGTGTACTGGTAACGAGAAAATTTGACACCGCAACACAAATCAGTAATGATAGCGATTCCTGAAAGTATTTGATCAGACAGTGTGTACCATGGCAAATAGGCCCTATCTTCTGGGCAGTGTCTGTCAGCATCAGTTTAGCTGCACTCACAGCAGTGACAAGGCACTGGATGGAGCTAGAGTGCAGCTAACTGAGCTACCTATGTTTCCTATGTTGTTTATAGGCAGACAGTGCAACAGTGTGATTGGGCAAGCACTGGTTATCCACAGTGCACTGCCAGCCCATGGCCCCAGGATCCTGCACAGCCTGTAGGATGTTATTTGGTTAATATATATTCATATCCAGTGGTAGACTCCTGTAATTGGTTACAGACTCATCAGGATAATTTACCCAAAACATCACATTTGGATTACTTGAGGTGCTGCTGCTGCAATGGCCTGGGACTCATCCTCAGAACTTTGGAGGCTCCTTATCAGTTACTTCATCTCCAGCCAGAACCCTTACAGAGGTAAGTCCATTCTATTGCTACAACTACATGTATTAACTTGTCTTCCTGCCTTTAAACTTAACCTCTAACTGTCCAGTACTATACAAATAATATCTTCTTTCCTTAACTAAAAATCAAACTTTCCAATGCTACAAATAAAATATTATTTAACCTATAAACTTAACCTCTAGCTTTTTCATCCATATGTTTAATCTCACCTCTTAACTTAACCTCTAACTTCCCAATACTATACAGATATTATCTACCTTTTAAACTTAACCTCTGACTTAACAATATTAGGCATTATTATCAGTCCTCTTGACTTAACATCTAACTTTCTGATACTTGAAATGCAAAAATTCTTAACCTAACCTCAAACTTTCCAATACTATACAAACGTTATATACCCTCTGAACTTAACTTTAACTTTCTGATACTATACAAATATTATCTAACCTCTAAACTTAACCTCTCACTTTCCAATACTTAATGCACATAATCTACCTTCTAATTAATATCAACCTGTAACTTTCCAAAACTTAAAATGGAAGAATTATCTAACCTCTTAACTTAACCGCTAACTTTCCGATACTATACAAAATAATTAATATCATCTACCCCATTAACCTAACCGGTAACTTTCTAATACTTTGAATACAATAATTATCTAAACTCTTTGAAAATCCTTTGCCAGATCAGCCAAATGTCATTAAAGTTTGTCAATCGACCAAAGAACTTGACAAATAAACTTAGTCATTTGACTGAACCCATTGAAGCACTTCGTCACAGGTTAGTCAACTGACAAATCACATAAATTAGTCATGCCTAACATATTTTGACATAGTAAATTTCTTTTTAAAAATTGGCCATTTTGAGTGAGCATTTGACTCAAAAAGATTTTCATTTTTTCTTTGTTTCTATCTTTCTTTGTTTCTGTCTTTCTTTGCCTCTGTATTTCTTTGCCTCTGTCTTTCTTTGCCTCTGTCTTTCTTTGTTTCTGTCTTTCTTTGTTTCTATCTTTCTTTGTTTCATTCTTTCTTTGTTTCTATCTTTCTTTGTTTCATTCTTTCTTTGTTTCTATCTTTCTTTGTTTCTGTCTTTCTTTGTCTGTGTCTTTCTTTGCCTCTGTCTTTCTTTGCCTCTGTCTTTCTCTGTTTCTATCTTTCTTTGTTTCTATCATTCTTTGTTTCATTCTTTCTTTGTTTCTATCTTTCTTTGTTTCTTTGTTTCTTTGTTTCTGTCTTTCTTTGTTTCTATCTTTCTTTGTTTCTGTCTTTCTTTGTCTATGTCTTTCTTTGTTTCTGTCTTTCTTTGTTTCTGTCTTTCTTTGTTTCTATCTTTCTTTGTTTCTATCATTCTTTGTTTAATTCTTTCTTTATTTCTATCTTTCTTTGCTTCTGTCTTTCTTTGTCTGTGTCTTTCTTTGTTTCGGTCTTTCTTTGCCTCTGTCTTTCTTTGTTTCTATCATTCTTTGTTTCTGTCTTTCTTTGTTTCTGTCTTTCTCTGTCTATGTCTTTCTTTGTTTCTGTCTTTCTGTGCCTCTGTCTTTCTTTGTTTCTGTCTTTCTTTGTTTCTATCTTTCTTTGTTTCTGTCTTTCTTTGTCTATGTCTTTCTTTGTTTCCGTCTTTCTTTGCCTCTGTCTTTCTTTGTTTCTGTTTTTCTTTGTTTCTGTCTTTCTTTGTTTATAGCATTCTTTGTTTCTGTCTTTCTGTCTTTCTTGTCTTTACTTTATAGGCCTACATGTGTGCTCTCTTTTCATTTCTTTTTTCTTATTTATTTTTGTAAAGACCACATCAAGGTGAAATTGGGTGATCTATTTTTGAACATGTATATAAGATGACAGTATGCACATAGTTTACCGAAATGTGTCAACTGAAAAATAGTAGCAGCTGAAGACTAACTAGCAAATATATAGAAGTTGTAGTTTCAGTTAAAAATGTAAAGCAGTATAATAAACTGACAGATCACATGAGTGATAGGTACTAATAGACTATGCTATCACCCATCAACCTCATTTATTAACTATTTTGTTCAGCCCATTTTTTCAGTACTATGTACTAGTATACATGTAGGCATATGCTCATTTTTCTAAGTAAGCCAAAACAAACCAGAGTCAGGTTAAGAGGTGTTGGACTTAGGACTGACATGTGATGTTAAGGCCTTTAAGGACGTCCAACCTTCCATCTCCTGCTACACAAGACCCTGGAATGGAAATCTAAGAACTAGAGCATCTGGATAGAGACCAGACTGTCACAAAACTAGTACTAAGTACATGCCATCACCGGAAGAGGAATCTCTTCTTTAATTTCTTCGATAGACTTCGTATATTTCATAAACACTGTTTCGTGTTCTTTGTAAACTGTGCAAAGTTGTTTGCATAAAACCTTTATTTATATCCTGCTTGAAGAGAGAATCACATAATGACTTGTGACTCAATGAGAAATCACTGTACATAATGGTAACAAGCCCAGAGAAGCCCTGTTGTTGCGAAAGTAATAAATCAAGGCACAATAGATGGCAGTGTACTTGTCAATTTAATAATGGAAGTAAGAATAGAGAAAAGAAGAGGCATGTAGATTGAATAGTAAAATCTAATTGGCAGTACAGGGCTGATGGGCCTATACAAGAGGGTATAGAGCTGTGAACAAAGCACAAACTTCTGACAAATCAAGTTCTGTTACAGATATAACAAGACACAGGTCTACATCACAATTTCAAATCACTTTTTAAAATATGCTGTCAGTCAATCTATCAACCAATGCAGGTACGTATCAAAGCTAAACAGGATTTTCTTGCTCCTTTGAATAATATAATTAATGATGATAGATATGACTTATCTATTTAATAGTAGGCCTATATAAAACATTTTTGAATGGATCAACTTGACAGTAATATATTTCGCCAGTGGACATTTTTTTAAATCAAGACAATAACAAGTAAAAAGCGTTTAAAAAAATAGGGACCATATGACCTATATAATCTATAAATTCCAATTGAATTAATTAAACTCCTAAATTGAACTAAAAACAGGATCTATGATTACAGGCTTGTATGATTAAATCGCCTTATCATCTTCTATATATTGGCCTACCCTTTTTTAAAAATCTTCCTCATAATTTTCTATGAATAGTTTGTCTAACTTTGCCCACTGTTTTTATGGTTTCTTTGCATATGAGCCTATATATGTGATAAATTATGCAGTTTGACATGAACAGAAGCTAAACTAAACTAAACTGGCACCTTTGATTGAATGTAAATTGTGTAATAGAATTGGGATAATTTTACTTCTCAGTGGTTCAATTGTTGTCTAGGGGAAATTAAGCTATATTTTGCGAGTGAAAAGAATTCTTTGCAACACAATATGTGACAACCCACTTGTGTCTCGAAGATTTTTCCAAGGCCTTTTTGGGTTGCCTTCTAATGTCACTCTGCCAAATTCACCTGCAGCAAGCAACATAATGAGAAAACAACTGCCCCCCAGTGGATCAGTAAGCATTCTCAGCCAACAATTGAAATGAATACATATAGATTATTCACCACTGGAGAGGATGGATGGATGGATGAGTGGGGCTTTACGTCCTTTATTTATGCACTTGGTAGGCTAATTAGGACAGGAGGAGGACCCGGCTAATGGCGGCTATAAGGCGAAGGATGATTGACACAGCCATCCAACAAAGGCCCAGGTGACCTGGCAAGAGCTGGATTCGAAACCCTGGACCCAGCGATTGGCAGTTCCCCATGCTACCACTAGACCAATCCTCCCCCCTACCAGTACCACTGGAGAAAAAATATGTGATTTATCAACCGATGACTTTATCCCGAGGTGTGCCAAACACATATTCCCGATTCCATGCAACTGGCTTATACCATGCATGAGACAATTCAGCTAGTCAAACATGCGATGATGAATGTACAACTAAGAATATGGGAATTATCGCAATGAAATACTGGCATGTGATTGGCTGACAGAAGTGTCGTAGTCAGGCGGCATTTGTTAAAATTGCAAGGCTACTTTAGACAAGCTGCCAACTCTAGTTTTTCACTTGAACTTTGTGGTTCACACTATAATAAAGGTAATCAAACTTGTTGTCAACATCACACATTGATTTTTAATTATTTTGTAATGAAATCAAATTACGGTAATTAATTAGCATAAAATCGCAATTGGATACAGCTTTGTAGTCAATATGTGCATCATAATGCATGTAATATTATTAATTTTTCTTGATGAATGATCTTATCATTAAGGTGCCAGTCTGGTGGATAACTATAGATATCATGATTATTATAATATAAGTGAATTTTTTACAATAATGACCAATTTGGTGTCATAAATTACAAATTTGTTTTGAGTGTCGAGGTTAATCAAAACCACAAGCACAGGCATTTCTCTGGTACTTCTACAGACTATGAAATATCAAATAGTTACAAGAATTGATAATTAGGATCATCAGTGATTTATGCACATATCTTAATTTGCTTCCATGCTCAATTGCTCATGACCAATACCCAGGGAAGAGTTGCCGGGATTCCAATCTCAGTGTCACAATTGGATAGCTTCATGTTTGACTTCAAATTGTTCTTAGGAGAAGACCCATCTAATCCAAAGTTCTTCGTTTTCATCTATTGAGAAGGGGTAGTAAATGGTGATGGCAAAATGAATTCCCTTAAGCATATAAAAACAATACTAATTGTATCTTATCATTCTTAGGTGCAACAAAAAAGTTAAGTACCCGTGTCTCCTACCACCAAACTTCATCTTGTGATTGAAAATCTTCTGTGATTAGTTGTCATGATCTTCAGACTGGTAGTCTAAAGATTTAAATGAAGAAAGGAAAGTTTATTTTGTGCTTCTGAACTCTTGAACTGGTGAAGTTACTCAGATCTTGCTTAGCACCACCTTCCAAAGATATTTGGAATAGCATTAAGCAAGCTTTTCGCTGATTGTATTTGCCTTTTTAGTATTTGCTTTTTAGAAATTACTGGTGATCTCAGAATTTGCAGTGGTCAAAATTCCGTCCAATTGGAAAACATGGACACTGTGAATGAGTATCCTCAATAGGAGCATTTTGAAGAGAATAGGTCGATTGTCCTCAGAAATGGAAGTTTTATGGCATGTTAGTGTGATTAACTTATTTTCTAAGAGTTCAACCAGCTTTTCTCTACCATCAAAGACAAGTTTAGCTAACAGTAACATTACCTCCAAAGTCTGATGTCTGCTGCTGAAAACTGTCTCGAACGCATTGTACATTGCTTGTATGTTACAACTACAAAGCATGGATCCTCAAGCCTGGAAAAGTTTGGATGACAGCAACAATGATATTTTGTCATTTCATAAAATGACATTTCATTTACAGCCAGATCTGAATCAATAGCACAAGATGATGAATATGGCTATCTTTGACTCGCAGTCAGTGGTAATGCTCATGAAAAGTATATTTCTCCATTGCATTCTGCCGTTCCAGGGTTGTACAAGAAATAAAAAGATAATTCTTGAGTTGAACCATGACAGGCATGTTCACTTCATCATGAGTGATGGAATGGAAGGAAGGAGCAAGATGACCCTGAATGTTACCAAAATTGTCTAAATCCTCACTAAGTAGAATAATCCCTCAAACAAGACCTATGTTATACATTTAATGCAATGACCTAAGTTGCTGTAACAAGTCACAAGTGCAGTGTGATATTGGGAATGGTTGGCACTTGGCAGCTATTGCAAACATTTATTTCTATGAGAATGGTCAAATTCTCTGAACTTTGAAAATTCACAAAGCACGTGAATGGCCCACAGGAAACCACCAGGTGAGAGAGACAATTCCCTTCCGGGTAAGCTGTTGTGGCTAACTGTCAACCAGAGTTTATCTGATTATATGGCCTAAAAGACCAGGAACCTCATCTTCCACCACAGAACCAAAGGTGGAACCTAACCCCCTGCACAGGACTATCCTTTTATTTGAAAGTCATATCTGATTATAAATTTATAATGTATCAGGAACCTCATCTTCCACCACACCTTCTGGTCAAGACATGGGTATCAGTTGAATGAATGCTACTATTAGCTAGTTTTTGTACTCCTGTCTGATCAGTAGGCCATATCTAAAATGAAAGATGAACACAATTTCGGAAGAGGGTGACCAACTGGTCATCTTAAAAGTATTTGATGTCATGCATAAGTATCCAGATACAACTCTTTGTGTGTTCTCAGTGGATACTGCCTTCAATCTCTTGATAGCCTTTCATGTATAACCACATATTCCTATAATTAGACAACCTTGGTTAGGAGTAAAGTTGGGTGATTATGCATACAAGACACCTATAGATAGCTGAATTGGTAAGGAGAAAACAGAGCTGATGATATGATAGTGTTTTTTAAATAAATAATGTGAAAATACTGGCTCATTTTATTAAAAGGCATTCTGCAAGCAGATGACACACAACATCTATGATCCATAATTTGGAGTCACAAGCAATGAGACAGAAATTTGACAGTTGAGATGGGAACCACTTTCCAAAAAGGAAAGGAGGGAAAACAACTGCCCCTGGTATACAGTGCACTGATTCCCCATACGTGTACATTTTCAGCATACTAGAATACATGTCCGCGACAGGCCACATCTTCTACTATCTGCTGATTACTACTGGTTTGCTAGTTTACAAGTTCTTAAAAGAATCTTTTACTGCCACCCACCCATAATCGCATATCACCGTGACCTCAGAGCATCTTGTCTGGTGCCCAAGACAGCCACAAGACTTGCTTTTACAGTCCAGGATCATCTTTAAGCAAAAAATAGAAGCTTAGAATGGAGGTACATCCCCGTACGCCAACATATATATATGTTATTGGAAGAATCCCCAGGACAGAGTCCGACAGACCATCACATGCAACCTTTAGTCCTGATATATGCATCCAAACAAGAGATTTGTTTCTTTTTAGTGTCACATTAATCAAAGGTGATGTCTAAGGTTTATTTATGACCTTTAAAGTTTTGAAATAGTTTTCAACTGATATCTCAAAAAAAAGTTATTTACCTAGGGGGCCAGAGGGTTCAACCAGACACGAGCTTCTGTAAAAGGTTGTGTAATATGGATGGATTAATTAATTATTATCCTTCCAAAAAGTATGTAGAATTTGAAAAATCTTGCAAAGTTGGTATGTGACCTCACACTGTTGGGACATAGTGATTGGCTGTGGTGAGGAGTGTGATGCAGTGTTTGCATATGATGTAGTGTGGAGAATAGCCATATATGGTATGTGACATAGTATGAATGTTTTATCAAGCATAACTGAGTAAAAGAAGAAGATTACAAACTGTGAAATTCAATAAATAACTGTTACTCATGATACTCATAAACTGTCTAATCTGAATGTTGTTTACAGATTGCTGCCAGTGGCACAGCTAGGGTGTCCCAAGAAGGGGATACACAGTTTTACATTTTTTGTTGGATGGATTCACCCTTGTGTATTATATATTTTTGAAATTATGATCATTATTTTTGTATGCCCTTGGTTCAGGGTTGAGGGGCAAGCCCCTTACCCCTCATGCCCAAAATTATCATGGAAGAGACAGGAAATGCAGAGCACTGCATTTTCACCAAATGTTATTTCCCCCCCAGGCCATTTCTACATTGTAGATACGCCCCTGCTAGCCACACCTTTCAGTGTTTGATTTCTACACACATGGCTTGAAGCCTGTATACTACCTCATAGATTTGATATGACATACTATGCAGAGTGAGCCATGATTGGCTGAACAACCTGTGACCTCACATGGAACACCTGATTTTCAATGCTAACCTATGGGAACTACCATATGATGTCACACTTCAACATTACAAGAAAAAAATCACTTTCTATATACTTTTTGGAAGGATAATAATTAGACCCTCTGACAGGGACAACTGCCTTTCCAAACAGGTGCTCTGTCCATGTTACACTCGTTCTTTATTAACTTGCTCTCTATTTCTATTATCTGTTCATGTGATACATCAAATTAGGGGTAAAACCCCACATCAGTCACCAGTTTGACCACCTTGACACAAACTTTTTGAACACAATCGTTTTATTTTAAACAGTGTAAAGTTTATAGATACAGCAACCGGTTGCCACTCACTGGTAAACAGAGGAAGCTGTTATTGAGTGAATCCAGATTCATAATGTCAGATGTCGAAACTGTTATCACAGGCTTTGTTATTTCTCATATTATCATGATTCTTCAACATAGGGGTCATAAATCACCTCCAATCCCCCTGAAACCATCATATTTGGATTCCTTGACCCGAAATACCCCTAATTTGATGTATCGCTTGAACAAATAAGAGAAATAGTGACCGAGTTAACAAAGAACTAGTTTACGGCGGCCATCTTGGACGCCATCTTGAATAACATGGATTGAGCAGCCAATTTGAAAGGTTGTGGACCTGAAGGATGTTCCTAAGGGTCTAAGCATCCAATCCATATGCTACAACCTTTCACAGCAGTTAAAGTGTGGTCGTCCAAAAAATTGGCATCCGGCCCCCGAGGTATTTTTTAGCTTTTTTGATGCGAAACTTCATAGCGTGAAAAAATAATTAATAAAGCCAATGTAGACATGACAACAAGCTTAGATTTATTCCTTGGAATGTTAATGAAGATATAGCAGTGAGAAATCAAAGTTGGCAGGCACTCCAAAGTAGATTACATATGCCGCCTGACTAAATGGTATAATATATAAACTGAATTAGCAGCCAAAGAGAGTCAATGAGTCATAGAAACATAAAAAAGGGATTTGATAACTTTCTTTTGCTGTTCACCGTTCAGAAGTCAGTATACTCAAACAGTGTTAAAAGTAATTGGTGTAACTGTATCTGCTTGATTTGTAGGCTATCTGCAAATGTTTGTGGCTAAAGCATATTTGGATTTACTAGCCCTAGGCTGCATGTCAATATCAGGAAAATTGTGTCTTCGATTTATTATCCATCCAATAACTATGTATCCTTCAATTTTTTTTTCCTCAGACCCAGGGCCGGATTATCCATAGGGCACAGTGGGCACTGTGCCCAGGGCCTCACATGGCAAGGGGGCCTCAAAATTTTGAAAAAAAAAGAAGTAATTTGCAGGTCCAAGGTACTCCTGCACGTTTACAGAGACATACACTATCCAACTTCAACGGTTCACAGAGGCCTCAGAGGCCCCCCTCAACTTTGGTTCTCTTTCCTTCAAAACGCATTTGGCTGCCAATTTTTGAGGGAATTATATTAAAAAAGTAACCATTCCTGTGTGGAAAACGAATTGGATGCTATAGAAATTTTCACTTTCTTGCATGTAGTGCCAGGGTTTATTGTTAGTGACCAAAACAAAAAAAAACCTGACACACACAAGGACCTCTAAGGCCCACTCCCCTGTTAATTTCTTCCATCTTTACTTGCTTATGTTTCAGAAAATTGATAATTGCTCAGAAATTTAGAATATTCCTCCAGAGTCAAGATTGATTTGTGTGAATTCTTATTTTATTCAATAAAACTCAGCTGAATATATATGGATCCGCTTAAATTTGTCAAGGCAAGTTAGGCTTAATACTCAAGCACAACAGTTAAGAAGTACAATATTATCTTTTAAACCGGGTTTCCTTAAAATAAAAATAATGAGACTGTGTTGCCATGAATCAAATGAATAGAATTTAATTTTCTGGTATAAGGTGTAGGCCTATCTCAATTTATGGGGTTTTTGGTTCATTTCTGAGTATAAAGAAAGAGGGGTCTCCTGAGACCAATGTGCACTGTTTTGGTCCAGAGGGTTGTACCCCAGGGTGAGTTGAAGTCCTGATCATTATGAATGCCCATCAAAAAATATTTGCATCTATTCTGGTGAAGTTTCTCAGTATATCACGAGCATTTGCAGTTTTGCGGTGCCCAAGATTAAAATTTGGTCAAATTGTCTTTTATTTTGCTATTTTTGTATTGTCATCGTTTTTACTAAATTCTATATAAAAAAAGAGACTCCATTAATCTACAGTCCACCAAAGATTCTGACTTATCCCTATTTGCTGCATAGTCCTTAAAAAGTATAGGCCTATACCCCTGAAATGGATTTGATATGTGGTCTCTGCGCACTGGGAGTGAAGTGTGTCATCTTATTTCTTTGATTAATCAATATTATCAGTGATAATAGTTTTAATGAAATGGTCATAAAAATGTCTATGACCATCACAAGACTTCTGTGCTGGAGGTCTCGGAAAACAGTTTTTGTCCTTCAACACCATTAATAATAATTTTTTTACCTGAAATATACATTTTTTTTATCATGCTGCAAATTGTTTGGTTAATTTTAACTTCAAAAGCTGGGTGGAAGGTGGGGGCCTCAGTGCCTCAATGTGCCCAGGGCCTCCTAGACCCTAGATCCGGCCCTGGGAGGGGGAGGGATATTTTACCTACGGATAAACTTTTTTTACGCGCGAAGCAATGTCAAACAGTTTTTTTTCGTGTGCTAAGTAAAGGACAACAAACCTTTCTATCTCAATGTTAACATAACAGTACCACAGCTAAAGTTGGAAACAACCTTTTGTTTGTTTTCATGCGCTGCTGCATGAACCCTTTTCAGCATCATGTGTAGAAAAAGTTTTCTGTCACCAAAATCCATAACAACCTTGCAGCAGTTTGCATTACATTTGTGACTTTGTATTTTTTTTTCTGCTTTTTTTGGGCTAGGATTTTGATTACATTAACTTTCATTTGCATTCCGTTTACAAGGAAGGCCAGACATAATTGGTCTTTAGCTTCTCGGGTGTTCCGAAGGCATTTTTTTAGGACCGAAGAAAAAAAGCTATCATATACATTTTTAAAAATCTAAATGAATAGAAATTGTGGGTTAAGTAATTTTTTTTATTTTATAGGCAGAAAACATGTTGGGTCGTTTGATCTGAGATGCTAAAAATCAATTATATCTGAGCCTAAATGCAACTAGTCTACTTATGATGGTGCAGGCACATAGGCCTGACGACATGGTAATTTTAGTTTTTAATGTAAAGTTGATTGGACTATGGGCAAAATTGCATAAAAAACAAACTTCACTAACAGCTGACAGAACACACACAAATCATGCAGTGACTTCTGAAAAATGCCTGTTGCAACATGTTCTCAAAATGCCTTTTCTTTGATAGATCTGCACTCCCATTGGAAAAGATAACTTGACATGCTGGTTTCACATTGCAATTATACTGCTTTGTTACAACAATTACATTGGTAATATAAACTGCACTAATTGGCCTATTACAGAATAATATCCGGATATATATTCTCAGATTACACCACATTGCTTTCTTTTTCTTTGGCTCTTTCTAATATGAAACTTGCAGAAGAGGCCAATGCAACAGCAGTTGTAACTTGTAACAGATTGTTTTTCCATCAAAATCCATAAGTGTATGCATTTTTGGGAAGATGAGTCGAAAGTGAAAAATGTGATAAATTATATATGAGCAACTCATTTCCCAGCCAATTTTAGGAAATGGTTTGTTATTTCATCATTGAATCAGAATTTGGATGGGGTGGGGGATGCATCCCTTTTAGGAAGATGGTGCGGTGATGATCGGATGATTATCCCTCCTAGAAATTCTAATTATTGTGAGCTGTATTCAGCTGTCTTTGCGCTCTAAAAAGAAAGGTTTGTGTAAAACAGACAAAATGAACATTAGCTGGTGTCCGTTCAAAACTTTTGTGTATATCACACAAGATTTTTGTGCGAATTAGACAAGGAAATTGGCAATCCCGATCAAATTTTAGTGTGATTTGATCAAAGAAAGCCAAAACTCAAAAATAAGCATACCTTTTGTTTGAATATATACAAAATATTTTGAACGGACACCAGCAAACGTTCATTTTGCATAAAGTTACGAGAACTAATGCCAGGGCTGCCACCTCCTTGTAATGTAGTTTCATCTGGTTTTACTTATTATATTATTGCTTGTATTGCTTTGTAATTATTACCATATATTACTGTTTATGGCGAATGTTTCCATAAGGTTGAATACTGCATATGTATATGCATATATACACTCACCAGCAAAAGAAATGCAACACTTGATTTTGGCTTATAATTTTGCAAAGAAATTTTTGTAGACAAAACAAGTTATATGGTATTGATCCTTAGATCAACTAGTGTCTTTGTGCCAAAAATCATTCAGCTGTGACCATTTCCTGTCTGCCTTTTGACTTGTTTATCACATTTTATTTTTTGTAATAAAATTTGACCTTACTAAAAATTTACACCATGGTCACAGCTGAATGATTTTTGGCACAAAGACACTAGTTGATCTAAGGATCAATACCATACAATTTGTTTTGTCCAAAAAAATTTCTTTGCAAAATTATAGGCCAAAATCAAGTGTTGCGTTTCTTTTGCTGGTGAGTGTATATTATAAAATCATATTTTCTAGTCTGTAGTCCTCTGTAACTGAATTTTCACACAAACCATTTTTTCAGTGCAATAATACCAGTAGGACTTTTTTGTAAAATTCAAATTGCTCCGAATCTACCTCAGAAGGTCTCAAATCTGTTGGCTTCCTAGCCCTTGATTAGTTACCTTGGAAATCTCCGCATGTGACCTTGCCGAGTGCGTACCCGGGTACCCTGAAATCATTCCCCACTGTTCACTGGCTGGACATTGCAGGTAAGCCTTCCTATCAGCCCTCCTGTCTTATCTTTGCAATTATCAGGACTTTCTTATATAGGGACTACATTGCATTCACATTGTCCCCCTCAAAATTGAAAAATTCATGCCCCTGGAATTACAGATATGCCCGAGTAGGTAAGCCTTGACCATCGAATCTTTGAATTAGATGGGCGACATTGGGCGTTCACTTATTCGGATCCATTCTGTATTTTTGACCATGTCCTTTTGAAATTTTGAGTCAGACAAGGAGTAGGGAGAACCGGGGAACGTTGGGACAAGGGGCACAATGGGACAGTGTAGTTTTCTTGGTTCCTGACAAGGTAAATGATATGGTAGTGCTATCAAATCTTGTAAATTCCCATCCTGATGTTTCTTAAAATCATATGCATAGTGAGGAAAAGTTTGTCTTCCCACTACTCAACTAAATTCAGAAGGGTGCAATTCAAACCATTCTCTGGACAAACCATGAAAAACGAGGCTTTCTCGATGCTTGTACGAATTTGAATCACTTATGAATTGCTGTTCTGATAAACAAACTCACTGGTTCCTGAGAAATTAGCATTTTGGTTTTTAAAAAGTCACATCGAGGCTCATTGGGAGCCTGAAGACTGGGCACATTGGGACACACTTTATATGGCAGAATGTAAGTGTCCAAGTCAACTGAATGACCTGGGACAGCACAATAGGTATTCAGGCCACAGTGAATAGAGGCATAGTGGATTACCATGCTCTGTGAATAAATTTCTTGCCAAGCACTGTATTTTACTTACATCGATGACCGCACCTATGACAGTTTATGTTAAAAGTTTAAAACTGTTTGAAGTTATTATACTATTGGCACTACAAGGTGTTAGTGCACTGTGTAGTCTCATGTACTTCTTATATGTAATATTCGCGCAGCGAAACGGCCGAAGGCCGTTGAGCGAAGCGAAAATCTGTGCGGTGATGGTCTCAACATCAACAGTCCACAGTTTGGAATTAGGTCAAGTGGGTCCAGCTTCTTATCAATGATTTAGTTTCGTATTTAACAAAACATAACATATTCATCTTCAAAAGAGTCTTAAAAATTCAATTTTCTCTAATGATATATCCTGTACCAATATTTTTTATGAAATAGTTAATTATTAGCATTGACAAGCTAAATCAAATTATTAACATGTGATTCATATAATTTCAATCAGACAAGAAAACATAACAAAATTAAAGTTACATAATTTTATAAACTGATGATTATGTAGCAGTGAACAGATAATCTACATGCAATGTTATTGTTTTTGTATTACTATATATTTATACTATTATGTAATATCAACAATCTAACATAGACTTGACTTTTGCAGCTTTCAGTGCTGTCTGCCTTTTTACAATTTATTTAATATATATATATCTATCTATCAATTTATCTATCTATCGGTCAGTCATTATATCTATCTGTTTATCTGTCTATCTATTTATCTCTATATTTATTGATATATTTATCAATTTATCTATTATATTTTTTCTCGAGTTTATCTTGCTATTCACATTTTTCTCTGTCTTGCCATGTATCTGTCCTTCTAATTTTCTGAAACAGTTACATAACTCCTTTCATACATTGAATATGAAATAAACATGAAAGTTATGGTAAAACTATAAGTCCTACAAAAACTTTTTGCAGCTTTCAGTGCCGTCTGCCTTTTTACAATTTATTTAATATATATATCTATCTTTCAATTTATCTATCTATCGGTCAGTCATTATATATATCTGTCTATCTGTCTATCTATTTATCTCTATATTTATTGATATATTTATCAATTTATCTATTATAAGACTCAAGACTCAAGACTCAAGACATTTATTTCTTCCTGAAACATACAGGTTGTTACAGTAAAGAGGGAGGACATCTCTAAGACAAGATTTTTGTCGCTAGCGAGATGCCCCCCCTAAAAAAAAAAAAAAAGACTAGTTGTCATCCCAGAGAGGCCCATGAGGTTTAGATGTAAAGAGCTTATGTACTTTCCCTCTAAATTGCAAACTATATATATATCTGAGCAATGTGCATCTGTGGTAACCAGTGTTGTCATTCATGAGTGTGAGAGGAGGCAGAGTAAAGCAAAAAAAGGAGGTAAAAGTCTGTTAAGAGTTATATTTTTTCTCGAGTTTATCTTGCTATTCTACATTTTAGTTATATTTTTTCTCGAGTTTATCTTGCTATTCTACATTTTTCTCTGTCTTGCCATGTATCTGTCCTTCTAATTTTCTGAAACAGTTACATAACTCCTTTCATACATTGAATATGAAATAAACATGAAAGTTATGGTAAAACTATAAGTCCTACAAAAACTTTTTAAAGTGCTGCGCGAATTTCATGGCAGTGCCATTTACATATTATATCTAGTGCACATGGAGTGTTGAAATGATTTTTTTTATTGATGTCCCCATGTGCCCCGGGGTCGGGGCACATTGGGACAGTCATGATCACGTCACATTTTGCTGTCTTGCTGCAGAATGGTAGCTGCAGTCTAATCTCATCATGCATTGGATTAAACTCAATGGTATAAGTGATATTCTGAGTTGCTCAGTGTTTTCAGCATTGAGCAAAATTAGTAGCTATGAAAAGGCCTACATTTGTTTTCTGAATTTGCAATATTAGGAGAAAATTGAACTTGATTTGTGGTTTTGCCTTCATAGCATTTACTGTTTTTATTATATCCTGAAAATAATAGAGACTAGTCTGAACAGAGGCAGTACCTGAGTAGGTAAATATAGTAAGTTTGTTCAGCTTTAATTGAGAGACTGGATAGTAATTATATTGGTAAATAAACTTCTATGCTTAGCTTTGGTTCTGTATTGATAGAACATATAAAACATTCACTAATGATGCACAGAAATTCTGTGCACACATTTGAGGTAACTATGCTGGATATTCAGACAACAGATAGTCTGCATCCTATTTATATTTTATGATCCTGTTCCTATGTAGACTGATATATAAATTATAGTATTTCATTGATTTGCTGATTACAGTTATCAAATTAAAGTGATAGGCTCATGCTAATTTTAGTTTAGAGGAAGGGAAGATCATATTTTTTCTGAACGAAATCCAAAATATTGGGTACTACAGGTCAATAGTTTGATCACAATCCCATTCCAAAGTTGCAATTTTTTGCTGACCCAATTCTGAAAGGAGGTCCTATGATGTCACTGAAGGAACCCATTTTCCATCTGCCAATGCTAAAAAAGTATATTTTCTTTTATAACTAAAGATTGGCTAGGAATAAATTGGAAAAAACTCAACACAATAAATTACACATACAATTGATACTATTCCAACCACTTTGAAAATTTTATTCACTATTATAACCAAGATAAACCAGTTTTAAAATGGACAAATTGTCCTCTAGAATGCCTGCTAGCTACTGCTGCAGCCATCTAATATACCCCTTGCACTCACTTCACCCCTTGGCCCACTTTTGGGATGGAGCTGCAAGCAGCCAAAAATGTCCCAAACAAGCACTGTTATGGGTGTTAGGAACTCTATATTGGTGTTTTGTGGATATATTATCAATATATGATTATGAGTGGTGTATAAGGAGACTAGAATTTGTGTATTTACAAACTTAAGAGGGAGTTTGATAAACACACTCATCAGCTGCTCATGCATATTCATCTGGTCACATGACCAGCAGCATGCCATATTTGGGTGAGATCACTGACATCACAGCAAAATAAGGTCAGTCCAAATCAGTAGTTTTAAATGGAATTTCTAAGGTGTTGGGACATGATAAAATTTAAGATTAATTTGAAATCAGGTCATTGCATATTTATCTTTTAGAAAATACATTAATATGATATGGCAAGTCCATGATGAGCCTAACTCTTTAAAGCATGACTGAAACATGACACATGAAAACACTGCAATTTAGATTATTTTTTGGCCCACTTGTGTGTTGTACGATATGAATACTAAAATTGTCAATGGTTCATTGCTTATTGGTACCCTAAAATCATTGTAATGTTTTACGAACAATCATTCTCCAAAGCCAGGTTGCTTTCACAGCATTAAAAATTAAAAAAATTGTTGTTGACACGATGTCACTGCAAAAATGTCTTCTACTGTATAATGATAATTAACAAAATTTATGACGGTCATTGCGCCAAAGCGACATAGTTTCAATTTCGAGATTTTGATTGTGAATGATAATGTCAATAAACAATTTTTATTTGACACAGGCCATTTCGCGAAGCAAATTGAGCACACGAGAGGACTCAAAATTCTGTGCAGTGATGGTCTGAACATCAACTTTCCACAGGTGGGAATTAGGTCAAGTAGGTCCAGCTTCTTATCAATGATTTAGTTTCGTATTAAACAGAAAAGAAAATATGCATCTTCAAAAGTGTATTAAAAATTCAATTCTCTCCAGTTATTTATCCTGTACCAATATTTTTATGGAATAGTAAATTATTAGCCTTTACAAGCTAGATCAAATTATTGACACATTATTTATTTCATTTAAAACAGATAACAAGAAAACATAACAAAAATTTAAGTAACCTAATCTTTATAAATTATGATTATGTATCAGTGAGCAATTAATATACAAGCAGATCATGTTATTGTTTTTGTATTATTATATAGTATATAATTACACTATTATGTAATATCAACAATCTAACATAGATTTGACTTTGACAGCTTTCAGTGTTGTCTACCTTTCTACCATTTAGCTGATTGATCTATCGATTTATCTATCTATCTGTGGGTCGATCTATCTATCTATTTATCTATATATTTATCTATCTATTTATCTATCTATTTATTTGTTTATTTATCTGTCTATTAAATTTTTTGTCTATTTTATATTTCTTATATTTTAAATTTATATCTGTCTTTCTATGTATCAGTATTTCTACTCTTTTTAAAGAGTTACATAACTGCCTTTCATCCATTGAATATGAAATAAAAATAAAATAACTTATCGTAACACTGTAAGTCCTACAAAAACTTTTTAAAGTGTTGTGCGAATTTCATGGCAGTAGCATTTTCATATTACAACACTTCATGTAATCACTCCCATTTCCTACTCTACAGAATTTATAATTAACTTTTAAAATTTTAAACTTAACATTTATTTAGAGATTTTGCTCTCTACACATGAACAAGGCACAGCAGCATTGAGCTGCCACAGACAGTGAACATGACATCACATGCAGCAACTGACAGACAACTGCTCCTTTGGTGGAACAACTGCCCTGAAAATTGAGACTGACACATTAAAGCCATCAGTGTCACATGGTACAATTTGTTTTAGAATATCATTAGTGTTAACACAAGAAACAGAGGCCCAAAGTTGGCAATTTAATCATACAGGTACTGAATTTACTCATGCATGACCACTGATTCTGCCAGTCTCTTCACAGCTAGCTGTTGAGCAATGAAGGAACTGACCCCATTTCCCCTGCTGTACAAAGAAAGATCCTTCACCCAACATGCTGTGACCCACAAAGGCTGATGGTTATTTCATTCGCTTGAGTAAATAATGGGACATAATAGTAATATTTACATAACAGTAATTACTGTGTAAGTGGTGCTCAGCAGCCCAAAATAGTCACACTTGAGTTCCAGATTCCATATTATGCATTTACAGGGTAATGCATGCAGTGTTAGGTGGAAACTGACACAGAATGAATTCAAAGTGAACATTGTATAAGGAAATAGCCAAAAACTACTTTTATTAATGTGGATAAAGAACCAAAAAAAAAAAGATGATAAAGTTAAAGAAATAATCTAAAGAAGCATTAAAGTTCACAATAATATCAACAGGGCAACATGCCACATTCAATTGTATGCTACAGTATAGTTGATGCAGAAGGCAGCAGAAGTTTCGCATCTTGCCGTTATTACTGTAAACCAAAGCTCTGCAGCTCATCTCATATCTCTAGAGAAATTGAAACAGCAAGACAGTGACAAACCACAGAGAAAGCAACTTCAGTTGGTGTACCTAGTAGAGCTTTTTTTCCTCGGTGATTACAAACTGTAATCTCTGTAATCTACAGAATGACCAAAGTCGCCAAAAAGAGTTTATGACAGTTTTTAAGATGGTTGTTCTGTTTCATACAGTTACACATGGATTATTTTGTGTTGAAAAAGCCTGTTTCCAGAGCAAAACAAAGTGAAACAATATGAAACAGAAAGAAAAGGGGGGGGGGGCTTCATCATCTCAACACATATGGGCGACTATGAGATTCAGACTGAGATTAAGCAATTGAGTGTACAAGTTTCAGTCACCTGGGTGCCTCACAGGCAACTGTGGAGTGATTGTGAATGGTAGATATTGGTTGGGATCGGGACGACAGCTTCAGGTTACTTGGCCTGTGATTCAGTCATGGATTTATTGATTTTTAACAGATCAAATTAAGAAATAAAGTGTATTCAAATATTCCAGCATAAATTTAACTGTAGTTCTAAAGACCTGTCAAGTTAGCAGGGCCTTTGTGTCAGTGTCTCTGCTGCCAGCAATTAAATCCTACATATGAGGTGAATGTGAATGATTGATTAGTTTGGCTGTATTGACACGTATGTAAGTGTTTAAAATTGAAAAACTGATAATCCGTATATATAGCATACTTTTAAATTGTTCATTATCTTAGAAAACTTGTTTTAGGGATGGAAGCAGGGAGAATTATATGGCGTAGACGTGTTATGTTGAGGGCTTTGCGTTCCACAATTTGATAACCGATAAACCCGCCCCCCCCCCCCACTGCCATATTTCTGGATGCCTCCCTGGGTAATAGAAAATATTGTCAGGTAGGGTGATGGTATATTGGGCTGCATTTCATCATCACATTTAAGAGAAACTAAGCTGTGTCGCTATTTGCTTGTTTTTGATGAGTGCCCTAGCCCTAGGATCTCCCGAGTCTCCTGAGTCTCCATAGTCACATTGTGGGTGATCACAGCTCACAATACCTGTTGGCGACTATACGATTGAGACTGAGATATACCAAGTGACTGTAAGGCGGCTATGATGTTTCTACCAATCCCACAGACTGAAGTGTATTTCACTGCTGAAGTCAGTATTTTAAAATAGCTGTGCTTAGTCACCTAAGAAATATATTTCAGAGGCGACTATCAGGTATTATATGGTCCAACCAAGTTAAATAATGAAATCAAAGCCCATGCACAAATATTATCTCATTCAAAAGATACATAGTTAGATCACTAGATCGATAGATAGACAGATATAACTCTGTAATAAAAAAAATTTCATTATCTTCTATAAATGATACATTTTTGATACTTATTTGAAATGCGCGGCCAGTCCCTTGTATCAGTGTCTATGCTGAACAAGTACAATGTCCCACACATTGGGTATATGTGGATGGCTCCGTCTGTATTTTACTAAGCTAAGTCTACTGGCCTGAAATAACCTTGGACTGAGAAAATCATATGCGGGTTAAGTTTTTTTTCCATGTATTTACATTAATAACTTCAGAATTAAAACCATTTTAATACAACTGTATTCTTAAACTTGCTAAAGTGTGAAATTTGAGTTGATTGACTGTTTTTAACGAGGTTGGTTGGGGGGAGTGAAATCATGGAGAAAAACTATACATTCTATTGCAAATCTTCACAGTTGTTAGAAATATAACTGTAAAGAGTGTTTGCTTGTTTAACACTGTCATCTTAATCCCCTTAGTAGCCATAGTCGCCAGTTTGAGAGATTACAACTCATAATCACCGAGGAAAAAAAGCTCTAGTAGAGCTAGAATAACATCAACCTGGAAGGCACCAAACAGCCAAGAACCCGTGCACATTTTGCAAGTTGTCCAGCTTGAGCAATCCGTAACTTTAGAAGCAACCCACTTACTCAATCCATTAAGATGGCGTTTAATGTGAAATCCAATGCCTCCATGAGGGCAGCACCTTGTGGCTTTTCTCTCTTTTTTTAGTTTAGAACTGGGCCTGAGGGACTGTTGAGAATTTATGATGGGGAGAGGTGGGAGTTTTTTGGAAGTCGCCCCAAAAAACTGATTATGCAGACTTTATCACCCCCACAACCTTTGCGTTGATGCAGTTTTTTAGCACCCCCTGCAGACATACAAAGCAATAAAAACACATATTGTTGTATGCACGCCTTGGAGGATTGGCTGTGCAGATTCGCGGACAAAGGCCCGGGTGGACGTAGTGTGCACTTGTTTTATATGAAGATTTTCTAATGGTCAAATTTCATGCCCCCTCCTTACACATGTTGTAAAAATTGGTACTCCCCCTTGAAACACTTGCAAAAAGTTTTTACGTCCTCAAGTAAAAAACCAACCTCTCAGGTCTTAAATTCTGAATGGTCCCCAAAAGCTCAAGCTACAAGAAGTGTTTTGGCCACACTGACTCTGGAAAGAGTGTTTCAAGAAAGATCTAAGAACTCAGAACCTTTCTACAGGGTTCCATAGTCTTGAGAAGCAGTAGTAAGGAATTTATTCAAGCCATTTTCCAGACCTAGAAAGTTTGGGGGGGAGGGAACTTTTCGGGAATGTTAGCTTGTAGTAAGGAATTTTTTATTGCTTCTGCGGTTTGCATAAAAATAATGGAACTAAAACAGCAATAACCCGCAATATTATAAAGTAAATTGAAGTAACACGGAAAACCTGTCCTGGGTAAAACTTGTCATATCAGTCCAAGATTTTTCTTGACTTGTTACTTACTAATTTAGCCTAAAAGGGGATGAACTCATGTAATTCATAAACAGATGGTACTCAAAGTATGAAATTTGAGCAAATTGCATCAGTCTGAAAAAGTCTTGAAAAAGTCTTGAAAAAGTCTTGAAAAAGTCTTAAAAAAGTCTTGAAAAAGTCTTGAAAAAGTCTTAAAAAAGTCTTGAAAAAGTCTTGAAAAAGTCTTGAAAAAGTAGGGAATTTCCATGCGGAAAAATTGTGGAAAACCAGATTCTATACGAATAATATATCTACCTCCTCATTCAAAAGTACTAGTGCTTCATTTCTAATTTTGCCAACCAAAATGCTGCGTCACTTTACGCTTATAAAGCCCCTTTCCCACTGGACACGTTTGCCTGCGTTTGCTAAGGCAGTCACAAAACGCAATGAATCCGCAATTGCTTTTGCAATGATATGCAGTGCTATGCTAAGGTGTGCAAGGGTATGCAGTCAAAGGCATGCAAACGTGTATAAGCTTGCAGTGAAGGCCAAAAAATTAAACATGCTTAATTTGAACGCAAGAGGACTGCATTTTCTTCTTATATGCAGAGGTATGCATACCAATTTGCAGGCCTATGTCAACCAATGCAGCTGCATTGCAGTATTATGCCATCATATGTGATGCTTATGTATCCATAAGTGTCAATATGCATTGATATGCATTGACACGCAAGTAAACTGGAGTTTCAGTGCTGATTTCTTGAATTTTTGGTGATGTAAGAGGCTATTTGGGTGAACAAAAGACAGCATAATGCAGTTATATGTACCAATATGTATTGACATGTACCAATATGTATTGATATGCAGCCTATCTGCAGTGTTGTTGCATGCCTATGCCAAGCCAATGCAAAGATATGCATTCATCTGCAACTGACATGCATTACATCAATTAATATGGTTGTACCCTTGTGCGTTTGAACACTTTTTTGGATTTATGTATATATGCAATGAAACGTGGCTATATGTACCCAGTGGGAAAGGGGCTTTATAAATTAGAGTACATTACTTGGCTGCAACTAAACTGGACCGAGGTCACAGTCTTCCATTTGCTGTTGGCAACGTTATCTGAGGACAAACTACTTCCTGACCACTCACTGAAAGGCAATTCACATGAAAGCAGTTCTGAAATTGTGATAACTTATTATTACCCGATGACGGTATATCCTTCGAATTTGCTTAATTGACTGAGATCCTGATGTCATGTTGAGGCTGGTTATGCATCATCCTTACGTTTGGCTATCAAAGACCACTAAACTGTAGTAATCAATCACAAATATACCAGGTTTACTATGCATCCAGTAGCAATCAATTATTTTATGCCTGTACATGTTATTGATTACGACAGTTTAGTTTAGTGATATTTTAAAACTGTGTATTGCAAAACACTATCTAGAATGATCCACAAACAACGTCAGCATGACATAATGCGGTCTGGCAATGAAGAAAAATTTAAGCATACAAAGTTAATTGATTGATATTAAGAACAACAGAATTCGGCTTTGAATTGCTAGAAGGATTCCAAATGTTCACACATTTCCATTTCCTATCCATTGATACTTTCTACTTAAAATTGCAACGAGAAAGTTCCTTGTCACAACAGTCAGGGTCGGTTGTCCTATCTACAGCTATAATCACAACCCAGGTTTTACTCATTTCCTGAAACCATGCGATGTTCTGTGTATGTTGGAGATCTGTGTCAGACAGAGAAAGGTTTTAACAGCGTGACAACTTCAAGATGACTTTAAGTTTCTCTAGTCTTGAGGAAACTTTTGACCCTTTATAAAAGCTAATAGCTTCAATTTAGACCTCCTATAGCTTTATGAAGACTGCACAAAGCATTCACAAAGTCATCTAAACTTTGGCTGAAAATGACCAATTTTGTAATCCAGTTATCAGTTGTTTCTGCCCCTGCTGTAACTTCTTCCTCCTGTCCTTAATTAGCAAACCAAGTGCATAAATACAGGATATAAAACCCATATAATCCATTCAGGACCACTCAAGCCCTACAGTAACAAGGACCCTGACCCAACAGGGGCTAACCAGCAAAGGCTGCATGATGGTTATTTTATTCGGTTGAGTAAATATTAGGACATAATAGTAATATTTACCTGACAGTTATTACTGTGTAAGTGATGCTCATAGGCCCAAAATAGTCACACTTGAGCAGCAGATTCCGCATGCATTTACAGGGTAATGCAGTGTTAGGGCAAGCTCGGAAACTCTAACAGCGAATAAATTCAACAGAGTCTAAATTGTAAAAAGGAAAAAGCAAAAGAAAAGATGACAAAGTTAAAAAAATTATCTAAAGAAGTTAAAGTCACAAGATATATCAACAAAGCAACATATTAAATTGCATAGTTGATGCAGAAGGCAGCATAAGTTCATCATCATATTATTCATATCATTATTGTACCAAAGCTCATCTCACAGAGAGATTGAAACAGCAAGACAGTGAGAAACCACAGAGAAAGCAACTTCAGCTGGTAACTTGGTGTACACCTATTAGAGCTAGAATAACATCAACCTGGAAGGCATCAAACAGCCAAGAACCCTTGTGCATTATGCAACTTGCAGCTTGAGCAACCAAGTCCATAACCTTAGAAGCAACCCATGCACTTGCTCTTGTTTGATGTGAAATCCAATTCCACGTACAGCTATAATCACAACCCAGGTTTTTCTCATTTCCTGAAACCATGCGATGTTCTGTTTATGTTGGAGATCTGTGTCTCACAGAGAAAGGTTTTAACAGCATGAAGATTTCAAGGTCACTTTGTTTCTCTGATCTTGAAGAAACGTTTGACCATTTTAAAAGCTAATAGCTTCAATTTAGACCCCCAATAGCTTGCTATATATATCTTGGCATGGACCACGGCTTTATATGGCTAGTGAATCTTGCTAGATGGTGGCCTATGTAATGTGAACTATTTGCTTTTTTTAAAAACCACTTTACAGCAGTTCAAGGCAGGTGCCATGCTCAAAACAGTTTATGCTGAGTTTATGGCTGCCTTTTTGCCAACCCCAGGCCACACAATGAACTATTTTGCCCTGATGCGGACTATAATATCATACTCAATGTGCAGAAATGCTTTTCTAGTTAACAATTGGTTCGTAATTGGTCAATTCTTATCATTCAGCTCAGTGTGAACGTGAACATGAAATGGAGATCCACTGTACACATATAAATATTGACCAGTCGCCTTTCGGAAATAAGCTTCCCACCCAAATGCATTATTGACGAAGGGTGAACGTCATGAATATATATGTGTTGTTGTAGCTTTAACACCACTTTATGTACATAATCCATGGATTTCTGTACTTAGCAGGACTTAATGAATGAACTGCCAGAAAGTTGGTAAAATATAAGCTAATTAATTTTATTGCAGGCCACGATCTGTGTTCCAAAACGGTGACCATGTTCCAGAAACCATGCGCCATACAAGTGTTTGGTCAATATTTATCTCCCCTGTGTTCATTGACTGTCTGCATTGCACTCATTTGTTTTTTTTTCTCTATGCAAATGTTGCTACTAATCTCACAGTTGCTGTGCAAAACTGTATTGAGCTAATTAATTATATACAGAACAATGAATTAGACGTACACTGTATACTGTTAATGGAGAGGCATACCTAGAAATTGCTTTGGGAGTGGGGAACATAACATGCAGCAAATGTGCAGAAATGCCAGAAATCTGTTTATATTCCTGTCTTCCCCATGTTGATTTTGAAAAAGTTGCCTTCATGTTTCTATCTATATATCTTACTTCAAAACATTTTGGACTTAGTCCTATACTTACGACTAAGGGTGTATAGTGATCAAAAATCTTGTAATGTGAGCACATTATCCATATTTTAATCACAATATGAGAAACACAATCTTTGCATTTGTAAAAAAGAACAGATTTGCAAAAAAGAACAGAAACATAAAAATAATTGATAGGTTTTTGTTTCTTGACTGAATCAAGATACTTTAGAGGTTAGATTTTACCACACTTTGCACAGGAGAAAGTTCTAAGCTTGATATTAGGAGTCTAGTATTTCATGAAAATAAGTAAAGGTCAAAAATATTTCGGGCAACTTATCTTCTTGCATATTTTGCCAAATTTTATGTTGTAGTTCGACAAAAAGTGGCTGACAAATGATAATAACATGACCAAGATCAAGACCATTTACCACAGTGCTGAATGCCATTATGGATTGTTTGGAGAAGGAGCCAAGGAGGCATGTTTGTGCTTGTGGTACTTTGCGGTCTTCACAACACTGCTTTCGTTACACTGCAGAGAGTGGTATCGCAAAACAGGGGGCTTGTGAAGTCTGGGTACTACATTTTTTGCAAAGATGACTATTGGTTCTGTTGTGAATTGATCTCTGATTTTACCTGTACCCTGGACTGTTTCTAAGTTTTTTTTAGCCTGTTTTATTTGTCCCTTCTGTTTGTTGTTCTAGTCAGCTGAACAAGAACTGCACTTACGTTTACTGTTTTTCCGCTTACAATAGGCCTACTATTTTTTCGATGAGCTTTGATAAAGAAATTAATGTATTGAAAGAACACAGTCAACTCTAACCACAACTCTATCCATAAGCCTATAATCTCCCTACATGTTAATTTTTTTCTGACAGTTCATTAATACTATTTACTGACAGCATCTTTTAACTAACATAGGAGTTTTAGATACATTTACAGTTGTGTAGGTTTAGAAAGTTGCAGTAGTTGATTGGGTTAACTGCTGGACTGGGTTTCTACATTCTCTTCCTTCATCTTCTCCTGTTTCTTCTCCTCCTTCTCATTTTTCTTCTCCATCTTCTTCTCCTCTTTATTCTCTTCCTTATTCTTCTCCTACTTCTTCTTCTTCTTCTCTTCTTCTTCTCCTTCTCCTTCTTCTTCTAATCCTTCACTTTCTTCTCCTCCTCATTTTCCTTCTCTTTCTTCTCTTCATTCTCCTTCTTATTCCTAAATAACCATCTCTTCCTTCATCTTCCTCTTCTCCTGCTGCTTCTTCTATTTCTTCTCCTTCTTCTCTTCTTCTTCTCCTCTCCTGCTCCTTCTTCTTCTCCATCTTCTTCTTCTCCTCCTCATTCTCCTTCTTCTTTACTTGCATTCTCTTCCTTCATGTTCCTCTTCTCCTGCTTCTTCTCTTCCTTGTTTCTTACTGACATTCTTCTCCTTCTTCTCCTCTCACTGTTCTGTGTGATAAATGCGTGAGTCTGTGTTATTGGTACGACCAGAGCTGTTTTGTTCTAACTATGTCTCTGTTTATGTTCTGGATGTTTAATTCTGGGATCTCTTGAGAGTAGCAAAAAGGCAACCATAAAGTTGGCTTACACTGTCTTTTTATGATTTCAGCCTTCGCAGGCACACATGTGTGTCATTTTGGCATTCACGGGCCTGCATTGCCCCATATTTTCTTCGAAATGTTAATTCCATCTCTAGGGTCGAAGGGGGAGGGGGCCCCTATATAGCCCCTCCTGGATTCGCTACTGCTATGTACAGTGAACTATTCCAGGCAAGCATCACTAGACAGACTAGATGTTGATCAGGGTGATATATACTCAGTATGGTCCTGATGATATTTCCCAGCTTCTTTGGTTCATTCCTTCATTCCCAAGCAGTTGGCCTTCGACTCAATGTCCAGAGTAAGATCTTGCCAGCATCTTGCCATTATGTTGGCGAGGAGGATGAGGGCTTTCTGGCGGAGATTCGGAGACAGATTTTGATTGTCAGCTTATTTATTCAGTTTTGATTGACCTTTATATCTCTACTAATCACCTTAACTTCTGCAGATAATGCTGATCAACGAATACTCTAAAAAATTTCAGACAAAATTGGTTTTTTAGATTCAAAATGGTTTTTTGAAAAACCAAATTTCAATGCAAAAAACCAACATGGATTTTTTTTAAAATCCATGTTGGTTTTGCATTGAAATTAGGTTTTTCAAAAAACCATTTTAAATCTAAAAAACCAATTTTGTCCCGACATTTTTTAGAGTGAACGTCATTTTATCATTACAATGCAAATCTAGATACATATTTTTTCAAAGGCAGTAAAAAAGCTGTTTGACACTATATGGGCAATTTTACAGTATTTGCACTCGAAGTGTCTCACTGGGGGTCACAATAAAGATTTGTAGATATGAATTTCCTTTGTACTATCATGAAATGAACATATTACTGATTCGTAAATCAAAAAGAACAGAAGTGATTTGTTTGTTTATCACCAAATCACCACTCCTTAAAGTATGTAAGGTTGGAATATTGAAAACAACTTTATGAGAAAAAGTATCCTCGTGAATACAATTTGAACCATTTTTTTAATGAAATAAAGCCATCTGATTGTATTGAACCAGCAAAATCAATAAAAAGAAACTAAAATTTTTATTAAATGTGGCAAAAATATTTTTTCACAATTTTTATGACGAAAATAAAGAAATTTCACTTGTCATACCCTGAAAGTTTCTGTTTTAGACTGTTTAGTAAGGTTTTAGTCTCAATAGACCCATCATTGCCAAGGTATATAATCCCTAGGTTTCCTACAAACCCAGTGCCAAGTTTTGTTGCTGTACGATTGAAACTCATTGGGTTTGCCTTGTGTCAAAGATAATGTTCTAGAGAGAAAAAATCTCCGAAAATCACCCAAAATCAGAGGCTCAGAAAAAAAAATCAACTTTAATTGCTCCATAAACAAGATATTTGTGTATTATCTTGTAAAGTCAGTTATTTGCAAAAAACTGCAGTTATATTGATATATTACATAGAATAACTAACTTATATTCTCAAGTTTGGTTTTCTCATAAAAGTGCAATTTGATGATGGAAAAACATACATTGAAATTTTCAATACATTTCAATATGCTTTTTCGACATCCAGAATAAATTATTTTGCACAGCCATGGCCTTTTCCTTGACGAATCCATTGTTAAAAGACTTGAATCATAGCAAAAAGTCTGATGAGCTGGAGGGGACATTTTTTTGACATTTAGGATTTTAATTTCTAATAAAATCTATGTAGGCCTACATTGCTGGATATTTTTTTTAACTTGTATTTGTCATTTTGTATATAACTTATTCTCATGAAATCTGTTGTAATCATCATCAATGTGAATCGCAAATTTTGCCTCCATTTATTTTTGTGGGTTCCATAAAATTAGCAAAACTGCCCGCGAGACAGTGGTTTTAAACCACTTTACAGCAGTTCTGTTTCTGTTTGATAAATGCATAAATCAAGACTATTTGCCATAGTGCTGAATGCCAATTATGGATTGTTTGAAGACTGAGGCAGGCATGTTTGTACTTGTGGTACTACACACTCTTCACAACACTGCTTTCGTTACACTGCAGAGAGTGGTATCGCAAAACAGGGGGCTTGTGACGTCTGGGTACTACATTTTTTGCAAAGATGACTATTGGTTCTGTTGTGAATTGATCTCTGTTTTTTACCTGTTTTTTAGCCTGTTTTATATGTCTCCTGTTTGTTATTCTAGTCAGCTGAACAAGAACTGCATTTATGTTTTTTGTTTTTCCACTTGACTTACTATACTTTTTTTTCAAGGAGCTTTGTTAAAGAAATGTATTGAAAGACCACAGGGTCAACTCTAACCATAACCCTATAATCTCCCTACATGTTAATTCTTTTCCGACAGTTCATGAATATTCATTCACTGGCAGCATCTTTTAACGAACATCAGAGGTTTGGATAGTTGTTGTATAAATACATTAACAGTTGTACAAGTTTTGATATTTGTAGAAATTGTAAACAGTTGATTGGGTTTGCTGCTGGACTGGGTTTCAGATAATCCCTGAGTAAACACATCGAGCTCAGGGAACTCTCTCATGCTCTTTTCAAAGAGGCTGGGAAGGCTAGGATAGTGCAGAGTTAAAGTACTAGAATAACTAAAAAAAGAAAGGTAAATATATCCACATCACAATTTATCACAATTATCATGTACACTTCATTCCTCCCTATCAATGTAAGTGTTGAGTACCATTAAAAGAAAATGGGTCGATTCTTGTGGATAAGGTACATTTAGAAAAAGTCGATTTTGAAAGATGATATTTGAGCATTCAGATAAAGACAGATCGGATGTCAAATAATAAAACAAAGTACATTTGGTCCTGTTTGCTGGGACTACATGATTGTCCAGACATTGCTGGAATGATTAATGTTGACCTACGTCCACAAGGTTGAAGACCAGACACGAGACTTACTGCTGATAAGGAGGCTCCTCTCAGAACATTGTCTACTGATCAATAAGCTGCTTGATTTATTGAAGGCACAACATGCAGTAGGCCTGTTTACAATAAAATATCTAGTAAAATTAGGCTAAAACTTCAAACTCAAACAGCTTCCAGTGTCAGAAAATTTTTCTAAAATGTCTCTAAAAGTTCTTAAAATTCTCATCTTTGAATGTGCTGGTAAAATACATGAACTGAGTTTTAAAATTTGAGGGGCAACCCTGATCTTCATACCTTCTGTACCTTCTGATAGCTCATGCAACTTTTTTTGCATTTTCAATAGACAAGCCAGATGGATCATGGAAATGCATTCTGTTTCAAGGAAAAAAAAAAAAACATTGCCCCACCACCATTTTACCCTATGATTGCCAATATAAATGCTGAAGTATGTTTGTCAATTGTGTCACAACTTCGACAATTTGAGATAGAAGATTATCTAGCTGCTGTAAGTTTTTGCTTCATGAAAATAGACGAGCATGTTTCCAATGTGAATAAAAATGTGACATGTGAACGTAATGAATATAGCTTTGTGTTTTTGTAGCTTTAACACAAATTTATGTACATAATGCACATCGATTTCTGTACTCAGCCAGATTTAATGAATGAGCCACCAGAAAGTTACAAAAATATAATTAATTTTATTGCAGGCCACGATCTGTGTTCCAAAACGGTGGCCATGTTCCAGGAACCATGCCCCATGCAAGTGCTTGGTCAATATTTATCTTCCCAGTGTTAATTGACTCTCTGCATTGCACTCATTTGTTTTTTCTTCTCTGTGCAAATGTCGCTACTCATCTCACAGTTGCTGTGCAAAACTGTATTGAGCTAATTAATTATACACAACAATGAATTAGATACACTCTTGATCAAAATGCTGAAATGATTTGTATTTTCAAGTTGTCAGGACTTTAAAGTTCTAAAAGTGGTGATTGAATGTGTGGAGTTGCAAATATTTTTTTCCTCTGACATTAGATTTAAGTATATATATAAATGATATTCTAAACATTTTTAGTTGCTGAGAATTATTTGAAAACTTTCTCGGAGATGTCATGATGATGATCATGTCTTTACTATGTGTTTGGAAAAAATAAATAACAACATGGGAAACATAGAGGCTGTTTGATTAGTCATGATCAAGAGAAGGCCATTTGACTTGTCATAACTGCTTTTGGATTGAAATTCAGATGCATAATCCTTTCGTTTGGCTGTCACCAACAAGAGGGATGGATAAGTCTTCTTAAATCAAATTAACATTGAAGTACTGGGTATGATCATGACAAATTATCAGTATGATGACACACAAAGTGCCATTTTCACAGTGCAACAGTACACTCTTTTTCGGTATCAAAGTGCCAGGCTGTAGCGAACTTACCTGGTCTCCCCTATAGATCATTCTATTTCTTTCTCTTCAGCTTTTTCCCATTTCATGATTCGAAGCTCTACCAATCACCGTTCTATCTGGTACATTTCCCAAGGGAGAAAACAAAAACAGGTTTTTTTTGGTATTATGTTATCTCGAGGCACCTTTAGACAATTATTCACTGGCAGCATCTTTACTAACACCAGAGGTTCAGAAAGTTGTTGTAAATACATTAACAATTGTATAGGTTTAGAAACCTATAGTAATTGTACAAACAGTTGATTGGGTTAACTGCTGGACTGGGTTTCAGATAAGCCCTAAGTAAACATGTTGAGCACAGGGAACTCTCTCATGCTCTTTTCAAAGAGGCTGGGAAGGCTTGGAGAGTGCAGACAAAAATTCTAAAAAACCAAAAAAAGACTAATGGCAGGTAAATATACATCTAAATTTAACCCTAGTTTCTTTTACTTTTTCATTCAGAGTATGTTTCCTTTCCCACAGCTAAAGCGTAGAAGTGCTAAATAATAAGGTAAAATGGCAATCAATTTGGGCGAAAAGTTGATTTTTGAAAGAGGATATTTTTGTATTCAGATAAAGACAGATCGGATGTCAAATATGCTAGTAAACCAAATTCCAACCACAATATTATGTGTGCAAATTGTCAGATTCTCCTCTTGTCAATCATCTCATTATCCTCCTCTTTACCTTCTTCTTCTCATCATCTTTCTCACTTTCTTTCTGCTTCTCTTTTTCTTCTCTTGCTTCTCTTTTCTTCCTTCCACTTTCTCTCATTTCCTTCTCTTTCTTCTCCTTCTTCTCCCTCTTCTCTTTATATTCTTCACATTCTCCTCCTTGTATCTTACTTCCCCTCTTCTCCTTCTTTGTTGTTTTCCTTCCTTCCCCCCTCTTCTTCTTCTTACCATCTTTTTATTTTACTTTTCATCTCCTCATTTTTCTCTTTGTCTTTTCCTTCTCCTTCTCATTTTCCTGCTTTTTATATACATCCTTCTCCTCCTTCTCTGTCTTTTCCTTCTTCTTCTCTGCATCATTTCTTTGTCCTTTTTCTTCTCTTCTCCTTCTTTGTTCTCCTCTTCTTCTTCTTATTCGTCTCCACTTCATTTCCTTCTTGACTTTCTTCTCCTGCTCTACGATAAACTGCATAAGAAGGCCAATTGTGTGTTATTGGTGAAGCCAGAGCTCTGTTGTTTTGCTTAGGTCTCTGTTTACGTTCTGGATGTTTAATTCTGGGATGTCTGAAGAGTAGCAAATAAATTACAAGGTGTTTTGGTTTGTTTCATTGGTCTGTGGTTTGGTACCTGATAGGTGCACAGTAAATGTGTGTGCATCTCAAACACTCTTTTTACACACAGCATTCCTGATCATAGTTAATATATAAGCTAGCAATTTACAGTCAGCAAATTGCAAGTGAAATATCCTATACTTGCAATGCCACTAGGACAAGTCACTGAATGAGTCACATCACTCACCACTTAGATCATAAGTTCTCTGAAGACAAATTGAAAGTTCATTTCAATGCGAAGGAAAAGAGCTTTTTTGTTAAAATGTCCACCAGGAATTGTATGTAAACACGTGCAATGCGTCTACTGTAATGAATGGTTATCCCTTTATGAAAAGCTCATGTTGGATACCCTGAGTAAAGCACACTGTTATTAAGGCACCACAAGATCCCTGCTGTTGATGTGTGTAGGTTCAGATATAACAGATTACCAAAATACCTTAAATGTTTTCGTATCCCTACATATAGGCCTGTCTATACTTTACATAAATGGGCAATTCCGTAAAGTCCGATTGCAACCAAAGCTCCAAGCGCAACAGGATTTGACTGCAGAATGTCATCGTTTTGGACATACTCACACGTTGTACGCCCGATACAATGACATTTTGACATAGCTCAGCTCCTGTTGCACTTGGAGCTTTGGTTGATGGCTTGTCTGATACCCCTATTACCTGGCCTCATCCCTGCTTAACAATGAAATAGCTGAAGCGTAATGGTAGGGCTAGACAATCTGCTAAAGCGTCAAATCTGTAAATCTGACTTTGTGGAACTGCCCAAATGTTAAGCGCACATGGATTTAGTTACTCCGTCTCCTTGATCTGCTTGTAACTGTAAATGCATCATATATAACCGCATGAAATATGGAAGTTATGGGGCATCTGGACCCGTGTAGTGTGTACCCAACTCAAGTGTAAAAGGAGAATAAAAAAAAGAGTTTTTGAACTTTTAACTTCAATTTGACAACAAAACATTTTAAAGTAATATCGAGTTCTTTCAATTGGACTATAAAGACTTTTTTAAAATTCCAAATATCCCATAGTGGAGAATTTCAGGATATTTTAGTTTCAGGCTCGATTACCTTGCAAATATCATTTGCTTTTTCTGACGTTGGATTTTGTGCAGCACATCTTTCGGAATGCTTTTAGCTCATACTCATTCAGCTCAACACTATATTCATTCAACTCAGGACTATTGGTTCAGCTCAAGACTATCAATTCAGCTCAGGACTATTCATTCTGCTTCTTTGGTCATTCGGCTCTGAGTAAATTTGCAATGTAGCAGTATGCGTCTTTTTTACATGATCAATTTAAGCAAATTGCGACAAATGCTTTGCGACATTGATGAATTGCATGCCAAATGTTCAATATTTGCTGATCACTTAACTTTGTTTTCTTTTCAATTTTCAGATACTTCTCTGGGTTTTACCACTTGGAAAACATGAACTCCACAGAAAGTGATGACGTCATCATATCTGGCGGAGACCACACTGATGCCAACAAAGTGTTAAAGACTTTATACAGACCAATGTGTGCTGATACCAGTCAATATGACCACATCGTTAAGATTGCCACCCCAGTAATAATGATAGTTGGAACTTTTTTTAATATCTTGAGTTTTATTGTATTTATGAGACCTAATCTAAGAGGGGTAGTTACTACATTATTTTACAGGTTTTTTGTGTTGTCAGATGCTGTAATGTTGCAGGTAATAGGGTGGGCGATAATTGCAAGGTTTTACTTTGACATAACTTGTTGTGACTCTCAATATCTCTGCAGATTAGTGCAGTTTCTAATTAATGTGTTCATGGACTTTAATGCGTGGGTGCTGTGCATCTTGCACGTCAATGCCCACGGTTTAGTTGCCTATCCTCATAAAGCTAATGTAGCATGGACGATCGGCCGAGCCTTGATGATCGGATTAGCCGCATTGGTCTTAGCCCTGGGTTTGAACTTGCCAGTGTTCGTCATGTCTCGCATCAACTTCTACTGGGCTGTCGCGAAGATCATCTGGGCGACCAGTTTGGCGTTCTTCATTCCTGTCGTGTTAAATATACTCATAAACATCACCCTGCACCGAAC
The DNA here is from genome assembly GCA_026936325.1 of Platynereis dumerilii. Lineage (NCBI taxonomy): Eukaryota > Metazoa > Annelida > Polychaeta > Phyllodocida > Nereididae > Platynereis > Platynereis dumerilii. Next base: position 44,441,701 of record JAPTHN010000006.1, on the reverse strand, counting down.
GACCCATCAGGAGAACATCGGTTGTTGCAAGTTGACCAGCATGGCCATTATCATCTTATCAATCTACGTCATAAACACTTGCCTCAACTTGCCGTTTAACCTAAACCAGCTCCTGGTTGCCATGGAGGAGAGTGATGACGTCACTCTACTTCCTGGATACGTCCGAGAAACAACATGGCGGGTGGTCGTGCCGTTCTTCTGCCTTCTCGCTTGCTCCACCATCAAATTTGCCGTGTTTCGTTCCATCTGCCCACGGTTTAGCGGCGAATGCAACCAGACTTGGGGTTGTAAAGTGACTACAATGCGCCCTCTGGGGGCCCAGGCCAAATCCCAACGTACCCACATCCACATGGACAGTGAAAAGTTCGCCAAAAATGCAACGACCAAAAAATCAAAAAAGGATAGTCAGAGCAAAGAACCGAGCACGCAGCAAGAAAGTGTCGCTAATGACAAGAACGGTTTAACTGGAGTGAAAGAGAATGGTAATGACACCAATGGTACCACTACTTCTAATGGTAATACCAATGGTAAATTTTAGGCTTCTTTTTCAGCGTGACACACTACTTTTGTCAGTCCGGGATAACTGATTGGAACCGCCTCTGTAAGCGACCTGCCACTAACATTCATATCAGCATGTTCAATTTGTGAATAAACTGAAAATTGAACTGTTTCTGTATTCAGAAATGAGTCAGAATTGAACTGCATTTAACTTAAAATTAAACTGTTAATTTTAACTTATTCAAAGACAGTAGATACTCATGACTTTTTCTGAATTGCTTCAGAAGTCAGAACAATCACATCAAACATTTTAATGTATTGTTAAATGTACATACTTGTACAATGGCCATTTCTAATTATATCATGTTTTATTCTGTAAAATGTTGATGATATGTCATTAATATTATTGTGATTTTACGAAGGCATTTATTGTTACCTGGTGTAATAAAATTGTTCTTGTTCAAATCTCGGAGTCAAGTTACCAACATTTGAATTGATTTTATAGTCTGTTGAATTTGACTGGGATCGTTTCATTTAATGCTATTAAATTATGTTGTAAAGCATCGAATTATACTGTTTCAATCTTTGTTTTCTTTTGTTTGTATTGAATGTGCGTTGTTCTTTCTGGCTTTTTATTGATCTTGAATAGGTGCAAACCACGCCTGTGATAAAATCCAATTGTGTACGTTATACCATTCACCTCTCAGTTTCACGAGTTGCGGTGAACAGAAAATATTGATGGGAAAGTCGGAAAGTGAAGACTTCTTTATTTATTAACAGAAGACTCAGTGCATTCATTGTGTAACACATCTTCTCTTTGAAAAAGTTGAAAAAATGACTTAAATTTGTGAATGACTCTTGTTGGTGGCACAGTGCATAATTGAGTTTTATTTGGGGCGTGGCATTTATGACATAGTGATAGCAAACGACAAACGTCTTCAACATCGATTCAAACTAAGGAAGAGAGCTTTCGAAACTCCTCTGGAAAAAGGAAACAGCTTAATTCCGTAATTCTTTGGTGACTGAATCTACTGAATATATTATTGTTTGATATCTGTGTTTTGTTTGTGTAATTACAGCAGGTCCATTAGAACCTTATAAAAAAGAGAAGAAAACTTTAGTGTGAAAAATGCACATAACAAATTGATTGGCTGTAAGGGTACTAATCCTGCTTGTTGTTGACTAACAAACCAAAGGATTGTGCCTATGCATCTGAGACCTAAACTGAAATCTGTTTTGACAATTCAAAAGGCCTGGCACATGTGGATTCTGTGGGTGGCCTTGTATCGATCACAACTAATCAAAGTGCAAGCCTTTATGCAGACTAAATGATGAAAACACGCCATCTGCATGCTATCACGAGTAGTGTGAAGATATATATCTCTCTTTTTTGAAATAGAAAGTAGACCAGCTGTTTTACGCTTCTTTGAAAGTTGCTTTGCCATTACATGGCAGATGTTGGCGAACGAAGCAGATCCCTACAGCATACTGTGTACTTTTTGCTCATTGCCAAACGACCCAATTTAGTGCAAAATTGTATCAAAATCTTAATTCTTGGATACTCAACTGATGGGATACTCAATTGAAAGCTCTTTTCGCAAGGATTTCAGATTATGTAACTTACACTCTTGATCAAAATGCTGGAATAATTAGGATTTTCGAGGTGTCAGAACTTCGAAGTTCTAAAATTGGTGAATGAATGTGAGGAATTGCAAAGATTTGTTCCTCAAACATTAGATTTATGTGTACATGATACTATAAAACATTTTTAGTGCCTGAGAATCATTTTAAAAGTTTCTTTGGGTGACCCGGAAAAATTGATGATTTTTGGTTAAAATCATCAAAAAATTGCATCATGGCTCAACAACCTAGACACAAAATTTTGACAAATTCGAAAAATGCCAACTTAATCTTGATGTGTACAACCAAAAAACATCACAATTTCATGTTGAATGTCATATGCATTGACCCCTGCCTTTACCTGACTTGACATGGATTCCATAATATTGTTTCTTGCTTCTTTTTGACCATTTCGGCCATTCTTCAGTGAAAGTCACTTGCACCTGGTCCAGATCAGTTGGCTGAACCTCCATCTTATGTACAATACGGTCAAAGATGTCCCGATGGTGTAATTAAGGTTCAAGTGTGGTGAAGTTGCCAATTACGGTAAATTCTCAATTTTCTCAATTTTCCATGTTTTGATGGATTTGGGATACCTTACAAGCTTGAGCATAGCCATAAATGAATGAAATGTTTCAACTGAAGTGTTCTCTACACTGCGGTACCATTTCCTCTTCAAACAAACTCAGATAGGAGACAGCCGGTACGTTTCCATTCTGCACAACCCGACACAAATTTCCATCATAATGGATGACACACCAAACAGGCACTGAACTGCCACCTTGAGCCCTTGTGGCCATAAGGCTGTATTTGGACAGATGTGGACACCCTCCGATCACACAGAAATCTCTCCATCAGCTCTGTGAAACATGTAGCTGGATATATTGACTGAGATGGAATTTACTAGAAAAATTCTAAAAATATTCCAGCATTTTTGTCAAGAGTGTATTCTATTTGGAAGAGGAAATGGTACCTCGGTGTAGAGAACACCTCAGTTGAAACATTTCATTCATTTAAATCAATGCCCATGCTTGTAGGGCCACACAAATCCTTCAAAACCTGGAAAATTGAGAAAATTGAGAATCTGCCGTTATTGGCAACTTTACAGACTTGAGCCTCAATAACACTATACGGACATCTTGAACCATATTGCACACAAGATGGAGGTTCAGCCAACTAATCTGGACCAGGTGCAAGAGACTTTCTCTGAAATTTGTCCGTATTCGTCAATAAGAAGCAAAAAACAGGTTGGCGGAATCCATGTCAAGTTAAGTGAAGGCGGAGGTCAATGAATGTGGCATTCAACAAGATATTGCGATGTTTTTTGGTTGTACACATCAAGATTAAGTTGGGACTTTTTGGATATGTAAAAATTTTGTATCTATGTTGTTGAGACATGATGCAATTTTTGATGATTTTTTACTAAAAATGGTCAATTTTTCCAGGTCAACCAAAGAAAATTTTCAAATAATTCTAAGCAACTAAAAATGTTTTATAATATCATTTATACATAAATCTAATGTCTGAGGAAAAAATCTTTGCAATTCCTCACATTCATTCACTAATTTTAAAACGTTGAAATTCTGATACCCTGAAAATCCAAATTATTCCAGCATTTTGATCATGAGTGTATTTTGACATAATTCAAATATTGTTGCAACCTTGCGAAACCGCGAAAAAGCAGTGGTTGATACAATAGTTTTTACCAAAATTAATTCTGACCAGCCTGAAAATAGTCCAGCCATCAAAAAAAATGAAACAGAAATGTTCTGAATGCCCAGAGAAGGAACAGCAAACACTGTTCACATGCAGTCTGCATGGTGAAAATGAGAACTGCATTTTGCTGCCACGTGGCACAAAAGTTGATTTTCTATGCTACAGCATTGCTGTCCCAAGAAATAGTTCCAATTTCATTGCACATTCACAAAATTTCTATTCAACATCGATGTATACCAGAGTCAGACTCGGCAATCACATTCTCTAAGGAAGTAGACAAGGCCATCAGCACGTGTACTCAGAAACAGCCCCGGTGTCTTCCAGACAAAATTGTGTGTTCCTCTGGTTGAAAGTATGTGGTCCAGCATAGCACACTAGTCACTAGGTGGCAACACAAGACAGCATAATTATGTTCTGATCTGTGGCAATGCAAGAGAAGTCCACTTGTAGACAGATTCACATGTATCTATTGGCTTGAGCTGCACAAAATGCAGCAAAATGGAAGAATTTACCGCCATTTTGAAAAATGGCTGCCAATAGCAATCAAAGCTAAATCTGAGCTGGCGCCCTATCTGAATATCTTTGTTTTAAAAAGATCTAATTTCAGTTTGTGCCAAGTTTCATGCTTCTATATATAAATGCACAATTTTTTTTAACGTACCTGCCCCACTAAGAGACAGACTACCATAGGTGTTGAATTCACAATTGAATTGGTACGCTCTACCAACCTGAGGTTCGAGACAGGTGATTACAACAAACAGTCAACGCCAAAATAAGATAATACTTTGCATGGGTTTGGTCCACAGTGACTAAGTACACAGTCCTTAGTGGTTCTCTATAGCTGACAGTAAGTTGATTTTTATATGAATTGACTTTTTCTGAAACATGTGCTTTCTCTAAGCCAGTGTTTCGATCAAACAGGAAGTCATGTACAGTGCAGCCACTTTATTGCATGGCATGTGTTTGCTTTCAGTCATTAAAGCAAATTTGAATCTTATATTGTTATTGGACGGATAATAATGAGGTCACAAGTACACAGTGCTTGGAAGTATGTATTGTAAGGATGGCCTCGTTCTCTTCAATTTCATCTAGTCTTATGAATCTCAAAAATAACTAAAACTAAAATCCATTTGTTTTATTCCTTTAATACAATTTCCTTTAATACAATTGTACAGTGGCCATTGAGTATAGCAGATGGGCCTGTAGTAAATGTAAAGTTCTCAGATAGCAATTATAAGTATAAGAAAATGACAATACTGGAATGTTTTAAAAAGAGTACATATCATCATTGCATAATATATCACAAAGTAGTTGGAAAGATGATAAATATGTGTAAATATCAGTAGAAGATACATTGCAGAAATTGCAATATCAAAATTGAAGTAATAATTTTAAGTTAATAATGAAAAAGATATTAATTCAACAATGATATCACAAGCACTTCACAATACTTAAATGACACTTAAAATGTCATACCTCAATGAATTAAGTAAATCACATAAAATAAATTATGAAAGATTCCCCTTGATTGAGACATTCCCCATAAAAAATAGTTGACTTAAGAATTACTATGATGTCAATGGAGTTCTCATAATGAAAAATATCTTCAATAGTGGTCCCTGCAGAAGAAGACACTTGTTATAAAACCAATGTGTCTCATATAACTGCCTTTCTTCTAGGGCTTTCGAGTCAGACCGTCAGAGTCATAATTGTGGAGTCGGAGTAACTTTGGTTTCAGGTTGAGCCGGAATCGAAAATTAATCTGGTAAGGGTTTTAATGCAGATACACATAGTACAAAGACATATATTGTCCAATACAGTAATGTCTCGTAATGTAAGGCAAAATGTAAACAAATGACATGAATAAAAAATTTAGACATCAATAGAAAACTTGGTCATGAAAGAACATTGCATCAAATGTATTAAGAGCATTAATGATTTTATACAAAGTACGTGTACGGTGGAAATATATTAAGGCAAATAAAAATAAGTAGGCAACCATCAGTCCTCATTTTGAAAATATCAGGGGTAAGCAACAGGCGTTTTAGTTTCACGCTCCATTATAAATCGCTAAAGCAGAGGTCTAGGATAACATTCATTGCTGAAGTCCAAAATTTTTGACACTAAAAATAATGAGAAACCGTGTCTCAAAATTTGTAAAGTCCAATTGTAAAAGATCCATTACCTTTCAGAAATTATTACAGGGTCCTTTTAATTTCGTCTTGATTTTTCAGAAAAAAAAGGTAACTACTTTAAAATATGTAGACATATATATATATATATCACAGTTGATTACCAAATGCCAATATAGAATCAGAAATACTATGATTTTCATATTATATGGAGGCCTGTTATCCTGCTCTGCTGTCCTGCAGTTAAATCAAATAATTTACATTGATTTTACGATTCCTTGAGAAAAAAACTAAAACAATTTTTTTCTATTATTTACTATCTTCATCCTCAGACTCACTGCTACTGCTTTCGGATTCTTTTTTGAATCGAGATAGAACGTTCTTGATCATTGCTTTGTGCTGGACTGTCTTCTTCTTAATTGGTGACATTGGTTCTGCTTCCCCATTCTGTTGTTCCCCATCCAAATGGTCCTCCATGCCAATCGTTTTCATCAAGTTGCCAAACAACGGAGACTGGAATGAAAGATAAAAATAATCTTTTTTATAAAATGATCATAATTGGTAACAGTGGTATGCCAGAATCATAATAACTGGAATGCTTTTTGAAAAATCATGTGATTTCCCTTTTTCACCAAGGGGCCTCAAATCAGTTACATATCTTTTATTTGGCTTAAAGGATTTTTGCACTAAATTGTAAAAAAACACCAGGGCAGACCTATATAATGCAATATAATTGATATTACAACTTACCTGGGTGGCAAGTGATTTAAGAGCCTTCTTGAAGACGAAGTTCCTCGTCCTTCTTTGGGCTCTTTTCCTCTCTACGCATTCAGCCATGGCATCTTTGATGACATCCGCGTTATTTAATATGTTGTACTCCATCAGGTTGACAAGCTGATTGAACGACTGTTTGGTGTATTTGAAATTAAATGTGGAATAAGGGTCTCGGGAATCTTCAAATACCTTGAAGTTTCCGTGAGCTTTTTCTTCCTTTGATTCTCTAGGCACACCTGAAAAGCATAAACAAAGTTTCAGATACAGTACAATCCAAAATAAAGTTGGACTACCCCAGCAGGAAGGAAGAATCAGCCACTACTTTAACTTTCATGCCATTTGGCTCCCCCAAATCATTTCCTACCTTTACCTACTTTAAACTACCTTTTAAAATTACTTCAAATTGACATTAAACCAACTCAAATTCAAACTTCATCACCTCCACTGTGTTTGATTTCTTTGATATTGTGACCCTTTGCTAATTGCAATTACATAAGTAGCTGTCTTTTAAACAGCGAAACACTTTGATATAGAATTAGAGCGGACTGTTGCACTGTGAAAATGGCACTTGGTGTGTCATCATGCTGATGATTTGTCATGATCATACCCAATACTTTCAATGTTAATTTGATTTAAGGAGACTTATCCCGCTTGTTGGAGACAGCCAAACGAAAGGATTATGTATCTGATTTTCACGCTGAAAACAATTTGGACAAGTCAAATGGCCTTCTATTGATCATGACTAATCAAACAGCCTCTATGTTTCCCATGTTGAAGTAGAAGCAAAGGTCAAAATAAACTCAAAAAACTTTGGTGGATTTTTTGGGAATTGTAAATGACATAAAAATCCACAACACTCTATGTGTGAGCAACAAATTATGCAATTCGCTGCGAAGGAGAAGGCCTATTGAATGCATTTGATTGTTATCTATTGAATTTATGACTATTATTATCATTTTACACATTGTTATTCTCTGTTTTTAATGACTGTGTTTGGTTTAGTTTTGGAATAGTAAAGCCCAGCAGGGGGTGCTATATTGAACAAATCAACTTATGATTCAACTACTACTGTGGCCACCTAGCATTTGGATCTGAAACTTCAATACTAACTTGACCAAAATACTCTCCGAGCTTGTTACATGGTGTCAGGAGTTGCATTCGACTCCAATTCATCGCCATGACAACGATGTTGACAATTTTCACGAAGAAAAATAGTAAAAAAAAAAATCTAACCTGGTTCTTTGAAATCTCTGTAAGAAACATTGGCCAGAGGAAAGTGTAAAACAACAGGACATGTTGGATCTTCCGGGTTTTGGAAAACGTAACATTCCTTCAATCCTTCACGATCAAAAATTGTTTCATCAATCCGCGGAAAAGGAATGTTATTCACACGTGCCCACATTTCAGCAAGTTTTAATTCCTGAAATTAAATAAAAGAGTTTGATCAGAATGCAATTGAGAGAATTTTCAATTGATGACACGAGGAGCAAAGTATGGCGTTGCAGCTGATTGCTGGAGTTTTTAGGGGCATAAAAAATATAGAAGTAAACTGAGCCCCCAGGAGGACATGCAACACGATAATCAAAACGAGAGACCACAATAATACTATCTTAAATTCCATGTCCTCTAAGGCTCCCTATTGTCATCAATGAATAATTCTTAAGAATCCTATACTCTTATACAATAATCATTTGTTGCCCTTATCTACTAACCCAGTTGACTGTGGGGAAATTTCCTATGTGTGGGGATGAAAAAGTCTGGAGATACCGACCCGAAAGAAGACATTTTGTGCGCAAAATGCCAAAAATCAAACCCTACTCAACTCCACCTCCTGCCACCGGCATTACTGTTAATTTTAAGAAATAAAACCCTAACCCCCAAACCTGGGGAAAAAATGATTACAGAAAATGTCAGAAATCCTTGAAAATCCCCTATGTGTGAGGGAATTTTCAAGCCGGAAATCCCAAGGAAATTCCCCACAGTTCCCCTATACAATCCAAGGGGGTCAGATTACTAGTGCATCATTGCCTTATCAGGTTACACCTTTTATTAAAAATGACAGTGTCTACCTCTAGTGGATTTGCGTTATCCTTCGTCCTCGCAGAGAAGTCTAGTGATATGAAGATGTCCACTCCTCTTTGGGGTCGCAGTAATGGCGGAAACGGAGAATTGAAACTCAACCCAGCATCCACCATGCAGAGCGTCTTCTGTTCTGTGTCATACGGGTCGAAGATGTGCTGGAACGGGTTGCTTCTAGCATCTTCTGAGCCTGCGAAATACCATATTAAGGTAATAATCTGAATTTCACACTAACAAATTTATGACAGAATTGGTTTTTTGAAACACCAAATGGTTTTTCACATAGAAGTTTGGTTTTTCCTAATAACCAACTACATTCATGACAATGCAGCTGTATGGTATTTGAAATATCCAAAAACCACAATTTGAATGATACAATGTATGGAGGACAAGCCCAAAATACAATCAGCATTTTTTTATGAGCCAAATTTTATTTTATTTTATGAGTGCATGCATACACCAATCTGATAGCGGCTGCATTAATTAGAACTGCATTACAGATTGCGAGTTCAAAGTATATGTCAATAATAAACAAAATGGGTGATTTGTGCCTTTCAATTTGGGTCAATGCTACACATCCTTAACCAAACTTCTTGTGGAAGCAAGGATACTCATGTGAAGATAGATAAACCATATGCAGTCACAAAGGACATTACATATAAATTGTGTTAGTTTTAACAGCACAAAGGTCAAAGTTAACTCACCAGAGCTTTCGTCCATGTCTCATGGACTTCCTCAGCTATCTGAACAGGCTCAGTTTGTCACATGACTGCCCAGGGTCAGGAAGTCCATGAGACATGGACGAAAGCTCTGTTGAGTTAACTGTGACCTTTGTGCTGTTAAAACTAACACAATTTATGGATCTCCAAAGGTCAGGATTAAGTCTTCACTCTGACATTACATAATGTATTTAAGGTGTGCGGGACAGGTTCCGCAGTCGAGTTTCCTTTGCTCCATACAAACAGTTACATGTAGATGGGTCAACTTTGATAAGTAAGTGAACCGCAGTCCCCAGTGAAATTGAATTTGCATTATTTTCATCGGATAAGCATCCTTGCTTTCACAAGCAGTTTGATAGAGGATGTTCAGCATTGACCCAATGGCAAGACATCACCAGTTTCACTTATTATAGACATAGGTTATATCACTCGTTTCTGATTCACGTTGTTACAGGCAGCGCTATAATCATGTTTAGCGGAACAGCATACCACAGCCACCTCTAATATCTGATTCAGTATAACGTTTTCCAAACAGAATAATGCTTCATTTTACAATTTCTCATTTGAAGATAATTTAGGGCTTGCACAATTTTATTTCAATTAAAAAGAGAAACTTGAACAAATAAAGAAGAAAAGAGTGAGAAAGTAAGAAAAAAATTGTCTTTCTTTTAAAAAATCTGGAAGGTGATAACAAATAACCGATATTCTGCATCCTCAAATGGATAAGGTATAACATTAATTTCATACCCACTCTACCAAACCAAGTAGAACATTAATTTTCCAAAATAGCAAAATTAAAATATCTAAATTCCTTTCTTGTAGGAAAATCTGGACTCTGGGGGGGGGGGAAGGAACCTATTCACCACATAAGCCTGTGGTGTATTGCTAACACAGAGTCTGATAAAATCACTTCATGCTGAATCACCGACAGTAGAGAATGCTAAGGCATGGGAACCTTGGGCAATGTTCCCCTTGTCTCTGCCCATGGACACCATTCTGTGGCTTCCCTGAACATGTGTGTGCTTCTCTGGATGGTTCACCACAACTTTTAACACCTGCATTGGGGTGCATGACTGAGAGTAAATACCAAATTTATCGATTTATGATTTATGAAATGTACACTAATCCATGAGAACCTCTAATTTCCAAAAGTTAAAAATTTAAAAGATATATATTTTTAAATTCCATGTCCAGAGAAGAAATGTTTAGAGATATTTGTGAAATTTTCTAAATAAGGGAAGGCAAGAAATTGCCATGAAAACTCCTGAACATTACAGCACCCTAGAAAACACACTAACCTTTTTCATCAGCTGTGAATAAAAGCAAGTATCTTTCAAATGTTATTGTAACAAATTCTATAACTGCAATAGTGACGAAAATGGTTTCCATCTCATAAAAGTAACAGTAAAATGAATCCATATCAAGGGATGTACTGATACATAGGCAAACTGGAGGCAAAATGTTTGGCGGGACATTCGCTGAAATTTCAAGATCGGAACCAATGCAGTTTCCTAGACTTGATACCATTCCAAATGAAATCTCTTGGAATCCATTGGTCTTCAATATTCACTCTAAAAAAATGTAAGGACAAAATTGGTTTTTTAGATTCAAAACGTTTTTTTGAAAAACCAAATTTCAATGCAAAACCAACATAAATTTTTAAAAAAATCCAAGTTGGTTTTTTGCATTGAAATTTGGTTTTTCAAAAAACCATTTTGAATCTAAAAAACCAATTTTGTCTGAATTTTTTTAGAGTGTTGTTTAAATTATCTTTTGCCAATTTTTTTTTTTACTTTTTTGCCCAAATCATAGTGCAAACAATTTGTGATAGTAACACTGTAATATCACTCACACAAATGGTCAAATGGGGACATGGGGTAGACCTGGTTCAATTCCAATCCGTACAAATAATTGTGAATGAATGCCGCCCTCCCTTTCCGAGACCGGATGAACGCGTATTTCGCAGACATCATGTTCATTACCTGGGTAAAAAAGTAAAAAAAGTGATGAATAGTTTAAATTTACCCTATCAGCGTGCCTCGGCGGTCCAACGTCGGCCCGAAGCTGGTCCGATGCTACTGACATCGGACTGACGCTGAGCCGACGTTAGACCGCCGAGGCATGCTAACAGGGAACATTCCTTGTAGAATAATTCCTCTAAATAAAATAAAATGAAGTAATATTAACTGGTAGTTATTAAATTACTAATTTCTGGTGGAATTAAATCAATAACACTCATTTACTTATACTTATGGATAAATTAAAAAATAATAAGGTAATTAGTTAAAATTACAATATCATGTTGGTTGTTGAAAATGGTACAATATTGATATTTCATCATTACAGGTCATGTGCATTGTACATAAATACCATATAACATATATGAAGTATCCAGAATTACAATGTTTATAGGCCTATACATCATTACAAAGATCATTATATTCGACTTTTGCTGTCGTACATTATTTCGCAAAATTATTTATTGCGCTACTTCGATCACGCATGCATGTAGCATAATAAATATATATCTAAACTTTTTGCTTATTGAAACATTCATTTGTTGTTAAGAAGGAAAATTAATATCTGAAAATAAGACATATAATTACAGACACTCTCAGTCAATGGCTTAATTATAGCCGTATACACTCAATTATATTTATATATATCACTCTAAAAAACTTCGGGACAAAACAGGTTTTTTGAAATCCAAAATGGTTTTTTGAAAAATCCATTTTGGTCTTTGCATGGAAGTTTGGTTTTTCAAAAAAACATTTTTAATTTAAAAAACCAGTTTTGTCTCGAATTTTTTTTAGAACTAACTAAAAGAAAGCAACACTGAATTTTTGAAATGATAATTTTGAGTGATTCAAACATAAAAAAGTGCTTTCTTTGAATTTTATATCATTACACAAAATGGAGCATGTTTTATTCAGTTGCACTCTGCAATAAGATATTCGAATAATATTTTCACAAGATATTAAAGGATTTTCAATGAAAATAGATGACTTCTGAATGCAAAATATATGGATTAGCACAATTATAATCATCTTTTTGGAAAATGATAACATTGAAAAACTAGTGTTGCTTTTTCTTTTTGCTGTTGAGGGTACACTCTAAAAAATTTCAGACAAAATTGGTTTTTTAGATTCAAAATGGTTTTTTGAAAAACCAAATTTCAATGCAATAAACCAACATGGATTTTTTTTAAAACCCATGTTGGCTTGCCTTGAAATTTGGTTTTTCAAAAAACCATTTTGAATCTAAAAAACCAATTTTGTCTGAAATTTTTTGGAGTGTAAAATAAAATATGGTTCTTAATTACTTTGTACAAGATAAATGCCTCCTGAAGTAAAGATAAGAATGCAAAGATAAAAAATCCACTGATTAATGCAATAACTCAATTTGGTATCTATCTGCTTGACTAATTAAATGTTTTAACTGCAGATTTGTTTTTTTTAAACTAAAAACATATTTCTTAGGATATAACTTTAATTAACCAATATTTTAAGCAAAGGTCATTAATTTTCAATTTCAAGTTTTTCACTACTCAAAAAATTTTTGTAATTCTTACTGAATATATTCCAAACAAACTTTATTTTCTAAAATAAATCCAATAATTTTATGACCCACCACCAATGTCAATTAGCAGATGCTGAGATTGTTGACCCAAGAATGAGCGTCCTATGCAGCATAGGGGTTTTTGCACCTATTATCTTTGTGTAAGATACAAATATAGTCACCACAAACAACCTAATATTAAATTGAAGTCAATCTACGCATGTTTCTGCTAGTCATGACATCCGCAAAAATGGTCTTGGTTAATCACTAATATCTCCCAAACATCCAGCAAAAATTTTATGTATTTAGGACATCTTCTGACCCAACGGGAGCAGTTTCAAGCCAGAAATGTGTGAAAAAGCTTGAAATACGAATAGAATATGTTTCATGACTTCCCTACAAATATGCTGGTAAAACCTCTCTGGTTGTCAATTCAGGGAATGGAAATGCTGAAACACTTTATCGTCATCCTCAGAAATAAGTTTTGCTTAAATAAACATTGTCTAATTTACTTTATAATATATCATCTGCATTTTCCTAGAAAGATCTTTTAATATCTTGCTATCATAATCTGCTGCTTCTCACCGGCCAGATTGAAATATGCCAAAAAACCATGGTGAGAGCTGCTGTGAATAGTTTTGATGCAGGGAATAAACGCTAAATGGCCATTGGCTGCAAATTGAAATGAGTTGAATGGCCTGTTATATCAAATATATTCCTTGAAAAGGTCACCAATATTTGCGTTTTTTAGCCTAATCTTTCAAATTGGCTACCCTGAGTGCCAGAATCCACGAAACAGCTTCTATTCCCCCTAGCCATCCACTAGCCAACCCTGCAGCTGTTGTTTGCAGCAGTTCCATGAAACTTTCAGATATCAAAGACTGGGTGTCATGCTAGCCCTTTACATTATTCATTGACACCAGGCTTGTATATTGCAACTTCAAGGGCTGTCTGTTTAAGACATTGATATCTCAACATGAAATGATGAATTCCCTTTAAATTATATAGTTATATAAACAACAAAAATATTGGTGCAAAAACCCCTGTGCTATGCAGTAATTCAAGACATAGAAACTTAAGAATGCTTCATTTCCTTGGTAATGTCAAAGAATGTGTTCCCTTTAAAATAAGCAGAATAAGTACAATGTAGCTATTCCTTCTTTGTGTCAAATATTTTTCCAGAAAAAACAAAGACAGATTTTGAAATGCTCAGTCATTATCCAAGCTGGAGAGGTAGATTTATCAAGTTCATGAAGCTATTTGGGCCACCCCGGCACACCCGCCAATAAATCTCACTACAAAGCATCGAATACAGAGGTAAGAGACTATATAATTTTAATACACAATGAGCTATTTTATTTAGATTAGTTGTAATACATAGCTAGCAAACACTTTGGTAGGTCTACATTACGAACAAAATTGCATTGCAGCTGGCCCTTTATATCGACTTCCTCGTAAATCAAGGAAATTATTATAGTAATGAATTAAAATCATGATTTCAATTTTGATTTACATTGCCTTGCTTTAAATTCAGGGGCACCTCATGACAGTGTGTTATTATAATGCCCATATCAGTGTTAGCTCCTGGTTGCACATCTTTTGTGACACTTAGAATAATTTTTTTATTATGCAACTGGGAGAAAATATCTGTTATATGCTGCCAGCTGGGTTGCCAGCCAGCCCAAGCGCCATTCAGCACCTCCCAGCCAGCTGATATGAATAATTTTGTTGACCAGCCAACCGCCTCAACTGCTTTCTCATTACCTGACTGCAAATTTCATAGGTTGAACTCCAATAATTGACTCCCAGCTGACAACTTTGCCAGCTGGGAAATTCCTAGCCGACAGTCTGTCAGCCAGCCAGACACCTGCTTCACAACAGATATTTGGTATAACAGATCATGGGGTGCCCCTGTAAATTCACCAACCTGCCCAGGGTTCAATTCCAGCCCAGCGGAGTCACCGTCTGGATGGTAGACCTATCTTTTGCCTTATTGTATTATCCTCCTACTGTCCCAAAAGCCTACCAATTTGCAAAAGTACAGCACGTAAAGCCCCAATCATCCATCCATTCTATAGATAGACAATTGAGCAGCCAGTTAATACTACACTAGCTGAGAAGGTCAAGATAGACAGACAACCGGAAAGCTAGACAGACAGACAGCTAAAGTCACAGCTGGACAGACAGCTGGGTTGATAGACAGCCACTTTGTTAGATACTTTACGAGGTTTGATCCAATTTGATAAATCTGCACTAATACAACCACTGATAGATAGCTTACTTCTTAATTTTAACAATCCAAATTGATTAGTTCCGGAAAAAGTTCCATTAAGATTTTTTAGCATAATCTTTTCTGTAAACTGGTATGAATAATCAAATCAAAAATCTGCTGATACAACAACATCTTACAATAGGGTACTTATTAGTCTCAGAAAAGTATAGTATAGACTAATTATGATGTGACATCATGCCATTGTTATAATAAAGTGACATCACTGTTAATGTTATTGGTGACATCACAGTTACAAAGTGCCAGGTTACAAGGCAGTTCCAAGATGGTGGATTTGGTGGCTTCATCTGCCAGAGCCTCATGTCCGTTCTATGTATTTCTGTGTAACAAGTGGAAATTGAAATTATTCATACCTTCTGGGCAAAGGACAATGCATCCTGTTGCTGGTCTTCCTCGTTATGCGTCGTCGAGTTGGCATCCGGTTCCGTGTCGGCCTCTGTTTCTGGTTGGACTTGTTCTTCAGGACTTTCTGATCTTGCACTAGATGTAGAATGTCTTCTTTCCTGACTCCTTCCCCTCTCTCCATTTCTTTCCTTACTCCTCTCCCTGCTTCTTTCTCTACTCCTTGGTTTCGACGTCGAATTCCTACGACTCCCGCTCGGCGACTTTGAACCAGACCTTCTTTTGCTGTTGGATTGAGAAGAAAGAATAGGGGATTTACATTGAAGCTTCAGGAAAAATCCAGTTGGCTTGGAGGCAGAGGCAGTCTTATTATTAGAATTATTCGAGTTTGTATAGTTCAATTTTTTTCAGATAAAATTGTAAAAGTTGAGTAACACGATCCTGAAAGTATGCTACAAATTTATTTTAGTGAACTCCTGTATTTTGAAAGATATTTCATTTCAAGATTGCCAAGATTCTAAATCAGACAGCTGAACTGGAGATATATTTGCCTTCATATCACCACTTAAATTTAATATAAAAATTTCAGCTTTGGGCAATCTTGACAAATCAAATGAAATTAAAAAGAAAAACAAAACAGCTACAAAAACCTTTGCTGTACTACCATACCTTGATCTTCTTCTAAAGAGGCGATTCCAGAACTCATTATTTTCAGCATCTTCAACGGTGAGGAGATTGTGTTCTCCATTTTGTTCACCATTTTGTTCCACTTCTCCGTTTGGTGAAGAACCATCTTCTTCATCTTCTGCTCCTTCTTCTTCTTCTTCCTCATCTCCTTCTTCCACTGCTTCTTCAATGTCCCTTTTCAAGTCTTCCACTACAAAGATAAGTGAAAAAAAAGAATTGTGACAATTAAATTATAGAACACATAATATAATTCTGACAAGCAACAATGAAATTGGTACAAGCTGTAATAAAATGGTTAAAACAATGACAGAATTTTGACAAACATGTCAAATGATAATATAATTGTGGCAAACAATAATTAAATTGAGAGAAATAATGATAGAATCGTGACAAACAATAATAATTGTCAAACAATGAAATAATTGGGTGACAAACTATAATAGATTTGTGACAAACAATAATGGAATTGTGACCATCAATAAAATAATTGTGACAAACAATAATTAAATTGTGAGAAATAATGATAGAATTGTGACAAACAATAATAATTGTCAAACAATGAAATAATAGTGTGACAAACTATAATAGAATTGTGACAAAGAATAATGGAATTGTGACCATTAATAAAATAATTGTGACCAACAATAATAGAATTGTGACAGTGATAGAATTGTGACAAACAATAATATGACTGTGGTCAACAATAAAATTATTGTGACAAATATGTCGAACAACAATATAATTGACAAACAATAATATAATTGTGGTCAACAATAATATTATTGTGACAAATATGTCGAACAACAGTACAACAGTATAACTTGTGCTAAACTGCAATTGTGAAAAACAATAAGTAACTTATAACAGTGACAGAATTGTCATTCGGAAGTGGTGGGGGGGGGGGGTGAATTCCAGTCATTTCTCAGATCCACCATAATAACATTGTGTTCTTAATTCCAAATCATATGGACCACTTCATTTAAAAAGATACCAAATTATTTCATCCAGCAGCAGAGCATCTGACTATAATCAGGTACCTTTTACAAGCATTTCCATGATTACTTCCAATTGACCTGAAACACTGAACTGGGCCTATTTGACTGCTTTCAAAACAACATGATTGTAATGAATAATCACATTACAGTGACAGAATAATATCATGATTATGATGAATAATAAATTGTTAATGATACAATTGTGACTAACTGGGATAATGAGTGTTATAGAGTATCAAGCTGCTACTTTAATGTTGACCAGATGACCATAGGTCACTCAGGCATAATTAATCATTTAGAATTCAGGGGCACCCCATGATCTGTTATACCAATTATCTGTTATGCAGCAGACGGCCGGCTGGCTGGCAGACTGTCAGCTGAGATGTTCCCAGCTGGCAAAGTTGTGAGCTGGGAGCCGATTTTTGGCGTCCAACCGATGAAATTTGCAGTCAGGTAATGAGAAAGCAATTGAGGTGGCTGGCTGGGAAAAAAGAAAGACTCATATCAGCTGGCTGGGAGGTGCTCAATGACGCTTGGGCTGGCTGGCAACCCAGCTGGCAGAATAACAGATATTTTCTCCCAGTTGCGTAAAAAAATGAATCTAAGTGTCACAAAAGATGTGCAACCAGGAGCTTACACTGATATGGGCATTATAATAACACACTGTCGTGAGGTGCCCCTGAGAATTATATAAAATTATATAATTCAAGTCACGATATATGAGGGTCAATTCCTCCATGGCATGAGGCACATTGAAAAATCAATGGAAAATTTGTAGTAGTAGTAGTAGTAACGGTTTTCCCTCGGTTCACGTAGAGGGAGGGATGTGCCACTTTTAATGATTGTAGGTGATGATAGGGGTGGAGGGAACTGATTAAGGTGGGAAATGATCATGAGGGCAACAAGATTGCCCAGGGATGGCTGGACCAAGCAGATATGAAGGGGCAAGGCAGTGAACAGTAGTCTTGCGGGCCAAATACTGCAGATAATTTAGGTATTTCCTTGACGTTTTTGCTTCAAATAATGAAAATAACTATGTCAGCAATGAAGTACCTCTATGAAACCTACATGGAAGTTAGGCTGACTTTCAAGAATGTCAGTAGAAAAAGTTTGGTCAAGATACTTCGTTGCTAACAGCCTCCATTTTGGGCCCTTTGACAGCCATGTGTGTGAATTTTGGTTGATTTTCTCTTCTTTTTGGCCTAAACATTGTACTTGTAAGGTGTCAGCAATGAGGTACCATAATGAAATTTATATTAAAAAAATTATAAGTTTCAAAACAATCATAAAAATTAAGTTTGGTTGTTGTACTTCATTGCTGACCCCCCTCCCCCTACAATTTGGATGCATTTTTGGTGATTTTCTCTCTTTTTGGGCAAAAAAATATTTTTCAAGTGTTAGAAATAAAGATGAAACATTCTATCTTATATTAAAAAATACTTAACCAAATTATCTGACAAATCATGTTTTGACCATGTGCTTCATTGCTGACCCCCCCCCCCCCTCCCTACAATATAGATTCATTTTTGGCACTTTTTCCTGTTTTGGGGCAAAAAAAAAAATTAAAGTTACAATTAGGTATACCATTCTTGTTTATATATATTAAAAGATTCCTAAGTATCCAAATTATAGCTGCTGAACCTCCCCCCACTCCCCTCCCAGCCACAATTCAGGTGAGTTTTGGTGGCATCAGTGCTCTCGCGAGATTCGTGTCTAAATCCAAACAGGTGTAAATGTGTGTACTTCTGCCTGAATCTCGCGAAAGCAGCACAATTTGCACAAGATGGCGGGATCAAATTTTCCTTTTGAATCTGTGCTCAATTTTGGAGTTCTAGCTGTCATAAATCAGTGAATAGCCATTGAAGTAGCCTGTTGCTTTGCTGGTGAGTGTGGAATATTGTTTTGTTCGAATTGTGCACTATATTTTGTGAAGAGACACAAGTGTAGGCTCAGGAATGCCATGTTAACAGAGCGATATGCAAAATCCACATTTTTCAATGTGTGAGGGACATTTGAATAATTTCCTGCTTGACAATTTTTTGTCTAAGTTTGATAGAAAATTTGAACCAGGATGGTGTGGCTATAGTCCATTTCATTCTTAGTACCTAAATAACAATGATGATAATATAATACAATTTGTATGGCACCTATTCCAGATAAATCCTCTTTCTGGTACAAATCATATTCAACAGCAATGATAACAAACATCATGGGATATCCAATAATTTATGCACACGACTGCCGGGGTTCGAACCCACGTCCTTTCCTCCCCCAAGTATGGTGGAACTAAGGTTCTCTTTGAGATCAGGAATTTAAAAGAATTCCACTGCCATACACTCACATAAAAGTTGTCTTTCAGTTGTACATCCCTTTGGCCTATTCTTCTTTGACACTGAATCGTCCTGTACAAGTCTTCTCAATAAAATGGTGAATGCACTACCCCACATTCCTGGAAGAAAAAATAATACATTGTTAAACAATCAGATCATGAAGTATTCAGACACATTATAGCAGAGTAAACAGAAGCCAAAAAGTAATATTTTTTAAGGAGATAACCTGCGAGGAATTACTATACAAAAGGCCGATTCATATACCAAAACTTTGCTAACAATGTCAGCTAATGGAATTCAGCCATGAAATTGCTGGTTCCTGGTACTACAGGGGGAGGTTCTTTTCCATAAATGTTGAACCCCCGATCTTTTATACCTATGAGAAAATATCAGATTTAAGCATAGGATTTCGGTGATACTTTGGCTCTATTAACAGTAATCAACTTGTAAAAGAGCCCGTTGCGCATGGTGCTATTTAGTACAAAGGACTAGATCCAAAATCAAAACAAACCAGGGGTATACTTAGAAATGCCTTCAGAGTTTGGGCCTGTTCAGGTTCTCCATTTAAATAACTGTTTGTCTGAAGTTCCATATACAGAGATTTTGACACGATAGATTACTTTGTAACATGCTGTTTTTCTTTTCTTGTTACCTTGAAGATAATGCAGCGGAGGCTCAGGATAACGCTTGAGTAATCGTCCAAGGAAGAAGCGACTTCCAAATACCGGCGTCTTCATGAAAATGCCATACTTGGCCATTCCAACTTCATATGGTGTGAATTCCACCCATTCTAAAATTGAGTTGAAAAAAAAAATTAATACTTGAACATCACTAAGTACAAAAATACCTTATGAATATTATCCAATCAGGGCATTTTTCCAATCCTTGCATTTCAATTTGTATCATTAATTTTTCGTATTCTTAATGGCTGGTGCCAGGGCTCTGTAAAACCAGCTTCAGCTCAGCCTGAAAATTCGATGCTTAGCTTGACCAGCCATATCAAATTTATCCATGATATCATAGTATTTTAGAAACTATCTTCTATATCAGTCACGATTTTAAGAACACATTTGCATCTAAACATCAATTTTATACAAATCACAAACTACGTACCATGGAACTCCTGGGCGGAGACATCTGATTTGACGCTGACACAGGTGTAGATGGGCATTGGCACTTCCCCTCCTTTCAACACTTCTTGTTGGTCCGACAGCCTTGAGTTTATTCTCTGAAATTATTGATGGAATAAAATTCGAGGTTTGGATGCCACCGAGGTCAATTACCTATAAAAACCAAGTCAGCAGCCACCGTGATTGTGTCTTAGGTGGGTTGATCTCCTGGCATTATTACTACTTCTGAAATGTAGAAAATCAGCCACGCATGTCCATTTCTGTAATACGATAATAAAATGCCCTCTTTGGGCAAAATCTCCACCACTGAAATATACTTTTAATTAAAACAAATGCACTGTAGACAGATCTGGAAAACTAATTTTTCTTACATTGGCAAGAATCAGCTCTCCAATCAGATGACCGAAGAAATCGGTGAAGCTGACTGGTTGTCCGGCTTTCTTCTTCTTCTTTATTTCGGTTATGAATTTTAGAACTGTAATCGGACGAAGCAAGCGTGTCCAAGATTTAGTGATGTTGTCTCGCAAATCGTCAAACAGATCTCCTGGAGAACACTCAGGCCAGTCTGGGTTGGAGTAAAGGTGGGAAAGATACCTGGGTCAGAAAAAAAGTGAGCTGGATTATTGGATATTTCAGGCATGGAAAGAGAATAGTAAACCCTGTTGTGCTGTTCTATAGCTGTTCTGAATATCGTATACTATCACTGTGGAAGGCTCAATATTAATTTTGTGCCTGCATCGCAATGACTGTGAGTAAATACAATATACACCAATACAACACAATAAAATTTCTGTAAATGATGATGCGATGAATGATATGAGCATGTAATTTCCGAAGAAGCTCATAATACAGCTTGAGAAATTGCAATACATCTCGGAAGACACTCATTATAATGTTAGATATACGCTCTATGTTTAGCATTTATTTGCTTTGGCTCTGCTTATTGTCAATATAGTTTCTGCAGCCTCGGCCATATGAGCATCCAGAAACAACATGGGGGACTAATTGGAGTGACCAAATATTTACCAAGCCGACCCGGAGAGTCCAGAGACATAAGTGACGCAGTCTATCAGACCGGATTCGTACAAAGCTTTCATGGCTCCACAGTAGCCAACCATTGCCCGAAAGCCTCCTCCGCTGCCCAAGACTGCTACCACTGGGGCCTGAGATCAAAAGATATACAGTTACATACAATTATTGGGAAAATTCTGAGTGATACAGTAGAAGAATTACGACTCTTTTTACGAGTACTAAGATTAACCTGTTAATGGAAATCTATGACATCACAACAGGACCTATCCATCGCATTGAAATGAACAGCTAATTTGACATTGGATGACTTGTGACCTCAGTGATTAGTGTTTTGACTCATTCAGTGAATTGTCCTTATAGCATTGCAAGTAGAGGTTATGGCATCACTAAAGTTCTACTTAAGAGTCATACAGAAGAACATTGCAAGAATAGGGATATATGATCTCACAAGGAATTTCAAGTGTTTTTCCACAAGCATCTGTAATTCGTCTACTGCAACTGCTTTTTATTTTTTAGAAATGACAAGTAAAAAGTTTGCATATAAAAAGATATTATCTGTCCCGTTTCAACACAGAACTTCATGACGCTGCATCAAGCAAAATCACAGATATCTTAAGTGATCACATTCGACATTTTTGACAGAAACAGTCAGAAACTTTAAAACAGGGGCGGACTGGCGGCATTTCGGGCCCGTGGCAAAATAAGTCAACGGGCCCCTACGTCTCTACCGTCGGTGCTATTTCCAATTAAAAAAGAAAAATTCTACAGGTCTAATTTGGCTAATTGTTAATATTTGGTTGGAAGCCTCCATATGAGAGGAGGCTGTCCTTTTCAGATTGTGTATTTTCGACACATAATCATGAACTTGACCGCAAAGTTTGCTCTTTTCTTAAAATTTTTATTTTTTGACATCTTGTGGGCCCCCCTGAGTGATTGGGCCCGTGGCACTTGCCACTTTGCCACATAGGCCAGTCCGCCCCTTAGGGTGGTCCACATTACTATGGGAAAAATCAAATCTCCTAAAACCCCCAATTTGAAAGCAGAAATTGATGACCACATAAGCAAAACAAACACACGCAAAATTTCAGGCAAATCGGTTAATATTTAGAGGTGGCACAAAACCTTTGTAGTTTATCATGTAATTCCCCATTCGCGCAACTGAAAAAATGGTCAATTTCCCAGATCTTTCTTCGAAGTAAATATTTTTTTGCGGTTTTTTAGTATATGATAAAGTTGATATGGCAAAGTAATATCTGAGGGTTATTTTTGATTTATTGTTCATAGTAAGTGAAATATTTGCCTGTTTTTATGAAAAAATGCTTGAAAATTAACCTATGTAATATCTATGCTGACCTGCTATAAAACTTTGTAAGTCAAATAGAATATCATGACTAGATTGGGCATCCTTGACATACTAAAAAACGTTTTTTTTATCAAAATAATTGGCCATTATTGCAGGATTTGCAAATACCGATGATTTTGAGGTCTGCTGCAGGGCAATCACATGTTAAACTTCAACGGCTTTGTGCCACCTCTAAATATTAATTGATTTTGCTGAAATTTTTGCTCGATGCCTTCTATAGATATAAGATCGCAATGCAAGTTTCAAATCAGAGAAATTTAGAAGAAAGTGTTTTTGGACCACCCTACCGCCCCTACTTTAAAAAGTCAAGACATTAGTTAGTAAATTTTCTGATAAAAAATCTTACATTATGTCCAAGTTTGGGAGCCCTATCTCCCAGATGTTCCTTCATTCCTTCCATCACATGCCTCTTTCGTTCTTCCAAAAATTCTTTTTCTTCTTTCGGCAAGCACAAGCTGTATCTTAGTGCTGGATTTTGACTGCAAGACAGCAAGAGAAAACAATTGGATCACCAATAAAGCTTCACTGTAAAATTTGAAATTTTGAGTTAGCTCAAATGATTGAGTGAGATGGTTGCACAATTTGTTTGAGCCAAGATAGCTTGCTTTATGATAATCTTTATGTTGTCATAACTTGCAAACAACAAGCTATCTTGGCTCAAAGGAATTGTGCAACCATCTCACTCAAATCAAAATTTACAGTGTTCTTTAACTCCAAAACTAGTGATAGATCGTATTTCAATCAAATTATAATCAGAATTCAATCCTACACTTATTTCTCAGACATGAATATATGTGTGTAGGCTTTTAAAATTTGCAAATTATCACATTTTCTCTGTGCATGGTATTATTTTTGTGTCCACTTACTCTTCAATGAGCAAAAATTCCACATCCACCTCAGCATTTATCTGAAACCAGGAGAAAAAGAATAGAGAGTGACTTTGTCTTCTCTGATAAAGTGATCATAAACAAGAAGAGCAGGTACAATATATACAGTTGAGGTCAAAAATTTGCATACAGATGGACAGGAAATAGTTAAAGCTGTATTACGTAAGTGCAAATGGGTCTACATATTTCACTGTGCACTAACGAGGGGGGTACCCTCGCCATCAGGGCAGCCATTATAGATCTCGATTGAAAGTAATTTTTTATCTTCCTGAGCTTATTGCATCAAAGCCAAATCTTATTTTTGTCAAGCATGCAGATCAGATGTTGAACTAACCTCAGGGCACACCTTTTTCATGTGATTAATCACATAACTACCAGATTTTGCCCTTGAAATATATCGTAGGGGCGAGGGTAACCACAAAAGCTTCTCGAGGGTAACACCATTTTCAAATATTGTCATGGCGAGGGTACCACCTAAATTACTGTTATTGAAATGTTCCTTTTTGCAGTTCAGTGATTATTACAGTGTGATATAAACAATGCAGAGTTGGCAGGATTTATTAGACGGATTAGACAAGATACAGATTGACAAATAGATCGTTGCCAACCTACCTACCTAGCTCCCTGTTTATCTACCAGTTTATTTACCTGTCTTTCTAGCTGTCTATCTGCCTGTCTCTCTACCTAAACATTGTGCTGCTTGTTGTCTCTTACACTCCCTCAAAGAAAAAGGATCTCACAGGTCCAAAGGATCTATGATCAAGGTCAATACACATATGATTTTAAAAGAAAAGATATGATTTTTTTTAGATAAACAAGCACAACCACCCACAATGTCAGAAGTGTCCCAAAGACTTATAGCATGCCTAATATTGCCTTTCCTAAAAAGTAAAAAATAGTACTCTTTGTATGTGCAATGCAGATGAAGTGCAATCCTTAACAAGCTCTGATTGTGGGATGACTGCTGATTAAGGCAGCTGGGTGGTGTAGTGGTTAAGGTTCCCGCCTGCTCCGCTGAAGGTCTTTGCCTGCATGGGTTCGACTCCTGGTTGGGGAACCCGAAATTTTCAGTGTACCTTTATGAGCAAAATCCCAGTTGGATGTCGTTCGGATGAGACGAGGATGCAAAGGTGGAAAGAAGCCAGAGGTGCGAGAATACCATGTGAAAATTTGTCTGGAGTATGCTCTTACAAGAACTGTTTATATAGGTGTTGACATACCCAGGAGAAGACTTGACTCACTGCATGATTTTTTTCTCATAGCAGTGACTTCTTTCTATCTTTGCATCCTCGGAGTCCTCCTCCACGTAATGTCCACATCTATGCGCTAGTTGATACCTTCACCCCAGACACCCCAGATCATTGCATATTTCATTTCTAGTCACCCTTGGATTCTGTTTAGCCATTCTGATGATTTTTGTGTTGTCAGTCGCCACCAGTTTGGCTCTTCTTCCAGTTCTCTGCAGTGCACCGATGAACTTGTGGGTCTTAAAATGACCAACTATGTGCTGTACTGTGGATAAAACAATTTAAAATGCTTCCCAATTGCTCTCTATGACACCCAATATTGTGCATTCATATAATTTGCATCTTTTTATCTTCTCCATACTGTTTGCATGATCCCACGGATATTCACGGAGAAAGTGAAAGATTGTGTCTGGGGCCTCTATTGTATGGACATAATTTACCAATTTTTTTCAACAGAACTCTGAGGATAATACATTTGAGACTTACTTTCTACAAACTAAGATAGAAAAATGAAATATTTTTCAATTAGAGGTATAAATATTGCATAATACAACCATGGTCCCGGAGTGTATGCAAACTTCTGACCCATCAACTTTGGACGACTCACAGATTAATGCCCTGTATTCGAAAGGGGATTTGGTCAAATGGACCAATTAGAGTCAAATTCATAAGTTCAATATGTAAGAAACAAGAAATAAAATTGCCAAATATGTAGACCCATTTGCACTTACATTATACAGCTTTAACTATTTCATGTCCGTCTGTATGCAAATTTTTGACCTCAACTGTATGTTTCTGAATATTCATTGACACTATCGAGAATGATATTGTAGCCCTTTTCTGAATTTCTTGAATATATCCGCCTCTATATGACATGAGCAAGCTGATAAATTATTTTTAAAAACATCGTCAATAAACATATTAAATTTAGGCCAGACATTTTGACTTTTAGGTTTGGATCGACCGGCCAAACCAATTTATTTTTCATCCCACTGGCCAAAACTACAAAAAGTGCTTCAAGAAGGTTTGAGAATCTAAAAATCAATCAAGTCCTGTCTATGCATATCACATTTAATTTATTATTATGAACTGTACCAACCTGACTTCCTTTGACATTGAAGCTGAAAGTGTGAGGTGTAGATTCCCCAATTGGCAAACTGTTGACATCATAAGTGTCTGTGCCCAGTTTTTCATCCTCTGTGATGTTGTAGTCCAGCAGTTCAATAGCTAACAACAAGGAAGAACAATACTCTAAAAAATTTCAAACAAAATTGGGTTTTTTAGATTCAAAATGGTTTTTTGAAAAACCAAATTTCAATGCAAAAAACCAACATGGATTTTTTTAAAATCCATGTTGGTTTTGCATTGAAATTTGGTTTTTCAAAAAACCAATTTTGTCCCCACATTTTTTAGAGTGAAGTAAATGAAGAACAACAGAAAATACATTATAACCTGTATTTCATAACATTATGGGAAATTGAGATTATGTTATAATAAAAAGAAATGCAAAATGTTTAAACAAGCATGGGCATGTCTGCAAAATAAATCAGACCTTTTATACATAAGGATAATTAATTGTCAAATAAATATTATAGATACATAATAATTTTATGGGATTTATCCCATGCTGGAAAATTGAGCTTTTATCAAATTTAACAAATTGCGACAAACCAGGACAATCTTACAGCTGAGCCAAGCTAGGCTTCACATTTTCTCTGCATAAGGTTCACAATTTGAAGCGCTCAAATTATTTAAATTACGCTTCATTTATGCTCCCTATATGCAAATTCATGCGCTTCGAATACGCTCCCTTGTAGAAAAATATACGCATTTTTGCAGTACAATCGGAGTACATTTTGTAATTTAAATACTTTGAGTGCTTCAAATGTACCCTTTTTACCTCTGGGTAATGATAATTTTGATGCAAAGGAATACCTACAGGAACTATGGACATTAACAATAATGTGACTAAGGCCAGACATATTTGATTTTTGGCTTCTCAGATAGATCTATACCAAACCAACAGATTATCTGTCTATGAATAAAAAATTGAGCTTAGCCACAATTTATCAAATTGGCATGGTAAAAATATTGATTACATTTTTTCTCTTCCTACTGACCGAACCAGGAAAAAGTGCCTAGTTAAGATCCAAGAAGCAAAAGATCAAAGAAGCAAAGATCAATTATGTCTGGCCTAAAGTACAGTATTCCTTACTCAATATATTTGTCCTCTTCAGATCAACTAGAAAGTATAAGTTGTAATTCCACAAGGGATCCTTATTGTTGTCAACTACGTTGGTTTTTTGGTCTTCCAGATCCGGATCCGTTGGAATATCGTCCTCGTTGCCATCCTTCGGGTGAAGTTTCTGGTCAAGTGAAGGACTTGTCGAGAGACAGACTTTGACATAGGGGTCTGGGGTGTCCACTGCAGTGGGGCAACAAAAATAACATTCAATGTATACTATTTTCACAACATAAGCTCTCCCCATTTGAGCATGGAGAAATAGAAATTCCCAGGAATGAGCGACAAATTGGCATCTAAAAAAGCCTCGCGCAAGGTAAATGATAATATTATGCCTATTTGATCGCTTGTGAAATATAGAACATTTCACAGCTTGGTCACACGATCCTAGCTTTGAACGAGGTCTTTTACTTCCTGATGCCTTCAACATAGGGTGAAGGTGTGATAATTCTAGGATTTTCCTATCCGTCCCTTGTTTATTTTGCCTAAATACTCCACTGCCTATCACTAATACATTTCTTGCTATTTGGTTTTGGCAACAAAACAGCCCGATCCAAGAGTTATTTAAATAGCATTTTAGCCTTGGCAAAGCAGAAAATTCTTCTAGTTAAAACACCATTATTATTATATAGATTTAAACAAAAACTCACACAAATCCTTGAGCCACCCTTTGGAAATGTGTCTTCCTTTGATAACCTTGACATTCAGGATGTAGCATGGCTTCTGGGAGATCTAGAAGTAAGCACAAGTAATTGTAATTCCAAATTGGTACATTGATCATTGAGCATGGCATGACCAATTGATCATGCACACAGAAAATTACTGACACCTTTCTTTATATAAATTATTCACCTATGACAGGGAATATGTATAGGTTATTCACCACGGGAGAGGGAATATGTGATTTATCACCCGAGGGCTTTAGCCCGAGGTGTGATAAACACATATTCCTGATCCCATGGTGAATAACTGGCTTATACCATGAGACAAACACTCAAACAGTCAAACATGAGAGGATAACTGAACAACAAAGAATATGGGAATTATTCCCCTGCAGTACAGGTATGTGATTGGCTGACAGAGGTGTCGAATGGTATAAGTGATTTTATCACCCGGGGGTTTTAGCCGAGGCATGATAAACACATATTCCCGATCCCATTGTGAATAGCCGGTAAAAACCATGAGACAAACTCTCAAACAGTCAAACATGAGACGATAAGTGGATAACAAAGAATAAGGGAATTATTCCCCTGCAATACAGGTATGTGATTGGCTGACATTGGTGTCGAATGAGGCTTTGGGATTTTTTTAGGTGAACAATTTCTTCTGTAGTTGTGGTGAGAAAAATAAAAATTCTTTCTGGACATCTTAAAATAAGTTTTTCCAGTTGGGAATAATTCTTAACAGGGGTGTTTAGAAATGAATATTAGGAGACGTCGCTCGCTTGAAATAAAAGATTAGTGTCGCTGTTACCTCAAAGTAAATAATTTCCCATCGGGGAAAACTCCAAGCTCTCCCCCCTGAAACTGTAAGAGCTCTGTCCCAGTGCAAGTCAATTGTCCACCCACATAATGACAAACAACATGATTATTAACGTGGATAAGTATCGATAACAAGGAAAACGACAAAAAAACTTTTGATTTTAGATGCAATAAAGAGCGCATTTCATGCCACATGTATGAACAACCACAGAAATAAATACAAGACATTGCATGTATACGCAGCGGAATGTACATAAATTAGAATTAAGTTGTCATAAGATTTTGCCAAAGATTGATTTATCATAATATGTTATATCATACACTGCAGTGCATAGCGAAATAATGCATGGTAATTATATTGAGCCGGAATGAATGTATACTCTATACACAAAGATTTGTGTAAAACAGAAAACAAAATTGATGTCTGTTACTGACATAGATATATCGGGACAAAATTGGTTTTTTAGATTCAAAATGGTTTTTTGAAAAACCAAATATCAATGCAAAACCAACATGGATTTTTAAAAAAATCCATGTTGGTTTTTTGCATTGAAATTTGGTTTTTCAAAAAAACCATTTTGAATCTAAAAAACCAATTTTGTCTGAATTTTTTTAGAGTGCTCCCAAAACTTTGAGAAAAGGCCAAATTCGGGCAAAGAGGCATGAAATAAATAATATTGAAATTCAGTGGTTTTCAAGTGATTTCATTGGACAATGTATAAAGTTTGGATCGTGAAATTTTGGTTAATGTCGCTCTCCCCCCAAAAATTCGACCAGCCGTACACCTATGGTTACTGACACAGTAGTGTGCATATTGGCAAATGTTCAAATGAAACAGCCAAGCAAACTGTCAATCCTGATGATTTAAAAAAAAATTAATATGGTTAAAAATTAGCATTAGTGAGTGATGTGCAAAGATATTTATAAAATATCTGAATATACTTCTTTTTTTTTCATTGCCTGAATGTTTAAAGGTTCAAGGTTTTTTACTCTACTCAACTAAAAATGTATGAAATGTTAAGTAAAGGTCTTTTAACTCCACTCAACTAATAATGCATGCCATTTTCCTCAAGCTGATCTTATTTGACACTCAGTTTGTGATTGAAACAACCATTTGTTTTTTTGATCATGCAGTTCTGATTTAATCACACAGGAGTTCAAAGATTTTGTTCTATTTTGTGTTTAATGGACATGTTTTAAAACCAAAAAGTGAGAAAGAACAACGAAAAAATGTAGATTAACATGCGATATTTGAGTACTTGACAGTTTGCTTTGAAATATGACAATATAGGCCTAATATGTGGCTTACCGAACACAGATGTTATTGTCATATCATTAAATCGGGATAATAGTCACTAAAGATTTTTTTGAGTTACGGAAAAACAAAATGGATATGTGTACATGTGTACAGTATAAGTCCCAGCTATAAAATTCAGGATTTTTTTTTCGACAGATATTTCAAAACTCAAAATTGTTTCAATTAAAAAAGTAAAAAAAATTGAATTAATTTTTCTGAAGTTAAGAATTACATACATTTTACAAAACAACCCAGATCTGGGTGAAACGAATGTAGAAAGATAGGTATACATGTACACATAGAATAATTTGCATTATAAATTAAATCAGTTAAACCTGTATTTGCAGCATGTTAAAAGTTTTAAAGAGAAATGAACTATTTTAACTTTATTAGAAGACGGGCCGCAAAATTCACACTTTCGCAGTATTATTATATCAATCGTTTCTCAGCGACGCGTAGACCACTCCTTTGAATGATTATGTAAAACTTATACACAATCTCTAGTAACAGCACTGACGCTTTCAAATGGCGGAGGGGTTTCCTCAGATTTCCAAGGTGGTAAAGCTTTCGATTGGGATATTTTAGCCAACTCATTTCGATCACCTAAATTCCTTACCACAGTTTGTATGCTGGACTCCAGGGCTAACATTTGCAGGACTTATTGAGAAATATGCTTTTCATATATCCCATGTCCACCCTGAGGGAGGAAAAAGTGATTTGCGGTCTGCTATGAAACATATCGCACATGACTAGCCACATTCATGAGTGTAGGAAGGTACCAGATGCCATCTCAATGTACTTTCCAAACTCAAGCGATTGTCATTTTTATAGTGTTATTAGTTTCATTTTTGTGACTGCATTTGGAACTAGTGTGTCAATGCTACTTCATCTCTATCGGCCATTATGATCTTCATTTAAGGTGGTTCCGCTTACAGATTCTAGCTACAGGTATCTCCTACCCTTGGCATCCCATATGTACAATATATAGAAAGTTAGAAAACCCCATTATGACAGGTATGAATGGAGGGGCTTTACATCGTCTATTTATGCATGCACTTGAAGGGAAATTAGAAGAGGAGGAGTGGCTGTTGGAGATAATTATTGTATTTGGTTAAAGTGATGGAATGGAAGTGCGGACACAGTGATTGGCAGTGCTGTGGTCTACCAACTGAGGTAACCAGCATGCCCGAGCGATTAT
Organism: Platynereis dumerilii; assembly: GCA_026936325.1. NCBI lineage: Eukaryota > Metazoa > Annelida > Polychaeta > Phyllodocida > Nereididae > Platynereis > Platynereis dumerilii. The sequence continues at coordinate 44,410,084 of JAPTHN010000006.1, read as the reverse complement.
GCCTAGCTGATGAAAAAGTGAAATTTCTGTTTTGCAGATGAAAGAAAGACTTGGGGAAAAATATGGAAAGATGTTGGGCTAACTATCCTATACTATATGTTTTTTTGGGGAGATGTGAAAGAATATATGAATATTGTATTTAAACGTGTGAGTAAATTACTGGCATATTTATGAAATAAATACAATCATAAGTGGATATTTGGGCCACCCTTCCCTTTCGGAGGCGAGGGAAAACCACTGCCATTACTACTACTCCGTGCATAGAGAGGTAGAGGTGTGAATAGCATGTGTGGAATAGGGGTTAGGGTGTTAGAGGTAAGAGATTGTTATGTAAAGATAAAAAATCTCTGGAGCTTTTAAAAACATGAAGATTGATGTATAGCATGCCAAGATGCATCAAGAATTGGCGATGTGCATAAAAAAAGAGTATGTGAGCCAACAAAAAAAATATAGTATAAGATAAGATGTTAATATAAATGCAACATGCTTAACTTATAATGTGTGCATACCAAAAGCCATATATACTCAATATTCAGATCAATTAAAAAAGAAAACATATTTGAAAAGATCTGTGACAGAAGTACAATGTATTTACCTCAAATATCTGGAATGGATCGAACCTGAAAAAAAAACCTCATTGCTCTAAAATTGTACAAATCATAAATCATAATTTTTTTATCAAGATATTTAGACAATAGCAAAAGAGATAGATAGATTGGTATTTACAATGCTTAAGGCATGTGGGATACAAATGCTGCCAAATTTCCTTTGCTGCACCCATATGTATATCTATAAGTAATTTTGAACAGCAAAGACAATTGGCAGACGTTTGTATCTCACATACCTCAAATGTTGCCCTTTATATGACACAGTATGTTTTCTGCACATCGAGTGGATATCCTTGATATTCCACAAGCAGTTTGGTTGAAGATGTTTAGCACTGACCCATATTCAATTAATTTTTCACTTTCAGGTGGCACTGTAGTTAAGGTAGTTTTAACCTACTACATCCTTACAAATGTTCCTTTTTCTTTGTGTTTTTAAGAACAGACATATGTACGTGCTACAAGTAGAATAATAATATATATACGAGAGGAGTTCAGAAAGTTCTGACCAATTTTCATTGGCAGACCATTATCTCTCTTTGAAGCAGCTGCATGGAATTTTCACAGGACTGTTTTCAGGAATACCACTATCTATTTTGAAAGTATCATTCGGCCGCTTCAAAAAGAAATGTCTGCCAAAAGAATTGGTCAGAACTTTCTGAACGCCCATATAGCATATACACTAAAACAGTTATATAAAGATTTGCTATCCTTACCCTTCTTTCTTGGAGTTCATCCTGATTCAATCCTTTCTGGTGTTTCAGTAAAATGTCTGCCGCTGACCCAACATCAAGAGAGGTTCCTGTGAGACACAAAAAATCACCATACAGCATTTATAGGCATGCTGACAGCCAGGTATATGGACTTTGGATGCTGTGTTGGCCCTATGGGGTAATGTTTGTTTCAGATTTACTCTTCCAAAAAGGGGGTTTTCTGTTAAGGACCTCGGATTATGAGACTTTGGACTGATAAATAGATAATGCCTGCGTTTGTAATACATATATATGTAGTATTTATTCTTGACATGTGGGACTAAAATATTACATTCTGATGATATGCAATTTATTCAAGGCTTGCTGAGGTTTAAATTGCAATGTATACATCATCACAAACAAGGGGGTAATCTATCTTATACCACTTAGGCCTATAATTCCTTTGAAATCCAATAAAACAAACAATTCCTCAAGTATACTATGCTCTGGAATGTTTATTGAATGAATATACAATACATAACTTCACAAAATGTTAGGTACCAGGTAATTTAGAATAATTTTTGGTTTAGGTATTGCTGAACATGGTGTTTAGGCCCTCAGAGAAATTTAGAAGATTTCAAGTGTTTTTGGACTGGGCCACCCTAAAATTAAGGGTGGTCCAAAAGCACTTTCTTCTAAATTTCTCTGATTTGAATCTTTCATTGTGATCTTATATAGATAGAAGGTATTGTGTAAAAAAAAAAAGGAAAATCAATTAATATTCAGAGGTTCCGTGATTTCCGGGATGCCTAAGCCTGATACTCTTTTGGACTTACATAGTACAAAACTGAGGTATATATTTTTCATTATTTGGCATGTAGACGAATTTGTTAACCTGTAAAAACGAACATATATGAACGACCAGGGCATTTGTGTACATGCCAAATATATTTCTTTTCACAAATTTGTGTATGTGTGATTACGAACAAAGCAATCAGAAAATTTGCTAAAAACTACTGTAACCCTAATTTTAACACTAAACCCTAACGATACAGCACTTCCACGAATGCTAGTGTTAGCAGATACATAGGGGTGCCGGAAGGAAACAAGGGCGGCAGGGGGGGTCGGTTGATAAAGGGCAAATTTAAATCGCGCGACAAAAATTTAATGTAGCGGCGATAATAATTTTGAATATACTTTTATATTTTTGCCTAAATTCACTATAAATCAAGGCCTAAAAATGTTTTTTATTTAAGATGAAAAGGGCAACCTAGCCCCCCTTGCCCCTCCTGGCCAAGGGCAGGAGGGGCAATTGTGAGAAAAAATAAAAAATAACCCCCAGATATTATTTTACCATGCCAAGGTAATCATCATCATATACTAAAAAAAACCAAAAAACCATTCACTACTGAGAAATATCTGGGAAAAAGACCGAATTTTTCAGTTGCGCGAATGAGGAATTTAAATCATAAACTTCAAAGGCTTTGTGCAACCTCTAAATAGTAACCGATTTGGCTGAAATTGTGTATGTGTGTGTTTTACTTGTGTAGTCATCAATTTCTTCTTTCAAATTGGGGTTTCAGGAGATTTGATTTTTCCCATTGAAAAGTGGACCATCCTAATGGTGTTTTTTGATTTCGTTTTGAGGAGTGAGTGAGTGAGTGATTTTGTGTTTGACGCCCCATCAGCAGATTTAGTTTAGAATATGTTTATTTGTACAACTGAAGTTCTTACAAAAAGTATGTACATTACTGTATAGAATTAAGGAAATAAAATGTTGTACTGGAGGACACCTGAACAGTAGAACTGCCGTAACGCATAGGGCAGGTGTACCCCCTCCCCCCTTAATTTACCCCAAAATTATATAATATATAGGCCTATAAAGATATCTACACAACAACACGAAATTATTTTAAACATGAAATATACACAAAAATTACAATAATTATTACAAATATATACACATAAAAATACATCAAATGGCTCATTCATACACTTCAAATTGAGACTTGACAATAAAACATAATACTCACAACATGCATTGGTACCTTTCGCATTTGGCGTCCTGTGCTATCCCTCATCTGGTTCAAAGTTGAACTACAGAGTTGGAATAGCCAGGACAGCCTATGCTTTACCTAAGATATAATTTGTATGAATACATTACAGCACATGAATAAATACAGTTTTTTACACGTGCTGCCCAGTACTATCCCTCATCTGGTTCAAAGTTGAACGGCAGAGTCGGAATAGCCAGGACAGCACATGTCTGATCTCCCTGTATAAATTAATGCCTTAATCTACATTATAGCTAAAATAGATATAACTATGCTTAGTGCTGAAAGCAATATAACAAATTACACAGGTCAGTTCCCGCTTGTTCGAATAGGAGGGCCTGTACCGACCTCAGTCTATTTCAATTTCAATACAAATATATGGTTAATAATGTTGTAATTTCATTTGTGCAATAGATTTACTAAAAGATTTTATGGTTATTTTATCTTTCACATTTTTGAGGACACCACATGCCAAAGATAGTTATTGTCGCCATTACCATGCATGAAATAAGTAATTTCCTGTTGAGAAAACTCCAAGCTAATTATAGTCACAGGAATCTAGTCAGGCATGTGTTATGCATTTAGGTCTGATATGATGGGCCTTATAATTTATTAATAGCTTCAAATGAACTCTTTAATAGCTAGTGTAGCCATTTCTCACTTGTTGATTAGCCACAGATAGGCACCAATCCATCTCAGTCACAATGGATGATGGATGATTGGGGCTTTACGTCCTGTATTTATGCACTTGGTAGGCTAATTAGGACAGGAGGAGGACACGGCAAAGAGGCGAAGGATGATTGAAACAGCCATCCAACATAGGCCCAGGTGACCCGGCAAGAGCTGGATTCGAACCTGGACCCAGCGATTGGCAGTCCAGCACGCTACCACTAGACCAACCCTCCCCCCCTCACAGTCACAAACTTTTGTTTTTGTTGCTTTGGGGTTCAGTCCACAGATCTTCCAATGTAGGGGGAACGGGGGCACATTGGGACGCGGGGCACTGTGGGACGGTAGGGTTTTCTTGGATCCTGGCAAGGTATATGATATGGTAGTGCCATCATATCTTGTAATTTCACATCCTGATGTTTCCATGGTTTTATAGACAAATTACAGCCACATGCAGAAGTATGTTTTCCTACTACTAAAGTAAATATGGATGGGTTCAATTCGAACCATTCTGTGGACAAACCATGAACAATGAGGCTTTCTCAGTGCTTGTATGAATTTTATATATCGTAACGAACAGTTATGAATTGCTATTGTGATAAACACACTCACTGGTGTCCGAGAAATTAGCATTTTGGTGTAAAAGTCATATCGGGGCTCATTGGGACAGTGAATTTTGGGCACATTGGGACACACTTAATATGGCAGAATTTAAGTGTCCAAGGCAACTGAATGACCTGGGACAGCACACAACAGGTGTTTAGGCCACAGTGAATAGAGGTATAGTGGATTACCATGCTCTGTGAACAAATTTGTCGCAAAGCACTGTGTGTTACTTACATAGATGTCCGCACTCAGGACAGTTTATGTTAAATGTTTAAAACTGTTTAAAGTTATGAACTATTGGCACTACAAGGTGTTAATGCACTCTATATTGTCGTACGCACTACTTATATGTGATGTCTATTGCACATGGAGTGTTAAAATTATTTTTTAATTGATGTCCTAATGTGCCCCGGCTGTGCCACGCTGGGGCACATTGGGACAGTCATTTTTACGACTCTCTGGCTGCAAAAGGGTAGGTGCAGTCTAGTTTATTATCCCTTGCATTTAAGCTCAATAGTATTGGTGATATTCATGCAAACTTCTGAGTTCTTCAGTGTTTTCAGCATTGAGCAAAATTAGTAGACGTTAAAAGTGTCCCAATGTGCCCCCATTCCCCCTATATGTTCATGAACTAATTTTTTTGTGAGCTGGCTTATGTTTGAGCCTCAACTGCTTTCCCCTAAAAAACCCACAATCTAGCCAGTTTAGCTAAAGGTCCAGCCCTCCAAGCCAAGTGCTAAGGAGCAACCTATTACACCCAACCCCCTGTACTATTACCACCGACCTCCCTGAGATAGTGACACACTCCGCTCAGTCCACTGTGACTCCACCTCAATGTCACCAACCATTTAAGCAGAATTTGAATTAACCAGCTATTTCAGAGTGAGCCTTTATAGGCTGATGCACCAGTTAAGTTGAGCCTACAGGCCCACCCCAAGCCAAGTGCTTAGCATTGACCCGCTATACCCAACCCACTACGCTATACTTTCCCTGTATTTTAATTAATTTTGGTATATATTTACAAGTCAAAGAACCAGGTCACAGTAAATATACTTTTGTGAAATATATCATCATAAACCACAGGTAATTGTATAAATTGGCCAAATTTGAAAGACTTTTTATGCATAAAACAAAGTTAGTCAAAAAGCACGTGACTAATTCATAAAAACACAAAAAATTGACCACAAAACTTATCACAATTATTTTCTTAACACAGCTGGTGATGGAAACAAAACAATAGATATTAATATGGACAACCAACAACCGTTAAAACTGAAAAAAAGAAGAAAAGAATCAAGAATAACAAAACACAAATACTCCTGCCAGCCTGCTGGGCATAAAATGGATCATTTCAGAATTTTACATAGTTTCAAAACACAGCAACAAAGTTTCATTTCCTATCTGTCAATCAATAGCACAAATAACTTAGAATGGCAGTGCTTTTCCTTCTGACTTTTGATATTAATCTAATAGGACACAAGTTCAGTAACACATAGGAGCTTTGGAAAGCAGAGAAATGTGAATCGGGAAATATAGGCATTTTGGCACACAAAGTTGAGAAGAATTGCAAGCAAAACACTTGTTCCTCTCAAAAAGTCAAGAGGAAAAGCAAATCCATACCAAGATAATGTTGCTACAAAATGGGATGAGCCTGGTACATAGGCCTATTGTATACAAATGGTCCTCTTTCCAGCCAAAAAATGGTTGAACAAAAAGGTTATTACAAATTTGTTTTCATAATCTCAGCTATAGCTTGAGCCAGATGTTGTTTTGAATACTATAAGGGCACTATGAATTTTAATCCACTCGAATGATCGCTACCGGTATTTTTTTTTGTATCGGCCAAATCGTGGACCCAATGACCAAATCCCTTGCATACTCAGGCTACAACAGCCTGCTCTATCGCGAATTCAACTCCTGGAACACAACTTTACAGAATAACTAGACAGTTGTACAGATTTCCCCTTGGCCTAATGGTTAAAGACGCTTGTTTGTGCTACCACTGGCTGTGAGGTCGTGGGTTCGACTCCCACTCCTGGAACTCATTTTCATAGGAAAACACAACATTGGAAAAACGCAAGTGCCCCCCCCCCCATATTGGACCTGTGCCCCCCCGCAGTGCCCCCCCGCAGTGCCCCCCCGCAGTGCCCCCCCGCAGTGCCCCCCCCGCAGTGCCCCCCATATGACCTTTCCAACTCTGGCTAAAATATATTAATAGTATAGTGGATCGCGTGCCCCCCCAGGTGCCCCACTCGAGACCCCCCATTACGCCACTGGATAGGCAATTGCCTCATTGATACCCAATCTGATGTGAATTTCGTCAGTCTGCTGCCTCACTAGCTCGCCTACCAATAGTTTTCCCAAAATATACTAGCACTGCTAAATATTTTTCAATATCTATTAGCACTGCCAAAATATTTAAAAATATACTAGCACTCTCAACTGTTTTTCAATATCTATTAGCACTGCCAAAAGATTTTCAGCATCTATTAGCACTGCCAAAAGTTTTTTCAATTTCTATTAGCACTTCCAGACGTTTTTCGATATCAATTAATATTGCCAAAAGTTTTTCACAATCTTTTAGCACTGCAAAACGTTTTTAAATATCTATTAGCACTACCAAAATATTTCAAAATCTACTAGCACCCTAAACTGTTTTTTGATATCTATTAGCAGTGCCAAACATTTTTTCAATATCTATTAGCACTCTCAACTGGCTTCAATATATTATAAGCACTGCCATAAGTTTTTCAATATCTATAAACACTGCCAAAAGTTTTTAACAACAATATATGCACTAGCAAAAGTTTTTCAATATCTTTTAGCACTGCAAAAGTTGTTCAATATCTATTAGTGCTGCCAAAAGTTTCTCAATATGTATTAATTCTGCCAAAAGTTTTAAACGACAATATAAGCACTAGCAAAAGTTTTTCAATATATCTTTTAGCACTGCAAAAGTTTTTCAATATCTATTAGCACTGCCAAATGTTTGTCAATATCTTTTAGCACTGTAAAAGTTGTTCAATATCTATTAACACTGTCAAAAGTTTTCAATATCTATTAGCACTCACAACTGGCTTCAATATATATAAGCACTGCCAAAAGTTTTTCAACATCTATTAGCACTGACAAAAGTCTTTCAATATCTATTAATACTGCCAAAAAAAAATTTTGGCCTGCACATAAAACGATATTATTGCAAATAATTTTTAAGTTCTGAAATGAATTTGTTGATGGAATATTGCGCTTTGGTATGGTTCATACACACTGTTCAGCAATAAGAGTTTCTTTGAATGTCCTTAATGTGACCAAGTGCTTGCTACTCAAGGTCTCAAGGGTGGTCCAAAAAAATTCTTAATTTCATTGACGGTACCCTCTAACTTTTTTCCTTTGATTTTAAACAATTTTCACTATTCAGATACAGGCGTTTTAATGCAAAATATAGCAAAACTTCAACCTTGATGAGCCACCTCTAAATATTAATCAATCTGGCTGAAAATTTGCACACTTCTTCCACGTGGTCAAAGGAAAAAAGTTATCGGTACCATCACCAAATTGTACACTTGTATTATTTTCCATTGGATGTTGGACCACCCTACAACGGGTATCAAAACTTTCGCATAAAACTAATAATAGATAGATACATAAATCTTTATTTCTGTCGCATTGAAAACAAACAATATTAGCAAAAAGCTATACCTGCATGACACGCCTGAAACCTAAAATATTCCTCACTTGCATGGCATCAGCCAACCTGGTAACATAAATAGATAATGTACCAGTTGTACCACCGCAATAGATAATGTATTCTTTTATTGGTGCCAGAAAGCACATGCGTACCACGCACAGATTTTGTGGGAAAGTGAGTGACGTTTGCCCAAATTTTATGATTCAGATTTCACACCATTTCAAATGAAATCGCTTGGAGACCAATGATCTTCAATAATATTAATTTGTCATCTGCCCAAATGTTTATCCTTCTTGTCCGAGTTTGTAATGTTTCTCAAATTTTTGAGGGATCCCCACAACTGGTATGCCTTGGTCACATTCTAAACTTGCTTCAACACTTTCTAGACAATATGTTTGAGTAAATGTTTAGATTCTACATAAATAACTGTCTAAGGACAGTGGTTCCTCCTAGTGCACAGGAGCACTACAGTGCCATCTACCATAATTTGTTTGCCTGGAGAACACTGCAGCTGACCTGTAGACAAGAAGCCATTATCAATATTAGGATGACATACTGGACTAGAGTTCCCCGTGCCCTATGGTTAAAGGTGCTTGTTTGTGCTACCACTTAGTATTTTAATTTGACTAACATTTTTGTTGCATCTGTTGTTCATTGGAAATCCGAATTTTCAGACTCTTGGCTTTAATTAATATTGTGAATCTCTGGACACTGTCTTAATGATAATATTTAGATTCTTATTGCCTTACTCTAGGTGAATATAATCAAAATGTCTTCAGCTGGTAAAGAAACAAAACATTCAATAAGATATGCAATTTTACAGATAAATGGGACCTGTTGTAACTTTATCAAGGCATCCCGGGTTCTATATTTGTTGGATGTGTAAAGAAATGCCCGAAAAACTCCAGATAACAGTTTTCATTTACGACATTATTAAGAACATCCCGTTGCGAAACGTGCAGCATTTTGATAGCATTGACTTATACCAGGTCACTATGTTTTAGAAGGAAACATTCTGTGTAACTGGTTTAGGGCTTGTAGCATGGGAACACGTACAGATTCTGGCCGCCACAGGGTGGAAAATAAAGTGTCCTGTAATATTCATTGTTAAACACCATTTCAAAGGGGACCATCCCAGGCACGAACCAGAGAAATTTCAGAGCTTAATACCTCCTATGTGATGAGATACGTATCTACTCCCATTGTGAAGCACAATAACATGGGGCATTTTCAGCTAATCGACCCACTCATGACATGGGCTTTACTTCAGGCCTGCAATACAAAAATGCTTTCATTACCAGTGCTTGGCCTTGTGACTAGGTCTACTTCCCCAAAATTAGTAACTCTCCAAAGTAGGTTTCCATATTTGGCCAAATATGTGATGCCCGAAAATGGGACGTACGAAAAACGTGACGTATTTTGACAGAAACATTGAAAGAGCTTTTTGAAAACTCTAGCTAACGCTTGAACTTTTCAAAGTAAAACCCTATTGCATGTTCCAGACAACAGTTTACACTACCTCTTGACATGATTCAAAACTGTTTCCGTCAATTAGAAAAAGAAAGCGAGCGGGACGTACGAAAAACGTGACGTATTTTTTTGTGTATCATTATTGGACGTTTTATTAAATACATTCAAAGAACCAGTTAAGTACATATGCTCAAAATATGCCCAGGTAGTACAACTACTAACATACCATAAACAGCTGCCTTGAACCATTGGTATGTCTCTGCTGTAGCGAGTTTTGTGACATACAAGAATGTACCGTACACTCTCACACCGCATTATGGTCCACCGTTGGAAGTCCTGATGCTGTAGGTTGACAATGTTGCACAAACATTTTAATCATAAAATATATGATTAAGTTGTATTGAAAAAACTTTCATGAAGCAGCTTTATGGGTGTTGTTCGCAGCCACAAATTAAATTACCGTACTCTCTCACATTTGTCTGCAGTCAAGAAAGGCTATGGTGATGGAGTGATCTCCTGAGTGGATAGGTGTACTTGTGATATAATTCTGCTGTACACAACATGGCTATCTTAAAACAACATGCAAACTTCGTGACATACAACCTATTTTGATCTGGTAACATACATATCGCAGGTGATTTAAAAAATGTTTCCTTGATGTAATCAATGAAAGAATAAACAGTAAGAAATGTTGGCAACAAATATATGCAGCTGCTTCATTATTGCTTTTCCTCATGGACTGACATGCATTTCTGTTGTATTGTGAGTGTTTCCAAGTAGCTGGTACAGTTAGAATTATTTTCCTCTCACTTCTGTGACCCCCTTTCAGCGGCGTGTCCCTATAAAATGCTAAATTTCCCTGTTTTTTTACTCTAAAATTGCCTTGTGGGATCCACAAAACAATGGGACCCTTTACGAACTATATATCAAATTGTCCGTTGAAAAACAAGCTATCACCTTATGCAAGTTGCAACAATTAAGAATAAATATTCAAAAACATATAAGCTCTAGAAGCAAACCGAAAGTGAGTGTACACGTTCCTGTGCTACAAGCCTTAGAATATTACTTGTGTATATTATTGTATTTTATTTTGCATTGCACATGTACGGTATAAGTTTATAATCCACCATAAAATTACGGTATACATATGTATCCTTCAAATGTTGAAATATGACATAAACTTGTACAATGCATAGGCCTATACCTCCAAAAGTGTTTAAAAAGGTCAACCACATTTGTTCCAAATTCGTTTAGAAACTAAATGTTTCAGTTTTACAGTGCAGAAAGTATTATCAGCATCAGTTATTGCAGCATAGAATATAACAAATTATGGATGTTGAGTGGAAAAATTAAGAGTCTGATTGGTCTCAGCAGGCACTATAAGTTTCGGCGCACTGGACCAATATTACTGCTTTGATTTATAAAACTCAATATTGGTCTCCTCATCATGCATGCACTACATGTATCATTCTTTGTATATGCCACAACTTCTTATTGCCCAATTGTAAGCAGAATGCCCAGAACATAATTTACACATTCACACACAAAAATCTTAAACCTCAACTCACCCAGACCGAGTTACTCTTGCATGCAGTGTATTCCTTTAATACACTCCTGCTCATAAATACGGAATACTTTTTGGGAAAAAAAGTGTCAAATAAATGTGAATTTCAAGGTGCGAATGCAAGCAAGGTCAATTGTAAAGGTCAAGTCATCTTTTCTAATCACTCTTTGAAAATCTCAATTACATTTTTTGAAAGAATAAAAAATTTTGTTTAGATGAGCCTTTACAGTAGATAAGCCTCACCCAAAAAAACCCCCTGAATTTCCATATTTCGTGCTGCTGTAACTTTTCCCGGGGTTTACGCTGCAACATGCGTTTTAAATGACAGCATGTTCTTCCCCTTAATGGTCATTGCAAGAAATTGTTAGTGAATAAGACCATTATGTGCTACAGCAGAAGTTGCTAGAGTTGTCGATTTAAATGGAGAATGTTGAAGTATTCCATATTTATGAGCAATGGTGTAAAATGTTGCAATCACACCAACCTTGAAATGAACGAGTATGGTAATAATCCAAGATGTCCGATTGTCTGTGGAGATTCGTTTGAGGCCACAATGCATTAAAGCAGTACCTAACACACTTCAAAACAAAGTGAAATATTGAGCAAAAAAATTGAACCACTGTAAGTCGTCACTGCTGCTACAACCATAAATTTTTTAACCTGTGGCAGCTTATGATGCTTTATTGACGGTATAGCACGAGTCGACAAATGTCTCTCACAAGCGAAAATATTTTGTATTGTACATATAAATAGGGCATCTGTATCAGCAGAAGGTGAGCGAGAAGCTCTCGTGTGACGAATGTTTGAGTTTTTCTCCTATTTCCCAAATCTCAATTGAAGTTTCTATGCATCCTTCAAACCATTGAAAAGAAGGTTTGCACCATTGAGGCTCTGGATGGGGTTTTGTGTCCTCGTGTCCCTTGGCCATTTTACTTTTGAATTCCTTGTCCCTTTGCTATTTTACTAATGGTACTTTTGAATTCCCTGTCCCTCTGTGCTGAATGGAGTTCATGTCCCCCTGTCCCTTGGCCATTTTACTTTTGAATTCCCTGTCATGTGATAATTTTACTTTTGAGTTCCCTGTCCCCCGTATCCCCCCATCCAGAGCCTCACCATTTCGTGCTGTATACAATCCTTCAATTCTGCATTAATCAGCCTGTAATAACACCAGTATCTCTGTTTATTATTGTTTTCATAGTTACGTGTTTTTCAAGTTTGCAATTTGCTTCATTCCAAAACTGTGATGTCAGAGATTAAGTTGAATAATTCTGTTTATTACAAGCACAGATTTCCGCAAACTGACAAAGTGCAGTGACACATGGATTATGTATGTTTTACTATGCACTGTAACTGACCCAAACAGACTACTTAGCCTCAAAGGAGAGTTGCAATTACAGACAAAAAATGTTGTTTGAAATTGTGATGACTGGTGTCCTGTGAAAAACAGTAACACATTTTGTTTGGAAAACAATTAATGAGGTGCAACACTCAGTTTAGACATGCGCTGTTTGTTGTGGTTGTACACAAATAGTAACACTGCCTGACAGTTTTAAATTCCTTTGTCATTAACTGTGATGTCAAACTCTGAACTGATATGTCACAGATTGAAGATTAAACCAATCACATTGACAGATACACGATGATGTCACGGTTTAACAGCAAAACGAAGTTTTCAAAAAAACACATAGCTATGAAAACAATAATAACAACCTTCTTGACAGTCCAAAACTTTATATCCCTCAATTTTACGCCTTCTATTACCGTGGCAGCTCTAACATCTGCCATTGCACTGATGATTGTATGGTTTTCCCTGGGTTCCGAAAAGGAAGGGATGCTCATTGCCTAGGGTCTGCAGGGACGGACGCAGGGGGGCGGATGGGGGGGATACAACTCCCCACCACCAGACCAAAATTTATATATTTTTACATATTAATTTTATCCGCGCGCAGTCACGTTATGTCGTGAATTATGCATTCCGCGACGCGATAGCCCGATAGGCCCCCCACCGAAATTTTCTGGATCCTCCCCTGGGTCTGTGGGGCTACCCATGAATTTGCCATCTGTGTCAGTTATTATGTGAACATTTCTACTATATTTTTATTGTTCTGTTTCCTCCAATCTATGGGTAACTGACAATAATTATTCACAGTTTACAGTCCTTGTCATACTTACGTGGAATCTCAAGTTTTTTTTCTATGCTGTTGAACTGTGATGTCAGAGATGACTCTATTCTAGCATTGCAATATATGTAAATTAACTACAAGCTGTGATGTCATTTCAAACTGGGTCAGATTCCCCAGCTTCTAGCCAATGTTGATCCTCCTGAACTGAGCGTCACAGTTTCAACACAGTGTCAGAGTGAGAGTTTTATCAGGGATAGCCCCTACAACTACGTCATCACAGCTTGATAGCCAATGGGCTGACCGTAAACTACGTCATCACAGTTCAAACATTGATATATTGAAGGAAGCATTACATTTTTGATCCCAATGATTTATCACAGCAATCACCAGTCTAATCCTACCAAACGGCAGCTTTGTGAGCATTCACAGTAGACAACTGTTATAATTCCCACAGAGTTGTTTGATAAATCTACAAACTTGCTAACTTACAACTTTAAACTTTGATGGAAGTTGGTATAAACAGAAGGCTTTGACAATTTGCTTGTAAACACATGGCTCATGTTATGTATATTTGTTCTGGCAGCCCATTGGCTGACAGGCTGTGATGTCAAACTTGCATGGGTTTTTCCAGACCCAATTTTAACTCTGACACTGAGTTGAAACTGTGATGCTCAGTTTGGTGGATTCGCATTGGTTAGAGAATCTGACCCAGTTTGAAATGACATCACAGCTTGTAGTTAATTTACATATATTGCAATGCTAGAATAGAATCATCTCTGACATCACAGTTCAACAGCATAGACAAAAAACTTGAGATTCCACGTAAATATGACAAGGACTATAAAGTAACTGGATGCCATGCTGCTCTCATCAACCTTCAACACACACAAATGACCCGTAAGTATAAACAGTTGATCAATACTAATTCCCGTACCTTCAAACTCATTAAATTATAACAAATGAAGTACACGTACATTACTTTTGAGACACTTGTCCTGAATAAGAGGGTAGTCTGGGAGTTTGTTGAGTGAATAAACAGAGGAATGGAGCATTCCTTGAGTCACTGGTGACAAAACTGAGAAGGTACCTGCAACCTCCATGAGAGAGGTGGTTGCAGAGCTTCAGACTGCCAGAGCTAGGGCTGCAACGGTTTATTGCGGTACGAATAAACCGCGGTTTAATGCGTCACGATACACCGTACCGTCACGACGACGAATAATTCGGTTTACCGCAGTTCCAATTTCCGCCACTAGGGGCGCCGCCGTCGCGCAAGTTTAACCTGCTGACCACGGAGTTCTGTGTGCTGCTGACTGTTGACTGCAGTGACAGAGCAGCAGAGCAATCAGCTGAGCTGCTGTGGTGGTGTGAAGCAATTAGAATGTTCAAGCTCTTTTGAAGTCAATTACAATTGATACTCTACCCCCTGGACTATTCAAGTCTAATCTAATTAGCAAAGGTGTGAAGTCAAAAGTGCAATTATAGGCCTGCCTTCATTCTATAGCAACAAAAAGTATCTAGATCAATCAAGCATTCAATACATCAACTGCCACTTCAATGAAATGTGATTGATCTAAAAAGAAATAGCATTACTTGCTGTTGATCTTTTGCATAGATGACTTAGGCCTATTTGTATATGAAATTCATAATTTAATTTTAGTAATTCAGTTTTGGCCTTATTACACTTATTTATTTTTTACAAAGGAGGCTTATGCACATTACTCATTAACTAACCAATAGCCATCCCCTAATTAATGAATGCTTGCATAAATTGTTTTATTTCTGTGGGAAGAGTATTCATAGAATTGCTGTTAATTGCCGATCTGAAAAGAACCGTGAAAAAACCGAACCGTGGGTCTCAAAACGAAAACCGTACCGAACCGTGAGGTAGTGAACCGTTGCAGCCCTAGCCAGAGCAGCTGTGCAAAAATATTTTGGCCTGAAATCATGTCAGGACCCTAGAGAAACCTTTCGGCTGATTCCATGAAGGCCAGAAGACAGAAATGATAAACAGTGATGGCCTACATTTTGTTATGGATTCTGTTGTCAACAGAGGAAATGGCAAATTCTATATAAAATCAATAGAAGACGTCGATAGGACATTCAGAGCTGCTTTATTTCTTTATCATGTGAGTATAGGGGGGCGGACCTGATGCATACTGCTTGGTCCAGTGATGTCCTGTCTTGCCATGGCTGAATGTGAATTGCCCAGACGGCAACTATGGGTAGACTCAGGATGGTTCACCATGCCATATGACCAAGAAAGTTCAGGATTTCCACTTAAAGAAATTTCGGAGACTTCAGGGCGGCAAACTTCTTGCCCTCCTCCAGCTCGGACCTTTATCCCCTGGACTTTTCCGTATAGGGCATCTTAGAATAGTTGGTCAACAAGACCTGCCACCACGATGTTGTTGTCCTCCTTACTGTCTGCATGGATCATGGGTTCAAAATATGAAAACGCTGTTTTTCAAAGCACCACCAAGTTTAGACGGCCATGTTGCATTTTTGAATGGAGTTAATATAAGTCAAACTTGACAAAAACAATCTCTTGTGTCTTGTTTCTAAGGCCTGCAAACATGAACTTGTTAGGAATTAGGAAAGCCTGTCATTTCGACAGAAGTTTGAAATCTGCCAAATTTTGAGAAATTCGCTTCCTCACCCTGTACTCAATCAGCTTCTGACTTTCAGACCTAATAATCCAAAATACGACACAGGTCAATACATGTATATTCAAGCATACATGTGATTCAACAATATACATGCAAATTATAGATGTAAATAAAAGCCATGTACCCAACTGTCAACATGCATACTTTTGGCAGTGAGATCTTGACTAGAATTAAAAAGATGGTTCAGTTATAAATAGAATGGCTTTGGTGCTTGTTAGTTTGTTCGTTTGTGTTTTACGCCTCTGCAGCACCTTAGTGGGCTATATCGAGGCAGACGATCGCCATAAGATGATGAGATGAGAAGACTGTGAGTCTGGTACATACCCTATTAATTCAGGGATGCCCAGGGTCTTTCAGTTGCCCCAGCATAGAACACTGGATACAATGCGCCTCCATTTAATGTCCCATGGGCTCGGACTAAAATTGAGTTCCCGGGTGGGATTCGAACCCACGCCCTCAGAGCCAGTGGAACTCTGGCACTTGTTAGTAAATGGTCAGTGATAGAAGCAGATCTGGCCAGGATCATTTTCCAGTGAGCCGGGAAGCTGTATTTTAACATTTCATTAATTTGATTCCATCTGACTTCAATTTATTCCAGTTGCATAAGGGGGTCCCACATTGCATGGCCCTGCTTTGGAGGCAAAGCTCTAAAATGGACATAAATTAATGTATACAAAACTATACATGTAAACAAAGTTCCCAATAGCATACACTGTATCTCATTTCTAGTTGCCACAACGAGGATCAATAGGCTTAAACTATAGATCTATCCTCTGTATGGATTGCATATCTACAAAAGTAGCCCCCTCTCCCCTAAGGAGTACGGAAGGAGAGTCAAGGGAGTATACAGAATTACTACATACATAACATCAGACAGCTCTCTTCTGCACTAAATGTAAATGGAAAAGCAAGGGTGCCGGAACAGGGGGGCAGGGGGGGGGGCAAGGTTGCCCTTTTCATCTCCAAGAAAAAACATTATTTGGCCTTAATTTACAGTGAATTTAGGCAAAAATCTGTAAGTATATATGAAAAAATATTATTGAGGCTAAATTAAATTTTGGTCGTGCAAATTAGATTTGCCCTATCTCGACAGACCGTCCCTTCCGCCCTCATTTCCTTCTGGCACCCCTGTGGAAAAGTCAAAAACAATCCTCAGAAAAAATAAAATGAAATCAATTTGGCTTACAGGCTGTAATACTGCACTAACGTTCTTGCATGGGCTATGCCAGACCCAATTTTCACTTTGACATTATATTGAGACATCGATGCACAGTTACATGTAAGATGGATTCAAATAGGCTAGAAGCTGGATAATGCGACTCAGTATATAAAATGACATCACAGCGGGTACCTGTTTTACATGTAACTAGCATAGTACCCGTGATAATGGGTGTAATGAGAGTAAGAGTCCAGGGAAAACAAAACAACTACTACTAAATTAGAGAAGATTGATAGTTGTGCATCATACCTTAATAATAAGTGCACTGGTATAATATGAACAGTTTGAGAAACCACACCCACTTATGGTTGTTGTATGGCGTGAAGTAATGTTGCTTGAAAATTTTGAGTAGTGGGCATTGAGTAGTTTGGGAGGAGTAGCGTAAAGCATCCGTGAATTAAGGGTATGATGATGATGATGATGATGATGATGATGATGATGCAATGCTGGGGAATGGGGATGGCAGCTGTGACTTTGTGTGTTCACATGACATCAGACTTTTACAGAATGGAAATCAACTTGGATATTCACCAAAATATGGCAATGACAGTAAAACAATCTTTTGATTCTCTTTCCTTTGAAGATTAGCTCATTTGTTTGACTCCTGGCTTCCAATCCCTGGGTCCCAGGTTCTGTCCAATAAGATGGCTGGGTCACCTTGACCTTTGTTTGATGCCAGTTACAATCACTCTTTGCCTCACTGCAATGCTCTCCTACTGTGTCATATACCCTACCAATGTACACACAGAGTAAGAGAGAGTTACAAGAGTAATTTATTTTTCATCATCCGCATTGCATTTAGTATATATCGGATATAGCATAATAAATGTATTATATGAGATGTTAATGGATGCCCATAGAAACTATGTAGTTTGTTTACAAGTTGGATACCCTTAAAAACGCTGGACAGAAAGCCCCAATCATCTCTCTATCCTCTTTGAACATGGGCCATAATAACTCCTCAAATTTATTGATAAAAAAATGAATTATATATTTTAGTCCCACTGTATGACAGGCCTAATGCTTTCATTTGCAGATGTCTATCATCTGTGTGTCCCTCTGTCAGTCTGTTTGCCCGATAGAGGAAAAACAACTCTATGCCTTTCAATGAAACTCTTCTTTTTTTTTTTTACAATTAAGGTGACTCAAGCGGGGTACACTGCACATACTTCTGAGCAGCCTGGTTGCCTAGCAACATAGCGTCACAACTGCTGCAGGCCCTGCAAAAGTTGTGATGTTACCATTTTCTGTTCTCTTTTGTTTAACAGCATGGCAGTCAGTAATTTGGTATTTAAATAAGATCTAATGCAGCTAGAAGCATAATTATTTTTTATTGAATGCAGTAACATCTCTTCTATGCTAGTTTAAAGTTTCACCTTCTCAGCTTTATCCAAAATATTTTCTCAGTTAATTTCAGTCCGCTGTGTCAAAAACTGTCTTTATTTATTTAAATTGACATTGGCACAGTAATGGTACTGCAGTGAAAAAATGACTCGGTGAAATTTTTTTAACTTGTTTATGACATATGCAAATTTAAAAAAAAATCTGTATGATCGTTTTCCTAAAATTTGTTTACTGCAAAATCTGCAATTAATTAGTGTGTTGGTGCCCTTTGAGCTCTTACAGAAAAAAGTATTGTAACCTTTTTCTTCAAAATTATGTTTAATGTTTCGTAGTGTAAATCCTTGGGAAGACATTTCTGACGTTTTTGTGTGACAAATACATGTAATGCTTTATTCTGTGGTACATAACCAAAAACTCAATTTATGACTTTTAAGCAGTCATCAGGCAAAACATGACGTTACCATGGCAATCAAACGAGTCGGTGAAATTTTTTTGTTTTTCATTTTTTAAATGTATGGGTCCCACAGAGTACTTGTGCAAATTTTTAGAAAAATCTGTATGATCTAACCACCATGCTTGAGTCACCTTAACCAATGAAGAACTGATTCGATTTTGGTGAAGATCCATCGAATGGATACAGCATAATGACTGGATGCAGTTTCTTCTTCTTCTTACTAATATGAAAATAACTGTGTCTGGGATTTATCTCAGTTGCCACTTATATGTGATTTCATTACCATGCGATTCTGGTCATTCACAGTTGGCTGGGAGGAATCAATGCAAAGCAGGGACTCACTACGTTTTATTTATCAACTGTGTGACGTTCTGTTGTTCCTGAACCAATCAGATTAAGCAAAAATGCTATGTATTTAGTGTGCAAAGAACCTTAGAATCGCATACTAATGAAATTGCCTGTAATGCCTGGCCTTCAAAAAATCCCCATTTCTTTCCTATACTCATGGGGTGCCACTGCAGCATTTTCATCCAAAAAACAAATTGGTTTCCTCTAAATGTCCTAATTAATGATAATTAGTTTTAAGCTGTTTTGTATACAATGCACAAGAGGGCAGACCTGCAAGATATCTACCAGCTTCTTTGAGCACCACGTTATAATAAAACTCCATTCTGACGGATTTATTTCCCATCCATGGGCCTAAAAGGTTACAACACAGCCTCTTAAAACTATTTACACGGGCACTTATTGATAGTTATATTATAATATGTAGATAACCACCCAGCCTGCAGTCAGTGCATTTTAATCATGCATGAGTGACCCTCGTCTAAAATAGCACATAAAAATTGTTTACCAGAAATGTCTGGCTTGCAGGGAGGATGCATTTCAGGGAAGTTAACACAAAAATCATATACATAACATGTAAATTTTAATATACACCAAAAATGTACATTTTCGCCTACATATATTGACCAACATCATGCATTGGATTACTAAGTCTCAAAGTCTGAAGCTGATAAAGTATTTACAGATGAAATACAAATATATAGGGCCACCGGCCTTACGTGCAAATGATGCAATAATATAATCTTTCCAACATGGCAACCTATTCTCAAGGACAATAATTTCAGATTCACTGCCCCGATTCAGCTGACACATTTTTGTATCTGATCATCTGATCAAAGTCAGATTTGAGGAATATGCATTCGGAATCTACCCTATAATATGGTAATAATCTCATCTCTTCCCTGCTTCTGGGGGCATCCCTGCTACATATGTATCCCCTCCCTGCATCAGGGGTTATCCCTGTTATCCCCTCCCTGCATATGAGTGATCCCCGCTATCTCCTCCCTGCGTTGGGGGGGGGGGGGTCCCTGCTATCCCCTCCCTGCACATGGGGGGATCCCTGCTATCTCCTCCTTGCATCAGGGGGATCCCTGCTATCCTCTCCCTGTATCAGGGGTATCCCTGCTATCCCCTACCTGCATCAGGGGGATCCCCACTATCTCCTCCCTGCATTTGGGGGATCCATGCTACCCCTTCCCTGGATTGGGGTGATCACTGTCATCCCTTCTCTGTGTCCGGGGGGGGGAGGGGGGATCCCTGCTATCCCCTCCCTGCATCAGGGGGGATCCTGCTATCCCCTCCCTACATCAGGGGGGATCCTGCTATCCCCTCCCTACATCAGGGGGGATCCTGCTATCCCCTCCCTGCACCAGGGGGATCCCTGCTATCCACTCCCTGCACCAGGGGGGTCCCTGCTATCCACTCCCTACATCAGGGGGATCCCTGCTATCCCCTCCCTACATCAGGGGGGATCCTGCTATCCCCTCCCTGCACCAGGGGGATCCCTGCTATCCACTCCCTGCATCAGGGGGATCCCTGCTATCCCCTCCCTGCATCAGGGGGGATCCTGCTATCCCCTCCCTACATCATGGGGGTCCCTGCTATCCCCTCCCTGCATTAGGGGGTCCTTGATATCCCCTCCCTGCATTAGGGGATCCGAGCTATCCTCTCCCTGTATCAGGGGGGATCCCTGCTATCCCCTCCCTTCATCAGGGGGATCCCTGCTATCCCCTCCCTGCATCGGGGAGATCCCTATTATCCCCTCCCAGCATCAGGGGGATCACTGCTATCCCCTCCTTGCATCGGGGGGGATCCCTACTATCCCCTCCCTGCACCGAGGGAATCCCTGCTATCCCCTCCTTGCATTGGGGATCCCTGCTATCCCTTCCATGTGCCTGCTGTCCCCTCCCTGCATCCATCTCTGCCTTGCCTGCATT
This sequence comes from Platynereis dumerilii, assembly GCA_026936325.1. Classification (NCBI taxonomy): domain Eukaryota; kingdom Metazoa; phylum Annelida; class Polychaeta; order Phyllodocida; family Nereididae; genus Platynereis; species Platynereis dumerilii. The sequence goes on along the minus strand of JAPTHN010000006.1, from coordinate 44,388,648 downwards.
GTGATCCACATTAGATTTTATTTAGCTGCATGTGTTAGCCTAGGATATAAAGCCATATCTAGTCTCGTTTCGTCTCGTCTCCCTCCCCTTCATTCTTGATTCTGCAAAAGCTACAAGTTTCAACAAAATATCATTTTTATGGGAACATACACCAGAAGGGCTTGTCTTCCATCCGTATGAATATAGCATTATTCAGCTTCTGGTGAAGTGTACCATCCTGGAAAATTGAATATGCAAGTTAATGCTAAATTCCATATTTTTAATGCTTTGCATTATCTATACAACACAGAACACAGCATCCTTGAAATTGATCATGCAATGCAGAGCATGAAATTAAAAGGTTGTGACATTGTATTGTGGATAAAGGACAAATCAGCTCATGCGCATATAGCTGCTTAATGAAATGAAACTGATAGATCTGAGCGAGATAGGCTTACAGTAGACGAACGACGAGTACTTACATTCTGCTGCAATTGGGCCTCTATGACTTCACAACAAGTCCTATCAAATACATTGAAATGAGGTGTCAATTTGTCATTAGGCAACTTGTGACCTCATACGAGTGTGGAGTGACACATCAAATGGCTTGCCACAACAACATTGCAAGTATAGGCTATGATGTCACTGACTGCTTACACGTCATACAGTTTTATATGGCATGGATAGGGCTGTGACCTCACAAGGAACATTTTGGTCCAATTCTGTAAGCACTTGATGTTCGTCTACTGTAACATTTTGCATGTACATTCCGTCACATCACAATGTATAAAATATTGCATCGTTTATAGGATTAAAATGTGTGAACTCTTATACATTTGCCCTAACTTGTTAATTTGCGCCATGTTTCTTATTATATATCTCTGAAATAAATAATACTATTTTGATATCCTTTAGTCATATACATGTATGTGTATGGACGATTTTTTCCCAATTCTATGCCATGTGTCTTGGTGGCTGAGTGGTTTGATGCTATCCTTGTAATTTTGGGGTCCAGGTTTCGAACCAACTGCATGGCAATCCTCAGCTGTTTAATTTAGATACAGGGAGCCATCTGGTAATAGACATGCTGCAAAGCGGCCGAGCAATGGAACTCAGTCAGGGACACAGCCATATCTAGTCTCTTTTCGTCTCGTCTCCCTCCCAGGGTATAAAATAAGAAAATTTGATCACTGCACATATTGTCTCGTGCGAACTTAGGGTGACTAATCGGCGTTCTCAAGTGCCCGCGTTCATGCATGGCTCAATTGAAAAATAAAATATTATCATCTACAATTGTGGAATGAAATATCAGCACATGTGTCTAAACAGCTTATTGATGGGCTTTTGAAGATCTTTTTTTTTTTATTGTGTCCGATTGAGCCCTGTTGCTTACATTTCTATACTTCTGAAGTAAAACAAACAACAAACTGTCTTTCTTCTGCAGTTCACTAAATTTTAGTCCAAAATTGAACATGGCAGTACTTTAGTTGAATAATTTGAAACAAAGTCTATTGATCACCCTTTGTTCCAGTACAGATTGAGGAGACACATTTATTCATAAAACTGTTCGGAAGCTAAGAGAAATAACAAAATATGTTAATGCAGCCATTGAAAGACTATTGATAATTCCGTGTCATTTCATTAAATTTCAGAACATTTTCCCACTCGACTGATTCAGAATGCCTTGAAAATTTACCAGAACCAAGTAAAGGTTTCTCAGCAGAAAGCACAAATCCCAAATTATACAGTGAAAATCCGGTAGCAATTTAAAATTTCAATGAACATGGCAAGTGATCAAACATTTGTAGGGGCAATGTGAGGTCTGTCTCAACATGGCCAAATTTTGTCACAATTCAAATTGATTTGGAATGAAGTGGCAAACAAGGCAACCAGCTTTGGCTTGTGGGACTAAAATCTGTAGGCAATACAAATTTTCAACAAATGAAGAGAAATCACAATTTTGTGTCACCTGAAGTTGTGTTGAGGGGTCTTAATATTTGATATTATGCTGAACCCTTTGATATTAAGCTTGCCATGTTGCCCGTCAGCTGATCAATAAGAAACAATAATGTGTTTGGCTAATGACAATTTTAAAATTCATAAACTGGATGGTTTTACTCTCAAACGCATAGTTTTTAGGAGTATGGTTTCAAAGCAGTTGCACCTACTGAATCAGAATCAGATAAAATTATCTGGGAATATTTCCAGTCGCCTTTCAGGCACAGGCATTCTGATCATTTGCCAGCCCTCCCATGATGCTTACCTCCTTAAACAATGAAAGGAAGGTGGGTAAGTCTGGGCAATCAACAACCCTGCATGGCTGTACCCCCATAAGTAGAGTAGGTCGGGGCATGCGGCCCCCTTAACTTCGAGGGGCGATTTGACCTACTTTTTATGGGCGATTATTTGAATGTTTATGCTGTCAGGAAGGGATCACTTGACTCTATTAATAACTAGAGAAACAAATGTCTACCAATTTTAATAAAGGAGTTACGGCAATTTTTGTAAAAAAATTAAAATTGCCTTCTTACCCCACCCATCGGGCAAGAAGCCCCCCTATTATAATCCTATGGCAATTTTTTTTGCAAGCGCATTCAGCCTAAAAGTTATTTCTTAGAGTTCTTCTATCCTTTTTAAGGCATTCTACTCACTTTTTCTGAATTTCAGAATTTTTCTGTTCATACTTTTATTTTTTAATATTTTTTGCCCTGTTTCAATTTTGGACCCAATTTTTTTCTATTTTAATTAGCTATTATATCAAGTTTAAATGTAAAGTACACGTTATTAATGCTTCCTGAAGCAGCTTCGACCCCCCAGTGAAGGGGGCCTCATGCCCCTTATCATGTGGGGCCTCTCGCCCCAAACCCACATATTTTAATTTGACCTCTATATTTTGAACTAAAATGCAAAAAATATGATCCAAATCATATCGATGTGATAGTCATAAAGTGAAGCAATGCAGATATCCATTATACTTTAAAAAATTTCCAAAGTTATTTCTGACAACCCCTTTCAAAGAATTAGTCAAAGTTACAAAAACCATGCACATTTCTTTCTTTCTTTAATTTCTACTATAATTTGGTGCTGTTTGCCCTGAAAATTTGTGACATCACCTAAAACGCCTCTAGCTTCAATCCTATCAATAGATAAACGCACCAAAAATGTAAGTTTGGATATAAGCCTGGGGGGGCCTCTCACCTAACCCGGGCTTCTTGCCCCGACCTACTCTACAACGTAACAGCAGGTGATCGATTCAGGGGGTTTTGCCAACCTTGATTTGTCTGTAGTGGTGATGAGCACCAGTCACAGGAGTCTAATGCAGAAGTGTTGTTAATAATTGTAATGCTAGTGCTGTGAGGCAGTGTTTCAAGATTTATATATTTAGCTGTCCATGAGCAAGAAAATATTCTTCTTACATCATGACATGGTATCTGGAAAATCTAATGAACGACAAACCAGTGACTTAGGACTGTCTTTGAGTTATCAAGCAGTACAAATTGCCAAAACTTTCAACAGGCGGGCAAACGTATTACATTTGTTGAACATATATTTTGAGCTTTATCAAAGTTTATGCAGTTCACCGTAAATTTAGCATTAAAGGGTGAAATTGATCACTGCACAAATTCAGATTGATCACTGCACATTTCAAATTGATCACTGCACATTTTGGGATCGTTGCACGCTTATTTTATACCCTGCTCCCTCCCCTCCAAAATCAGATGCACAAGTCCATATAAACACTTAGACAGGACATCAATCAATGTTATGAGGAGGCCATGATGTAATTAATATTTCATGGAGAGCTTTGCACTCAACATGAGATTATAAATCACCTGGATGTCATAGATTGAAGAAAAAAATTAACTCGACCACAAATATGGATGGAAAATCATTGACATGGCGGAAAGTCAGAAGTGAAGCTGAAATGCATGTTGATCCAATGAATGTATTTCTGCCGCAATTGATTACAGCATACATTGTATACACACTAATCCCACTCTGATAGAGTCTGCAATCTATATACATATATGTCCTAAATCCATTTATTGTTGCACCTAATTTGTTTTACCTGTATAAGATTAATTTGTAACAATAGATTTAAAGCACCTGACCCCTGCAGGTCTGTATATAAATTACTTAATCCATTTAAATATCTGTGCATGGTCATTGTAAAGTAGCAAATTTTTGCAATCCATGCATGCAGGACCTGAGCTGCAATCAGTGGAAGGCTCAGTGGAATTTCCCCATACCAGGGAACCAAGAAGTTACTTAAGACCTCACCCGAGGGGGCAAACGACGTAAACAGAACGTTGCTAATTGGTGGAGGTCTCGACTGTTAGTCGCGTTGTTGAAATGTTGGTAGAAATGATGTAGCCACAATGTGAACACGGCGTTGCGGTTTTTTGACATTGTGAAACGCTGCCAAAATGTTGCATATGGTAATGTCATATTATTATCTATTAATTGCTTCGCAGTGTTCTGATGTCATTCATATTATATTATAATTATACTCGATTTTCATCACCATTGCGATGTTGTCACAATGTCACTGCAAGGTAAATTTGCCCATGCATTGGGACTGTTCTTCCAATCTTGCATTCATGCTTCCACAGGAAGTGACTACAACTTCTTTGTAGACTTATTTCTCACAGTTTGTGCTGAAATTCTTGCAACAAAGAATTCAACACTACTAATATTTAGAGAACTCATAGTGAATCATACAGTGGCATTTGAAGGATTTAAGTCATGTTCGAAGCCAAAGGAAATTAAGCCCAGAGGCAGACAAACCCATAGCCTATCCTTTGTTGCCAACTTATCGTCTCATGTTCGATTGTATCAGTGTTTGTCTCATGGTATAAGGTGGTTATTAACAATGGGATCAGGAATATGTGTTTATCTCACTTTGAGCTAAAGTCATTGGGTGATAAATCTGTCCAATTCCTCTCCCGCGATGAATAACCTATACTTATTGCTCATTCAGAACATTGTCCATGAAATCCTGGTAGCTTGCTGTATCACGTGAACCTGGTCGTGATAAGAAGATATTAAAAATGAAATGACACAACAAGTCACAGTCCAGAGACTTACGCCAAGGAATAGATCTTTTTCAAATATTGACCATTCCAAGATTATGTACAGAATGATAGCTTTTTGGAACGCCCCCCCCCCCCAGCAGTACTCACCAAGTGACCTAATTAAGGATTTTTTTGTTTACATTTTCCTAGTTCTCATATATAGCAAACAACAAACTTTGCAATATGGCCAGTATGCTGTCTTACGCAAGTAATATATATACAAGTTTTGGAATCAATCAATTAATTAAGTTTTCTGAGAGATTAGGCAGTTCTAGTTAATTATAGTTATGTGCATTATTTACCAGAATCGGCAATCTTTTTGATTGTTGAATATTTATTGCTTGTAATTTCACAATAAGATGTCTAATACTTAAATACAGCATGGCTATGTTATGTTGTCATTGAATTGTCTAGTCCAAAATGTTCTCAGTGTTCATTTCTTGCGGGAAACAAACAAAACATAAAGGTGTAAAAGCTTTGACATTTCACTGCTCGTTGTTTGTCAACAAACATATAATGTCATCGAGCGGGCTTCCTCAGTGGCGTAGCCAGGATTTTTTCCAGGGGGGGCAAACCACCAAGACATTTCCCCAAAATTGTAATCGCCACCAACTTCAAGCTTTTCGCGTGTTGTGCATTGTATCAAATGTTAAAAAATTCTTTCAGAATCTCATAACTGTAGTTGTCCCTAAATTATTAATAATAACATAGTAATATATCTGAATAATATTATGAAAATGTCTGGATAATATCGTGAAAATACTAACAAGTTGGGAAATGTTTAAAAGAGCTCAAGAAAATACTTTCTTGGTTTGCAAATCAGAGAAATTTGTGGAAGATACAACTGAAAAAATTAATTATTTCTTTGCAAAAATAGGTAAAAGTTTGGATCAAAAATCCAGGGGAATAAATGTTGAAAGGATATCGTGAAATGTCTGAAACAAGAAGCAGAGGAGGTGAATGAGTTCTCGTTCTGGTAATTCAGTAATCTGAGAAAGATATATAAGTAGTGACAAGAAATATCAAGAATTTCGTTTCAAAATTAGGGAAAGGCAGGAACATAAATCTGAGGGGGGAAGAAGTCAGAATTACCGATGTTGTAGAATTATGTGCATTCTGTTGAGATATACATCGTACATGGTAAATGAAGGCTCTTGAGAATCTTTCCTTCAGTTCACAGAAATATCACAGCAAAAATTATGGAGAAAATTTCGTTTCAGACAACCTTTTAGTTGAGGTTTTAGAGAAACTTTGGGGAATTTAAATACCAGTTTGTTAGTTTTTTTATTGGTAAATTTAGGGAAATAAGTAGCAAATTTGCGAAAAGTCAAAACAGAAAATTGGAAATCTTGCACATTTTGTTCGATACATATTTTGATAAAAAATATTTGCAAATACCTCAGGCCTAGAATTTTTTTTCAGATGCATATCAATCTGGGCCAGAAAAATGGGGAAAATATGAAGAAAAAATGGGGAAATTGTTAAGAAAAAAATCGGAAATCTGATAAAACTCCTCGTATAAATCCCCTTTTCTTTCAATTTCTTTTTTATTTAGTTCCCCATTATTTTTAAGCATTTCCTTCAATTCTCGTCATTTCCCTATTTTGCTTAACAGTTCCCCAATTTTGCTTATCATTCCCCATTTTGCTTTTCATTTCCCCATTTTTCTTACTATTTCCCCATTTTTCTTCCTATTTTGGGCAATATATCCGCAAAAATTACCCCAAAATCTTTTCAGGGAGGGCAACTTGCCCCCCCCTGCCCCCCCGCTGGCTACGCCACTGCAGCTTCCTTGTCTCCTGTCACTGGAGAAAACTACCACCTAACTGAATCATCACCGTAATTCCCATAAGGACTGGAGAACGACTCATAAGGAGCACTTATATTCAGCTGTTTTGAGGTACACTCTAAAAAATTTTCAGACAAAATAGGTTTTTTAGATTCAAAATGGTTTTTTGAAAAACCAAATTTCAATGCAAAAAACCAACATGGATTTTTTTAGAGTGTATGAAGCATGTCACTATGTACAGGTCTATCTTTCACATTGAAATGAACTGTGAATGCATGTGTCATTTGGTAGCTTGTTATTTCACCAGTGAGTGGTGTGACTCACTCACTAACATTCATTGGTAACATGACGAGTGTAGGATATGACCTGTCTAAGTCTCTATATAATTATGAGTCATTTATAATACAGCCAAACACTTTGATATAGAATTAGAGTGGACTGTGGCACTGTGAAAATGGCACTTCGTGTGTCATCATGCTGATGATTTGTCATGATCAAACCCAATACTTTCAGTGTTTGAAATTTGATTGAAGAAGATTTATCCCACTTCTTGGCGACAGCAAAACGAAAGAATTATGCATCTGATTTTTACTCTAAAATCTGTTATGAGAAGTCAAATGGCTTTCTCTTGATCATGACTAATCAAACAGCCTCTATGTTTCCCATGTTGAAAGTAGAGAAGATGACACTTCATCGGCTATCAGGAGTCACAAAGTGTCATTTCCACAGTGCCACAGTCCACTCTAATTCTTTATCAAAGTGTTTGGCTGTAAGAATAACATAGCAAGTATCTTAAGCCTTAAGGGCAATGGAACTACAATGAACACTGAACTGTCCTAAGATTGAAATACAAAATAATTTCCGCTTCAGATAAACATGTATACAATGCTTTTAAAATACCATCTGCAATAGCAGAATTAGATAAAATAATGATTACCTTGATCAGAATAAACATAATCAATTTTAGAAATTTGTAAAATATTGAAAAAAATTTATTTATAGTATTGTGCCAAACAGAACGAAAATTAAATATTTAAAGACACCAGAACAAAATATTTATAAAAATATAAACTACCTGTTTCTGATGCCTGGATCCTTGCAGTCCCATAGGCTGTCTCACAACAGTTGGATGCGTGTTGCTTCTTAGCAGATTCCAAAACACAATGCAAGGCAAGGGGATAATCCTTAATGTAGCTTCAATCAGTGTAGCAGCTGAACTCATGTATGGATGTATGGCTATGATGGTTTTTCTGAGTGTTGCTCTATGCTAATGTTGCTGTCATGCTGTTGTTGTTATTGCATGGTGTTTGAATTGATATGATATTGCTGTTGGAAGATATTGCTGTTATGCTTTGTTGTGAATGCAGCTGATGCCACTGGTTATTGCGTTGGTGCTGCTGCTGCTCAGGGCTGCTCCTGTGCCAGCATGGATCAATTAATGGTCTGCTTATGCCAGTGGCCCATTGGTCCAAGCTGAAAGCATTGCCTATTCTGGCGGCCATTTTGAATCTGTTGGAATCGAGCTTTTCAAGAGTTTTAGCATGAATGTTTACATGTTTAAAGTGACCTATGTCAATAATTATTGCCAGACATACAGTAATTTGTCAGTAAGAGCATCCATGTCACAGTGTTGCTTTTAACAACGGTTGCAAGTCATGTTGTCTTCATTCTTCAATGATCACCACACAATAAACCTTTTCAACTAGACCATTTAGACTTAGTGATTGGTCTTGAAGTGTCAAACTTTGCTAAGTCAAACTTTGCGGAAAAAAGTCAAAATACGCGTATTAAGTTGGTCAAATAGAAAGGGGTACCACATATGTCTCACTGCGAATGCATGCTTTTTGAGGAGGATTGTTACTCAAACAAAGCTGTATGTCATCCAAGGTCCAGAAATGAGTTTTTCAAGACCTGTGCCTTGTAGCATTTATCATTAGTTCATCAGCTTACCAGTAAATTCAGTTATCAAATATTACAGGCATACCTAATAATAATAGTGATTTATAAAGCGTCTTTTCCAGTAAACAGCTAAGAAGCAATTGTATGGGTTGGGATTATCGTAGAAAGTTTTAAATGAGCGGGTTTTAAGTTTAACGTGAGAAGAGAATTTGAATCTGAACACTTGGTGTTTACAGATCGATAACTTATTACCACTGAATCAACCTTTCACAGTCTGCTGACTTAAATTCAATAAAAATATATTAAAATGGTATTTCAGTAATGTGCTGGTTCAGTCGTTTATTTTTAATTGATATGACTAACTTACATACAATTCAGCAATATTTATTATATACACTATATCGTGTTGTGAAGGTACTTCATTTCGAAGGCAATTCAACATTGCAAGTCGAAAATAGTAATGGATATTTAGTTGAAAAATAATTTATTAACAAGAGTAAACATTTCCAACATACAACTTTTGAACCAGATACTGCTCTAAATCTGTTGGGTCCCTTTTGACCAGTGGTTTTTCTGTCTTTTGACCAGTGCTTTTTCTGGAGCAGATCAGACATAGGAATTGAAAAGCAAAATTTAGCAGCTTCATGATGGGGTCAGTGAAAAACTGCACAATAATCAAACTTATCAAAATGAAGTGAATGTATAGGGGAGAGTGGGGACCGATGGGCCGCTTGACGAATTATTGACCATGGAGGCAAATCTGCTTCAGATACAGGATTAATACTGTGCACCGCTTTAGCTGGTGTAATTCACTACAGAATGATATAAGATTCACATAGATCAACCAAGGGAGAAAGATGAGAAAACACACTTACAGTCAAGAAAGATGTTGGCCCAGCGGTCCCCAACCATGGGGACCAGTGGGCCATCCCATGGGGTCCGATGGACAGTGTCAATAACTTGCCAAAGGGTGGAGGAAGAATTCGAAATTTGGTTCCAAGATACTTTTGTTGATCTGTCTGAGTGTATGTGATAAGTGGACTTTAATACCCAGCCCCATGCCAATACGCCACCTATAGAAAATCTCAAGAAATAGCACTTGGCCAGTTGGTCCCCATGTTGGGTGGCCCATCGGTCCCAAAAAGCTTTCAACCCCAGTGGCGTCCCTATGGGGGGGGGGCACGAGGGGGCACGTGCCCCCCCATATTGGAACTATGCCCCCCCAAGGTGCCCCCCCATATGAACTTTCCAACTCAGGCTAAAATATACAGTTAGTATAGAGGGTGCCCCCCCCCCAGAGAATCGCGTGCCCCCTCAGGTGCCCCCCCGCTGGAGACCTCCCAGTTACGCCACTGTTCAACCCCCTATTTTGGTGAAAAATGGTTCTTGTTCCTAAAATTCAATGTGTTAATTGCCACCAATATAGGCCTATTGGGAAATCGTCATAGGAAATATGTTGCCTCGAGTTGGCACACATTTGAGATATTAAACTTTTTCTGAATCAGAAAAAAATCATTTTAGATGTTGAAAATTTAATTTTGCCCACTAAATGCTTGTGCTATAACTTATCGATCTGTCATCAATATGGAATTTATAGATGCGATAAGCAATACTAAAAATGCAAATTAGATCGTAACAAAGAGGGCGGGGAAAGTTATGTAGAATTATATGGTAGAAAAGACGTTGTCACAACGTTGTCAATAAATTTTCGAAATATGATGTTAGCATGCGACTTTGTGGCAACATTGTCATAATGTTGTGAAAAAACCTGAATGTTGTTTTTCATTTTGTGGCAGCATAATATTTACCATAAGTATATATATTTCTACGTCACAGTAGAAGTCAAGTGTCAAAAAGCCACCATGGAAAAAAATAGAAGTTTTAATTTGAAAAAAAAAAAAATTTTTGAACTTTCCGCACTAAATTCACTCATTCACTGACAATATTGCGAAAAATGAATAAGTACTTCATACACGCACGTGTGTGACTTGTTAGTTATTTTTAAAACGCGCTTGTGTGTATAGTTTACATTTCTTTACAATACAATGTACATGTGTTTGGTAAATTTGTTAGCTACAAATACTGTACCATTTGGTCCTCACTAAGCGGGCCATAAATGCAACAATTGCAGAATTATTGAAAGTGTAAGGGAGAATAAGCTCTCGTGATCCTGACTTATTACTAAGGATTGTGTTATTATGTAGATTCAATAATGGACATGTAAAAGAGTGATACTAAAGTACAAAATACAGTAAATTTATCAACTTTTATGCACTTTTGAATTTTTTGACTCCGTTGCTCAGAGTTTTAGACTCGCGACACTGACTGAGTTATCACTATACAGTTTGTCTCACAACATGCGAACTGGTGTTTGGACTGTTTGCTCCTCATCTGCAGGTCACACAGAAGATGTAGAGTAGGTCGGGTCAAGCAGCCCGGGTTAGGTGAGAGGCCCCCCCAGGGTTATATCCAAACTGGGTGTAGCACATCTATAGTGTCTATAGGTGTAGATTACCTCCTCATCTTTATAATTGACTTTTTTTTTGCAGTATACGTGTCATCTTAATTTTGTCCCTTGTTTCTCATATATGCATGCAGATTTTATTGTTTTCTCCTTTTTTCCTTTCTCCCGTTGGTTTATAGGTCCTTTTACTGAGCACTTATTCATTTTTAGCTAGCCAAAGGCGTAGCTATTGGAATGGGTGATGAGTATATGGGATTCTGAAACCATAAACAAACCATGTAACCGTGTAACCATGTAACCATGTAACCATGAAACCATGTGAACCAAGAACAGGCTAGGTGGCAGCAGGTCCACTGTATGTATGAAAATAGCCCTCTGGTGGATAAGCCTTGCAGTATCTTGAGTTCATTCCCTGACAGGTCTAACATCAATTACCTTTCAGGAGTGTAATTAGATACAATACAATGCATTGGATTTCCTGTTTCAATATGGTTTGATGCCAATGTCAGTTGTAACTAGGCTAAAACTGGGCATAGCACACAATGCCAATTTAAAACACTTGTATTCAACTGTGTAAACTTAATCCTGACCTATGGAAGGTTATATTTAGGGGCCGACCAGATGATATTTGGGGGGGGAGCTATGGATATTTGGTGAAAAAAAAGATTGTTTCCCACTTTACACTGAAAAAAAAAGTTTGTTCAGCACATGGAAATAAAAAAAAGAGTTTGTTTCCACCTGTAGCTAGGGTACCGTAATGTTAAAATTCCAATAAAAAAGTTTGTCGCGAATGCGCATGCGAAAAAAATTGTTCGTCGACACGTCGCGAATGAAAAAAAAAGTTCGTCCTGGGAGTAAAGTCCATAGCCCCCCCAACTATCGTCTAGTCGGCCCCTTATAGTCAATCATCACACAAAGAGTGCCTCGGTGACAAAAATGTAGACCTTTGTGTGATGATTGGATATAAATACTTGTACTCAAATTTAACAATTCTGAATATAGACACTGTGAATGGTTGAATTGATAAGTGAGTCAAATGTAACATAGGCCTACAGGTGTAATGGTTATTAGGCATACTTATTACAATGCTGTGGTTTTGAAAATGATAATTAGCTCACCTGTTTAATATCAAGTTAGGATACCCCAGTGGTGCATTTAATCAGCCAATAGCCAGCTTCATAAAATAATATCGGGAAAGTCAGAGAGATAATTATAGTCTCATGGTAGACAAAGTTTGGCCTAATTCAATATAATTTGTATGAAATTATATCATTGTCAGTTAGTTTTTAAATGCCATCAAAAACTGTTCATGACTGAATGCAAGTATACATAGCTACATGTATAGCTGAGAGACCTATGTGACTGTGAGACACCAGATGTAGACAAACAGATATGTAATATATATATGCATATTACACAGGTAGAGCCAGGTAGGTGGTGTCCCTTCATAATAGGAAACAAAATCATGATTTTGGATTCTCGTGATTTAGCATAGTTTCTCATATATGCCATGTGTGTGCCGTCCTTTTTTAGACGTGCTTGCTTTCATGCATTTTGTTTCCTATTTTACGACATCAACAATTGATTTTGTGGCTAATTTGCAAGCCACTCGGTGAAATGGGTTTATTCCTTAAATTTGTACTTCACTTGCAATAAAATGATAGCGTTCATATCATCTCAACTTATAATTAATGCCGGATCTTCCGATTTGTCATGTACATTCCTTCCTATTAAGACGGAAGCTCCCCCTTACAAGTCCGTCCACCTATCTATCTTATTTATTTATGTATCTGTCTTATTTCATTGTATTATATATTTTTTTCCTCCAATACACAGGCAGCTAGTTGCCTTTTATTTCGACGATTTCATGATATTATTCACATTCTTCAAATTGTTATTTACATGTCTTCAGTATGGATATACTATAGATTAGGTCAACATTGCTATCAACCCATTCCATGTTAATCACTGCCCCTTTAATATAATAGCAAATGGCTAGCTTTGAATCCGCGGATTCTTGTTTTATAAGTTGCGATTCGACTTCTAGTCCCTTGCCTAGTATTTTTTGACGATGACATGCCTGTTTACAAGTGGACTGCTGTTACATTAATTGCCACTTGCTTTTCCAGCCTTGGCAGATCAGAACATATGTGCTCCTCCGAGCGGTCCACATCATTTCAGTCTGAGGAGCTCACACAATTTTGTCCGGAAGAAACGGGAGCTATTTCTGAGTATTCTGATGGCCTTGTCCACTTCCTTAGAGAATGTGATTGCCTAATCTGACTCTAGTATACATCAATGTTGAAAAAAAAGTCTATTTCGTATGCCACAGCATTGCTGTCCCGAGAAATACTTCCAATATCATAGCACATTCACAAACTTTCTATTCATCATTGATGTATACCAGAGTCAGACTTGGCAATCACATTCTCTAAAGAAGTAGACAAGGCCATCAGCATACTCAGAAACAGCCCCCGTTTCTTCCAGACAAAATTGTGTGAGTTCCTCAGACTGAAATGATGTCGACAGCTCACAGGAGCTCGCAGAATAGCACACTAGTCACTAGGTGGCAACACATGACAGCATTATGTTCTAATTTGCCAAGGATGGAAAAGGAAGTGGCAATGTTACAGTGGTCCACCTGTAGACAGAAGGGTCCTTATAAGGTCTCCACTTTTCATCCAAGAAAATGCTTTTATAATGATCTGATGATTATAAAATCAATTAAATACACATATAATCTCACAATTTCCCTGCATCAATGTTCATGTGCAGCAAGCATTCTTCAGTGTAATTTTGCATTAATTCGTTTGGTAGCATCTCAACTTGGTTTAGGTAAAATATATCTTTATATTTTGTGTTACTGTACCAATGCCATGATAGTGAACTCGCGATGTTTATCAAGTTTCCACTGAATTGCCGTTTAACGTCAGCAATGTCTTTCAGGGGGGGGGGGGGCAATACAAGATGCCAAAACATTAAGATTTCAAGAAAAAGCTAAATTTTGTGTTGCAACCGCACTTTCAGAAATCAGAAAGGGACTGAACTTTCTCATGTGGGGGCCACAGTCCAATTTTAACATTTTGCCAAATTTGTCTTGTAGTATTTATCTTTTGTATCTTTAAACGTCGTCGGCGACCGCCGTATGATGATGACATGAGAAGACTGAGAGTCTGGCACATACCCTATTAATTCAGGGATGCCCAGGGTCTTTCAGTGCCCCGGCATAGAATACTGGATACAACCCGCCTCCATTTAAAGTCCCATGGGCTCGGACTAAAGTGAGTTCCCGGGGTGAGATTTGAACCCACGCCCTCAAAGCCAGTTGATGAGCGCCCCTACAATGTAAATGGATGGCAGTGTGAACCAATTGTCAATCTGGTCTTTGGGAGGGAGAAGGTCCTGGCTTTGATTCTTGCTTTGGCTGGGTCACCAGGACTCATGTTGAACAGTAGTTTCAATCAACCTTTTCATTGCCACGCACTCCTCATCTCCTTTTCAGCCTATTGAGTGCATAAATAAAGGATGTAAAGCCCAAACCATCATTTTCTCGTCCTTGGAAGATTAAGGCAAAACATCACTTCGGAAAGGGGGAGATCGAATGAAACTTCTTTTATGTTGACAAAATGAAAAAAATACCGTGCACAAGGCACTTTAAAGGGCATTCTGCGCATCAGCTAACTACGGATCTGAAGTCGTGGTTATCTTGTACCTGTTGCGACTACATAAGAGGCATATATAGGTAGCAACACATTGATGAAGCATGGAGTGGTGTTTTGTCCTAATTGCTGACCTCTTATTGTTTTGACAAATTCTCAGTGAGCCATAAATAGATCTGGGGTGGGAAGCCCCTCAATGACATCACAGGACTCCCTCTTTCCGTTTTTTTTTAAGGATGGTTTTCCTAGGTCTCTGAAATGGTATTTAAACAATGTGCCTGTTCTGTAAAGTTGATCAACACAATCTTGGACAAATTAAACCCCGTATGCAAAGTTTGAATGAAATTGGTGCAGTATTTTATCTCGACATTTGTCCACAAGATTCCAGAGAGGACCAGTAACAATAGGGCAGAATGCCCTAATAATAATAATAATAACAACAGACAACTTCAATAAGTTCAAACTTCATACGTTAATGGCAAATACATTGATAATATCATTTTTTTTTCTTTCGGTTCCGTTAAACTTTGAAGATCTTTCTTTTAATTGCAGCTTTGACTTGCTTTTAAAGTCTCAAAATCATTTATGCCAGTTTGAATGGGACCGTGCATATCTGAGCCGCAAATGCTCTTTGAGTTGCCCAGACATGTGATGGCTCCATCAAGAGCTCTGCAACATAATAAAAGTTAAAAAATAAAATATCATAATACAATCATTATTCAAAATTTAATGTTACAAAAACTATACATGAGTTACATTATATCAGCATCATCTTGATACAGTCTGTGGCTGCTTGTGTAAACATAATAGTTGTTTAGTTTATAGTTTATTTATTATTAAAGTCTCACTCTGTAAACATATATAGTACAATAGTAAATCCGTTCAATAAAAACAGACCATTCCATTGGAATTATGAGAGACTATAAAAACAATTAATAAAAGCTAAGGTAAAAACCATTAAAAACCTTATGATAGCACCATTGAAGATCTAAATTCCAAAATATTAGCACAGGTTTTAGCAACAGTTTTAACAAGACTAGGTTCTGACATCAGGAATATTAATTTATCACAGCTGGAAAGGTCATTAAAATTCACATTAATATCTATGGCACGCTGGACTAGAACTTCTCTTTCACCAGAATAACACGGGCAGTCTATCAAAACATGGATTTCATTTTCTATGGCGTTATTTTCACAATATCTGCAAAGTCTTCGATCTTCGGGTTCGTTTATGTATCGGCCTGTCTCTATCCGGATTGGTGCTGTCCCTGTTCTGAATTTGGCTATCGACCTCCGTTGGTGTCTGGATAGTGGAGTTGTCACGTATGATTCCGGTCCAAAATCTATCTTAAATAAACGATAGGTCCTGAGTTTGTTTCGGCCCTGACCAACTGCAGCTGTTTCCCTGTTGAGCTTATCCTTCCATTCATTTGTGAAATGCTCCTTTAGCCTCGACGTGATTGTTCCTTTTATATAGCGAAAACTGGGAACCGCCTCTCCTGTAAGACACGAGAGACCAATGCTGCTGAAGAAAGCCATCACATTGTATGCGGAGTTCTTTATTCCTCTGGAAGCACAGTCCATGGACCACCTGTGTACCCGGGAGTTAATTCGATCGTCACTCATATTTGACAGACGGCACCATTGTCTGGCCACAGTAGACCATTGTCGTTCTCCCTGCACAGACCAGCCCATATCTCCTTGCAGGGCAGCTATGGGGGCCCGTTTTCCAACCCCCAAAAAATACCTCAGTGCTCTGTTTTGCACTGCCTCGATACACTGGAAGAACTTATGGCCCCAGACATGAGAACCATAGTCTATAATAGGCTGTACACAGGCATTGTATAGATGCGAAAAGACCTTCTATGGGAAACCACCGTAGATAACACCTTTCGCAATTAAGGAACCCAGGGCCCTGTGTGCAGCTTGGGCTACAGACTTAGCTGTAACATTATAGTCAAGATGTTCAGTCAGCACTAAACCCAGGTGTCTGTAAAGATCACATTTCTGGATTTCACAGCCTCCGAACCGGAAGAGATACGTTGTTCGACAAGTAGCAGGGCCCCTTTTAAAATGCACCACTTTGGTTTTTTCCAGATTTACAGTCATATCAAATCTTTCACACCATGAATGGAGTAATTTCAGCAGCTGTTGCAAATCGTCTTCATTTTCGGCAAGTAGAGCGATAATACATTCTATTAGCAGTGAAAAATGCACTTTGTGATTCATGATACCCGATGAAGTGTCATCTTCTCTACATTCAATGTGGGAAACATGCCAACCGTTTGAATAGTCATGATCAAGAGAAGGGCATTTGATTTGTCATGAGTCATAACTGATCTAAGAGAGAAGTCAGATAATCATTTCGTTTGTATGTCACCAACAAGCGGGATTAGTCTCCTTAAATAAAATTAACATTGAAAATATTGGGTATGATCATGACTAATCATCAGACTCACAAAGTGCCATTTTCACTGTGCAACAGTCCACTCTTATTGCATATCAAATTTACAGACTGTAAAGGAAACTGTGTTATGCTGGGTTGGGCTCTCCACACACTCTAAAAAATTTCAGACAAAATTGGTTTTTTAGATTAAAAAAACCAACATGGATTTTTTTAAAAATCCATGTTGGTTTTGCATTGAAATTTGGTTTTTCAAAAAACCATTTTGAATCTAAAAAACCAATTTTGTCCCGACATTTTTTAGAGTGCATATCAAAACCTGACATTTCAACGTTGGTAGTGAGGTCAATAAAACAGAGTTCACAATGTCCATTATGGTGCAACCCTGAAAATCATTTTTAATATGTTAACTCAAACTGGTCGCTACTTGGCTGCAACCATTTTTAATAAGCATAGGCGTATCAAACCTAAGTTATTTGCAGTTGAGGTTGGCATATGAGAGTATGTGTGTAAAATTTCACTCAGTCTATTAATATTTAGAGGTGGCACGTTTCGCTTCAAGTAAATCGAAATTGAAATGATTTTCCAAAAAAGCGACCTAGAATATATATTTTTCGACCATTCCAAAACCATGGGAGGGTTTTGGAAGGGCAGTTCAAAATTGGCATCCATTTTGGCATCCATTTTGCTATAACATATATTGAAAGACTACTATATGGAGCTAAAATCTCGAAATTTAGCCGTTTCTGTGTCATTTTCATCACATTGGATATTACATTGTGCAGAGACGAAAAATGGAAAATGCTCAATTATGACAGTTTTGAACTGCCCTTCCAAAACCCTTCCAGATTTGTTTTCAAGTAAATCTATTGCTCTCATAAAGTCTCTGTCATCATTGCACAGTTGGGTTTGTAAAATTTTGAGGGTTAAAACGGCATAACAACTCCACTTTGATACTTCCAAAGTAGTAACACTTGCTTTCTGCCTATTGCCAAAATTGATGGAACTATTGGAGTCCCAGACTACAGCACCCCTTGTGTGAAATTTTCAGAATGACGCTTCAATTCTGAAATGAAAAACTTTACTTGGATCTATCGACCTGGAACTTTCAGTCCATCTCTGGACTCAATAATCTGGAAATTTCTCGCTTTGATGCATTACATTTATCTTAAAATTTCATACCAGTCATGTTAATGTGATTTTAAGAATATGGCTTTAATCACCAGAAAAAATTGTTTTAAACTCTGAATTTTGCATCAAATGCAACGATGGCTGAGTCTTGGGCCAGAAACTAAAAAAAAAAAAATATATATATATATATAAATTATTATATATATATATTTTATTTTTTTATTTTTCTCAATTAAAAAAAAAAATAGAATACCGTATGCATCAATCAGACCATATAGGCTATAATATTATGTGTACAAAATTTCATTCATGTATATGTGATAGTGGCTGCGTCTTGGGTTGAAAAGGGAAACTTTTTAAAATATTTTTTCTCTGTATTTCAAACAGTACAAGATGTCCATCAATAAGACCCTCTAAAGGCACAACTAGACCATATATGCTACATGTGTACCAAATTTTATCCCTATTCATGAAATCAGGGTTATGGCCCGGAAATGATCTCATAAGCTCGCCGCCGGAAAGCATGCACGCCCGCCCGCCCGGCCGACGGACAACTTTCTACCCAAGTGAATACACTACCTTCTTGGAACTTCGTTTGCAGAAGGTAAAAACATAAGTAACTCACCCGCAGATACTAAGAGTTGATAAACTTTGCGTAAAAGCAGTGCTACAAGCTTCTATGGTTGCGCTGCAAGTTTCCATCGAACGTTTTGCAGTTTCACGCAGGGATCCATCCAAGTGGAGTGCTGCACTCTGAATAGTGAAAAAGGAAAACAAACTAAACTTTTAATTGTTTATACAGGGTGATGAGCAAGATTTCAAACTTCAGTGAGAATTTAAGCCTTTGACCATTTACAACAAGTTCTTATTAACAGGATTGCGAAACAAGACAATGACCAATGGTTGTTTGCTCCTTCATAAATGCAACATGGCCGACAAAACATGGAGGTGCCTGCCAGAATCTATTATTATTATTATCATTATGACATTTCTATAGCGCTACTTTCCACTCTAAGCTGAATGTTCAAGTGCGCTTTACAATGTGTATATTTACATTTATACCATTCGACACCTCTGTCAGCCAATCATGAGCCAGTATTTCACTGCAATAAAACCCACATTCCTTGTTGTTCAGTTATCCTCCCATGAGAGAATAATAACTGAAGCTGTGAAAAACCACAACAAATGACAAGTTTCAGTTTTGTCTTATGGTATAAGCCAGTTATCCACCGCGGGATCAGCAATATGTGTTTATCACAGCTTGGGCTAAAGCCCTCGCTGGATAAATCACATATTGCCTCTCCCTAGGTGAATAACCTATACTTAGGTTACATAACATATCAAATACATGTACAGTTCTTTACAATGAAGTGTCCTGGACATTTATTCTTCATCACACCAGGTGGCAGCATCTTTCGTGTGTTCTCTTGGAGAGTTGTTTCCTTGGATCCAGGCATCCAGTCACTCCTGGTGGAGTCTGGCTGGGGTAACTGCTACAATACACCAGACAGGAGGGGGACTCCTGCCTCCACCCTCCCCGGCACAGCCACAACCAACTCACTCCAATTTAGTTCCAGGACTGGGATTCGAACCCATGTCCTCTCAGGCCAGTGGATTCAAAATCAACTGCTATAACCATTAGGCCACTGAGGAATCCTCATTCAAAACTCTTTTGAACTTCCCAAACTGTGCATTACCTTCAGAGTGAAAATACAGTTAAAGATAGGCCTACTGCTGCCACATGAATGCCATATTCTTCATACCATTACAAATGTACAATGTGAATTACCCCTGTACAAGAGCCATGCTGATTGGCCAGAGTCAGTCACATGATGATGTCTTAAGAACTCATATTGCGTGGTTAGAGTGCATATATTTACACGTTTTCACAATTGAAACAAGACGGGCAGTGTTGTGTTCTTGATTTGCAAGATTTTTTTTTCACGATAGGATCATCACAGCTTACAGCTTGAGCAATTGCTGTTAAGAAATCATCTTTTTTCATAGTGTGAATATGCAAACATAAGGACTATTGACAGCTTTTTAGCAGTGTCCCCTCCCCAGGTGTCCAATCTAGAAATGATGTAACTGCAAGGCAATGATGAAACTGTCCACAACGAACGCTATTGGCTCGTTTGACCAGTGGAATCATTGATAGCACAAATTTTGGATATCCTCCAGTGCTGAGCAATGGAGCATCCATCTACGTGAATGACATTATCCACTCTGGCACTGAAAAAAAAACTGATTTCTTCAGATCAATTGCTAGAGCTGTAATTGTTTTAAAATAGCTTCTAAAAGATCGGCTTATGAATTTGTAACTTTCTGAAGCTCATAGGAATTAGAAACTTTTAATATCAATTCAATTGTCCAAAATGCACTTTTTCAAATTTTTGGAGCTCAACGTTTTGCCAGTTAGAGCTCTTTAGCTCTTTGCAGATTGGCGGTCCATTGGAAAAATACGTTTTCAACTTTACAATTTGCAAACTGGCTTTTTCACGTCATTCACAGTTACGTGTTGGTAACTGTGTTTTTATAAATGCTATATAAATTTTTTTAGGAGTCAGGAATCACCAATTTAATTTCCGACTGCCACTACGACTCCACCTTATAATCTAAGTTGACTCCAACTCCAACCTAAAACCTCCGACTCCATGACTCCGACTCCCGACCCCGACTCTTCCCGACTCTTCCCGACACTTCCCGACTCCTCCCGACTCCTCCCGACTCCTCCCGACTCCTCCCAACTCCAACTCCTGTCTCTGACTCCAAAGCTCTGTTGGGACAACAAAAAGGAGGAGCCCTTACCTGATAAACGACCATTGTACCTAGAACGAGTAGGAACATTGAGCACTTCATGTTGATTCTGCGTGGATCTTTTCCGTGTGGATAGTAAACTGGTTCCAAAGCTGCGGTCTTCCTTATAGCGGACTTCATGTGATTTGGCTTTTATATGTTCTTTACTCTTGGAACAGACTCAACATTATCTATTAGCTTGACCTCAAATTTTAGGCTTTGAGTCATGTTGATTCCTTTATAATAGGTTTAGGTTTGCAAAGTTTGCAGTTTTCTCTATTGTTTTTCTGTGTGTTATTCAGTACTTTTTTAAATATAAATAGTACATTGGTATTTGTTGAAAATGTTCATGTTTGAACACCCAAAATTGCTGAATTACATTATCATGATTATAGATGATAGCAGACATAAACAAAAATAATTACATCTGTTGCAGTTGAATGCCAACAAAAAGTGGAACAGTGGTAGCACTCAGTGGCATATATACAGCTGTAGTTAAAAAAACAAACTTGCAAAACTATCTATCTATCTATCTATCTATCTATCTATCTATCTATCTATCTTTTTGGACAAAACAAATTATATGGTAATGATCCTTAGATCAACTAGTGTCTTTGTGCCAAAAATCATTCAGCTGGACCATTTCCTCTCTGCTTTTTGACTTGTTTATCACATTTCAGTTTTTGTAATAAAATATGACCATATCAACAAGTTACACCAAAAATAAAGGCACTGCATTTTAAACAATGGCCAAAGAGATGATAAAGGCTGAAAAACTAGCGCAGCAACACTATTCTTGAATTTTACAGGGCAATTTGGAAATTCGAGTTTTGCACATTTCAAAATGTAGAAGACAAAATCTCTATTGTTCGCGCCCTTAGAATTGAGCTTTTTTAATAAAATGATCAGACAATTTCACTATGTTGTCTCAGAATTGCCACAATTTTTTTTCAGAGCAAAATTCAGAGTTTAACACAAATTTTTACGACAGCGAATATAATATATTCTTATAATCACATTAACGTGACTTGCACGCAATTTTAAAACAAAAAGACAACATGGATCACAGCGCGATATGTTCCAGATTATTGAGTCAAAACACGGACAAAAAACTTCTATGTAAAATTATAAGGCAAAATCAAGTGTTGCGTTTCTTTTGCTGGTGAGTGTATATTCCATGACCTATCAACACATTTTCTGGTTGTAAGGAGCCTAATCAATGACGTACACATATAATAATATAATACACATATAATAGCAGATTGACTGACAGGTCTGCGTGCTAGAATTCATGAAGCAGCTTCCATTCGTACTTGGGGGGGGGGGGTATGGTGCCATGCCCCCCCCCCCTCAGGCCCAAAATTAACATTGAACAGATAGGAAGTGCCGCCTAGCGCTTATTTGCCCCATGTTGTGTTCCCCTGAGGCCACTTCTAGATACGCCCCTGGCTGCAAGCACACACTGTCACACGGGTAGGCTATCAGAACCACTTGGGTTTTTGCACCAACAGTGTTTGTTGTTTAAATATTGCTATTTACAGATGATTTCATATTTGTAGACATTTGAGGTAGAAAATACATAATTTTTCTTGCAATTTTCATTGGTCGAGAGAAGGTATGACACCACTCTCTCCTGAAAAGTGACATAGCGTTTTACATGGGTGACCATAGCATTCTAAGCCATTGATGTCCTGAAAGGGATTGAATTTAGCAGTTTCAAGTGAGAGTTTCAGTTTGTGTTTCACACATTTTTAGTACACATTCTGCAAGTCCAACACTGTGCAGTCCAATGATTGGGATCAGTTGATCCACGTAGTGACTGTTTATACAGAAAATAAACATGAATAATTGTGAATGCATCATTTTCTCAGAGGAGGGGTCAGCTCAGGTGGCAGGACCATGGGCTACAAATCACAGGGTCCCTGCTCTGTTTCCACTGTGATTTTCTTATGACTGTTGCGCAGGGGTGCCAGAACGAAATGAGGGCGGCAGGGGCGGTCGGTCGAGATAGGGCAAATCTACTTAGCGCGACAAAAATTTAATGTAGCGGCAATAATAATTTTGAATATATACTTTTAATTTTGGCTTAAATTCACTGTAAATGAAGGCTTAATAGTGTTTTTTCTTTTAAATCAAAAGGGCAACCTTGCCCCCCCTGCCCCTCCTGGACAAGGGCAGGAGGGGCAATTGCCCCCCCTGCCCCCCTCTTCCGGCACCCCTGCAGTGTTGCGTACATCACTGGGCCACCATCCTGTCCAGAGGGACCATTCAGAATTTATGATTCTATGGGGGAGGGGGACAGTTTTGTTGAAACTTTCTGTCAAAAATGAATACACTCCTTTGGTTTCATGTTTATTTGTAAATTTTATACCCCCTAAGCATGTTGTGAGTAATAAGTATCCCCCCCTCCTTGAAACATGTGTGAAAAATTGGTGCTCCGTTGGGCACACCTCCCATGCCCTCCAAATAATAAATTCTATTTAGCCTGCTACACGACGTGACGACGACAAGAGGTCTGAGGAGAGTGTCGGAATTTACATCAAAGTATAAATAACCAACTTGGAGACTCATTTTGAAATTTCTAAATATATGACAGAACTCGTTATCAGTATCATAACTTTCGATTTATTGTTGTACCATTAAATTTCAAATAACTTCCTTTAGCATCGGTTATCTTTTTTAAGTCCATCAAACTGTTTCACGCCATTATCAATAATTGAGTGAACCTGTGCGGGACAAGATTTCTTCGTGTTGGACAGACAGGACTTGGCTGCGTCAAGGGCTCTGCAACATTATAAAGGATGAGAATACAATCACTGCATTCACATGTTACCAAGCATACCAGGGGTGTTCAGAAAATTCTGATCAATTTTTCTGGATGTTCTTTCTCTCTAAACCAGATGAATGAAATTTTCACACTACTTTTTTCACACTTTCGCAATCCATTTTGAAAATTCATGCCTGTCAGAAATATTTTGTTCACTTTTCGGCATGACATTTTCAAAATAAACAGAAAATAACTGAAAATAATTCAGCGAACAATTTCCTTCAGCTGCTTCCAAACGCCCCTCGTACTCGTACACATGCGAGCCATGCAACATTTTAATTAATAATGAAGGAAAGTATGTGCAAAGGTCAATATTATGCAACATAATGATTAGTATCATGATCAATATGAAGGTCAATATCACAGACAATATGATGGTCGATACCAAGGTCATATCATGGTCAGTATGATCAATATCATGGTCAATATCACAATCAATATCATGGTGAAATATTGGGGTCAATATCAAGGTCAATATCATGGCCAATATCATTGTCAATATCAAGGCTAATATCGAAAAAAATCACAATGCATATCTCCTCTAATGACAAAAGACATTAAAAACATAGAAAGACATACATGTAATAGCTGGAAATGGTTGGAAACTTGTCATTCCCGACATCATGGCAAAATCAATGAACAGGCAAAGTTTAAATGAAATAAGTGCATCACAAAGTAAGTTATGCTTGACGAAATCCTCGTCCAGCAACCCTGTTGAGGACTGCAGTACCCCGTAGGCTATTGCATAGCCAGCAGGGTAAAAATA
Source organism: Platynereis dumerilii (assembly GCA_026936325.1). Lineage (NCBI taxonomy): Eukaryota > Metazoa > Annelida > Polychaeta > Phyllodocida > Nereididae > Platynereis > Platynereis dumerilii. Next base: position 44,363,859 of record JAPTHN010000006.1, on the reverse strand, counting down.
ATTCTGAAACTCACCCGCACATTCCCATTTTTGCCAGATTTTGCTGTAAAGCAGGCCCACATGCTTCTATGTTGGCAATGCAGTCTCCGCCTGCCCGTCTTTCCAATTCATGCAAGGAGTCCTCAAACGGGAATGCAGAACTCTGGAATGATAGATGGGCACATAAAATCTTTGAGACCATTCAGAATTTATGGCTGGGTGGAGAGGTTTGGGAGTGTTGCCCATTTAATGCCCTAGGGGGTAGGGGAGACCGGGGCTATTTGAAGTGCTAATTTTTTGTCGCCTTCTGTTGAGCTTATGATACAGGTATGAAATTTTGGCAAGTTCCAGCTACAGTATTCACCTCATTATTCCATGGAACAACTTTGTCTAAAATACTGACAGGTTCTCGCCATGAGCTGGAAAGTACCACGAGACCAAATGTTTCAAATAACCCCAGGGCCGGGGTTAGTTGAAACGGCGCATGGGGTTATTTGAATCGTCAAGAAAAAACTTATATTTAATGATCAAACTTTGTTCAATAAACATTTACAATACAACAACTGATTCCTTAACAGCAATAAGGTCACATAATGATGTCTTCAATAATCTATTACAAAAAATATGAAAAGCAGCAGTTCAAACTTGAAAGAAAATTTGGGAAATTTTGGAAATAATTAGTATAGTAACTATTGCTGTGCAATATGAAAAGTAATAAAATTGTTCAAAAAGTGATTCAAATTGGGAAGAAAGAGCTTTTGTAAGGAGACATGTCGATGGGGAAATGGCTTTGTGGATGCTGTATGAATTTGTGACAGCTTCATTACCATGTCAGCAAACGGCTTCTGAAAATAACTCCGTTACTTTTTGTATCCCACAGGGTTCCTAGAAATGGAGGAAACTCCGCCGTGGAAGTAAAAAAAGATTCAACATGTTGAAACTTTTTTTCCAAGTCGCCGGGATAGAGGCCACATTTTTCTCATTTTTTGTATGTCCAGCGGGCATTTTTTCCGTGAGAATGAGTAAAAAACAGCTCTAGCGGGATAAAAGGACATCCCCTACCCCTGTGGGATATTTGTACTGCCCCTGTGGGACATCTGACATCCCGCCGACGATTTTTGACATCCTTCTGACGGTTTTTGACATCCCACCGACGGTTTTTGACATCCCACAGGCATTAGATCTTGTGACACAGACAATAAGATCTTTCCCACAGGTATATGATCTTGTCCCCATCGATTTACGATCTTATCCTGCCAATTTACGATCTTATCCCGCCGATTTAACATCTTATTCCGCCGTGATATGCTTTTAACTAATTATATATATATAAACATTGTATGTGGCCGGGTTAGCCATACTTTTTCCTAGATATCATCTCAAGTTATCCCTCAGGGATAAAAAGTTCTCTGGTTCTCGCCGTGAGAATGGGGCATTACCAACACCAAGGCTAAGGTGAATATCACAGGTCATGTCAGAAAAACCTGATATTGACCGAAACGGAAGTCCATAATTGTTCTGTTCCATGACTAAAGCATAAATTGCAGTTATTCAGAAGCCTGAAGTTAATTTGTGTTAATTCATGTTTTAAAATGTATCATGTCATTAATTGGTAACTATTGTACTCTGATAAAAATGTTTTACATTTTTGAACACTAGAAGGAATGACCATGATAACAGTTTTTTCAAAACTTTATAGCTGACCTTCTACTAAACACAGTCAGCAATGTCACCAGAAACCTGTCAAAGTTTAGGATTTTTGTCACTTACAGATGATTTCATATTTGTAGACATTGATGAAATAACAAAATATTTTGAAAAATTTCTAGTCTGACATCAGAAAATCCTGCCAGGTGATTGGTCAAGTTGCCCATTGCGTGTCACTTTTCAGCTTGCTTCAAGCAAGTGATGCATTGCTGGAAAAAGGATGTCATGATTTTGACCAATGGTATACTGTGAAGGCCAACTTGGTATTGTGGCAGTTGTTTACAAACGTCAAACTGCAATCCACATGAACTCTTTCATTTCTTCATGAACTGTTGTATCTCACACTCCTGTGTACAACAGTTGATCGTTTCAATTGATGTTAAATCTGGGTTGAGGGGGAGACTGGAGTTTTACCTGAGTGGGTGCTACATGCTTCAAGAGGGGGGGGGGGGAGTATTAATTTTTGCCTTTAGTCCAGAATCTATTTACCATGCAGGCTAAATAGAATTTATGACTTGGGGGGACTGGGAGAAAATCACAGTGGGAATCAGATCAGGGACCCCATGATTGGTAGCCCATTGTCCTGCCGCCTGAGCTGAGCCCCTCCTCTGAGAAAATGTTATATTCACAATTATACATGTTTATTTGCTGTATAAACAGTCATAACATGGATCACGGTCATCTGATCCCAATCGTCTGAATGCACAGTAGCCTATTGGACTTGCAGAATGCGTGTACTAAAAATGTGTGAAACACAAACTGAAACTCTCACTTGAAACTGCTAAAGTCAGTCCCTGTTAGGAGATCAATGGCTTAGAATGCCATGGTCACCCATGTAAAACGCTATGTCACTTTTCAGGAGAGAGTTGTGTCATACCTTCTCTCGACCAATGAAAATTGCAAGAAAAATGATGTATTTTCTAACTCAAATGTCTACAAATATGAAATCATCTGTAATGCCATGTTGTGAAGACATTAATTATTATCGTTTTCATAGCTACATGTTTTTCAAGTTTGCAATTTGCTTCATTCCAAAACTGTGATGTCAGAGATTAATTTGAATAATTCCGTTTATTACAAGCACAGATTTCAGGAAACTGGCAAAGTGCAGTGACACATGGATGATGTGTTTCACTGTGCACTGTAACTGAACCAAACAGACTACTTAGGCTCAAAGTAGAGTTGCAATTACTGACAAAAAAAGTTGTTTGAAATTGTGATGACTGGTGCATTGTGAAAAACAGCAACACATTCTGTTTGGAAAACAATGTGGTGCAACACTCAGCTTATACATGCATTGTTTGTTGTGGTTGTACACAAGTGGTAACATTGCCTGACAGTTTTAAATTCCTTTGTCATTAATTGTGATGTCAAAGTCTGAACTGATATGTCACAGATTGAAGATTAGACCAATCATGTTGACAGATACCCGATGATGTCACGGTTTAACTGCAAAAAGAAGTTTTCAAAAAACACATAGCTATGAAAACGATAATAAAGAAAGATGCTCCCTTACCTCATAAACGGCCACCATGGCAAGAACAAGCAGGAACATTGAGCACTTCATGTTGATTCTGCGTGGATTGTTTCCGTGTAGATAGTAAGCTGGTTCCAAAGCTGCGGTCTTCCTTAATGCAGCATGAAATGAGCAACCCGGGTTTTATAGTCGGGTACGGGAACCAGTTCACCATCATCATTCACCCTGACCTCAAATTTGAGGCTTATGAGTTATGTTGATTGGTTGTGATGGGTCTAATTCTGCCAATTTTGCAGTTTTCCTGTAATGGTAGTGAAATTTTTGCCCAAATGGCATTGTTTAAACGTTTATGTGAGAATACCCCAAATTGCAGGGCGGCATTATCATCATTGGAGTTGACAGCACACAATAACATAAATGACATAATGACATCCGTATGGAGTGGACTGAAAACGAAAAGTAGAACAATAAAGGCACTAAACCACACATATTATAATGATGTAGCCCCGTAATTCACCTCATGACACAATGAAATATGCAGTTTAAACCAGGCTTTTGAGGGGGGGGGGTCAATGTTGTGAAACTGTGTGATCAAAACCAAGCATTTACAAGCCTATGATCCAGTAGGCTATATGAGAATGCCAAAATTAATTCAGCTGTGACCGTTTTGTGGCAATTCTTAGACAACATGGTGAAATTGTCTGAAAATGCTATTGAAAAAGCAGAATTCTAAGGGCCCAAACCATACAGATTTTTTCTGTTATATTTTGAAATGTGCAAAACTTCAATTTTCAAATTGTCCTGTAAGATTACAAAATAGTGTTGTTGAGCTAATTTTTCGGCTTTTATAATCTGTTTGGTCATTATTTAAAATGACGCCTTCATTTTTGGTGTAACTTGTTGGTGAGGTCATATTTTATTACAAAAACTGAAATGTGATAAACAAGTCAAAAGGCAGACAGGAAATGGTCACAGCTGAATGATTTTTGGCACAAAGACACCAGTTGATCTAAGGATCAATTCCATATAATTCGTTTTGTCCAAAACAATTTCTTTGCAAAATTATAAGCCAGAATCAAGTGTTGCGTTTCTTTTGCTGGTGAGTGTATTATTTGTGGTCCAATGCTTAGGCTACTTTGAGAAACCAAGGGAACATTTGAGGCACCATATTTTAAAAGATGATCGTTAATCTTAAAAACTTTAGCCAATAATGATGCCAAGAACCGGCATAAAAATTTGCCACTTGTTGAATTGACGTGGATTGTCTCGCTGTGGATAGTTGATCATTTCCTAAGCTTCCCTATTTCCCTTGACTCTTCAATCAGACACAAAATCATCCAATTAGTTTTAGATTAGATTTAGATTCCTTTTTTTTCACGCCTTGTACATTATTTTGCAAGTATATACACATTTCGGAAAAATTATGTAATTACAAAGTGGTGTGCATTCGAGTAAATATATACTGTAACCTGAAGGTGAATACACCCCCTGGCATAGATTATTAAATAAAATTTACAAATGAATAACCAGTATTATTATAAGTCAGAAATAAAATTTAAAAGAAAAAAAAGATTATTAAATAAAATTAACAAATGAATAACCATAATTATTGTAAATCAGAAATAAAATATCATTATTAGGATTAACAAAGTTTGTTTTAGGCATTGGGTTATATACTTGTTAAAAGAAAAAAAGAGTTTAAATTCTGCAAACGTCGCAGAAACTGTTTGTCATTAGTTCATTGTGTTGCAATCCCTTTTTGCTGAATTGCATTATTACACTGTTCCCTTTACAAAAAATAGAACAATGTAGTATTCCATTGTTGGTTCTACAGTATCTCCAGGATGCCCAATCCATTCCTGAATTCTTTTTGACTTCCAAAGTTTGTAGCAGGTCAGCATAGATATTACATAGGCCAATTATCAAGCATTAGGGACCGTTCAGAATCTATGACTGGGGGGGGGGTTGGAAGTTTTGCTGGAACTTCCCGTAAAAAAATGATACCACCCCTTGAGTATCATGCAGATTTTTAGTACCCCACCCCTAGGTTTCATGCGTATTTTTAATACCCCCCCCCCCCACTGACATACATAGCAATACACACATGTATACTGCAAATACACGATCATGCGTACAGATTCGCAGACTTTTGTACGTAAAAAAGCACGTATAAAGTTTGTGTAGATATGCGTGTTTTATAACATTTTTTGTTTGTTAAAATTTCTTGCCCCCCTTGGAAATGTAGTCAAAAATTAATGCCTCCCTTGAAACATGTGTGAAAAGTTAGTACCCCCTCGGGCATAAATCCCGCCCCCCCCCCCAGTTTTCAATTCTGAACGGTCCCTTATTTCATGAAAACAAGCGCATATTTCACTTACTATGAATAATAAATCAAAAATAAGCCCCAGATGTTACTTTGCCATTCCAACTTTGTCGTATTCTAAGAACACCTTAGGAAATATTCACTTCTGACAAACATGCACCTGGGGAACGAATGAGGAATTACATTCTAAACTTCAAAGGCTTTGTGCAACGTTTTTAAAATGTTAACCGATTTGGCTGAAAATTTGCATGTGTTTGTTTTGCTTATGTGGTCATCATAGTGGATGGGTTAAGTGCAAAATATAGGTCTTTTACTTCAAGTCATGATGCAAAGGTCCCCTTTGGCAGAGATTTTCCTTAGGTCAAAACAAAAGATTTTATCCTGAGACACACGCTATATCTCAAATTCAAGATGGCTGCCAGCGGCCATTTTGAATTTTGCCACCAATCTCACAAGTTTGCTAATTTTGATCACAAATAAAAGTATGACACATCAATTTCAGCCAAAATAAGGGTATCATGGCCTTTGAAATAATCATAACTATGATATAATGAATTTCAAGATGGCCACCGGCTGCCATTTTGAAATTGTGTGGCCAAGATCAACAGTAGATGGGTAAAGTTTAGGATGACTTCAGGTTATCATGCAAATGTCCTCTTTGCAATGAAATTCATTGGATAAATACTCATTTCAAAGGTTTAACCCCAAAACACATGTTTGATCACCTTTTCCCAAGATGGCTGCAAGATGGCTGCCAGCAGCCATCGGAGATTTCGGAGATATGTGTGTTATAAAAGTTATCTATTGCTACAACGAAATGCATCATATTGAGTATCGACTCTCTGTAATGTGATTGTCCTCACTGAATTGATTTATAGTCCATTACAATATATATATATGTACAAATGATACTAAATGATGCATTGAACTCACTTCAAGATGGCGGCTGATGGCCATCTTGATATTTTCCTGTAAATTTATAAATCATGAACTATTTGTCCCGGAATTAAGTGTAGTACCTCATTTTGATGTATTTTTGAATGAAAAGTACACTTTTTAACTTAAACAAGTAAAATTACCTTTTTGCAAATAGGCAGCAAATGACTATGGGCTATGGAAATAATGATTATATTCTGTGTCTTGGAGAGATATATAAAATAAGTATTTACCCAACAAACTTTCACACCAAAGGGGACATTTGTATGTGTCTCAGGATAAAATCTTTTGTTTTGACCCAAGGAACATCTCTGCCAAAGGGCAACTTTGCATCATGACTTGAAGTCACCATGCACTTAACCCGTCCACTATCAGTTTCTAAGTACTATACTTTCAAATTTGAGGGTTTAAGGAGATTGATTTTTCCCATTGAAATGTGGACCACCCTGAGGGGATATTCTTCAATGAAAATCACTTACACGTGGTCGTGGACTCGTGGTCCGGGTCCGTTGGGGGGGAGGGGGTTGGTCTAGTGGTAGCGTGCTGGGCTGCCAATCACTGGGTCCAGGGTTCGAATCCAGCTCTTGACGGGTCACCCGGGCCTATGTTGGATGGCAGTCTCAATCATCCTTCGCCTCATTGCTGTGTCCTCCCCTTGTCCTAATTAGCCTAACAAGTGCATAAATACAGGACGTAAAGCCTCAATCATCCATCAAATCCAGGTTCATTGGCCTAACCTCTCTCTTGTGCCCAGAATGGTCCAAGATGTCCCTGCAGCCCTTTGTATAGGTTCAAGTCAGATGATTCCTAATGTCTTAATTGTATAGGTTTTGCTTGCATGATTTGTGCATCACAGTGAGTTGTGCGTTGTAAGAATTGAAAGCGTCAGGAATTGAAGTGTTCCCTGGCATGAGGTACAAATTCCTCTTCTATCAAGGGCAGACAGAAGGCAGCAATATTGATGTTTCCAATCACTGCAACCGCATTACGGATGGCAACCCGAATCAAGTCAAGTCAACTTTGTGATTTCCCGAGGGTAATTAGGCTATAAAATCCATGTTGGTTTTTGGCATTGAAATTTTGTTTTTCAAAAAACCATTTTGAATCTAAAAAACCAATTTAGTCCCGACATTTTTTAGAGTGTATAATTGTGTCTTCGGACGATCTCTGGCCAACTTTCCACCTCACAAAAATCTTTCCATTAGCTTTTTGAAAAATGTACCATGCACAAAATATTGTCTGATAGGGAGTTTACTAAAATAGAAAAATTCAAACTATTCTGGAATTTTGATCAAGAGTGTACATTTTTTTTTATCTGAATCTAAATTTCAGGCCAATTTGAAGTTGATTTTAAATAAACCTACCTCAGGCCGACGAAATCTCTTGTACCTTGAGATGTTGGGCATAACTGTACAGAACTAGCAGATGTGATTGATATTAGAATAAATGGATGAACTTTCCCTTGGGTACAAATAACAAACTCTTGAAGGTAGTTTGAATTTGCTGAAAAACTTCATCTTTGCAATTTATTTCATTTATTTTAGTGCATCTTAATTTCAAAGTACAATGTATTTCCTTAAGTCTATTTACAATATTGTTTTTTTATCCCAACGATTTCAGCTTTGCCAGAATCAATCACTGGGCGGGCGTCCGCTGGGCAACTCCCCTTGGCAGACTCCATACAAGAAACTACTTTATCGATGGCTCTGCAACAAAAATAGATAGTTGTTAAATGCTCAGAATGGCGGATGTTCATGCACAATTTAATGAAGCAATGGCCAAAGTGTGTTTCATACTGTAAAATTTGAAATTTTGAGTCAGAACAAATGATTCAGTGAGATGGTTGCATAATTCCTTTCAGCTAAGAGAGTTGTTGTTTTAAGATAAATGATAATCTTTTCGTTGTCATAACTTACACTCCTCGTTACATTTACATGGAATCTCAAGTTCTTTTTCCGCTGTTGAATTGTGATGTCAGAGAGGACTCTATTCTCTAGCCTTGCAATGTTAGGTAAAATAACTACAAGCTGTTATTTCATTTTAAACTGTGTCGGATTCCTTGGCTTCTTACCAATGTGAATCCACCAACACTGAGCATCACAGTTTCAACATAATGTCAGAGTGAAAATTGGGTCTGGAAAAACCCAAGACGTCTTTTACCCATTCCTCATCCAGAAGTATCAACATGATATGAAAAGTTTAGGTGTGTATTTCATGGCTCTAAATATGGGGTAAAAACCCCGGTGTTTCTCTTAATTTTTTGTCATAAAACTGTGTATTTTAGCAAAATTGTTTCAGATTTGAAGGATCCTTTAGTGTCCAATGGTACTGATTCAAGTTCATTTTTTAAAGCTCTTAGTTAGGGAGAAGGTCAAACTATTTAGTGCTATATTATGGGCTTTTTCATGGAACTGAAAAGTACTTCTGCACCTTTATATTAAATGTCTTGTTTTGAGGACACAACTGTCCGACTTTCCTTTTTTTATTCTAGGAATTCACCTAATGTTAATTGTTCTTACGCAGACTTAAACATAATATTAGAGTTAGTGAAAACGTTTAATTTGAGGCCCTGGTTGATGATCTACAACCCATAGGCCAAGTAGCATTCCACATTATCAAAATGTCAAGAATTCAGCATTCTCCCGTTGTCAGAACCTCCTGTGCAGCCGAGTTTGGCTTGCCCAGTGAGCCTCTGACTCGGTAGGCACAAATTAGTGTGGTTATGCAACTGGGCTGCGAAGGACTGCCTTCGTTTTCAATCAGAGAAACTGCAACATTAAAGTCTTGATCATTGCATAAGAGTGTTTCTTGCAAGTGATTATGAACTGTAATCTCATTAAATGGCAACAGCTGTGAAGTTTTTAAAAGGGGATCATGGGCTCTTCAGCAAAAACAGTTTAAACAAACCAGCACTTGAACTTTTAAATATTGGCCAATAATTGGGTGGATGAATTTATTGTTCCCTTAAATCTCGAATAATTGAATAATATAGATGAGATTGAATACTTTAGATTGAATAATATTAATTGAATGATATTGATTGAATCAGATAGATTGATTAAGAGAGACTGAATAAGATAGATAGATAGATAGATAGATAGATAGATAGATAGATAGATAGATAGATAGATAGATAGATAGATAAATTTTCACCAAACTTAAGAAAGAAATTATTTATATAATCCTTTCTATACCCCCTCCCCCACCCCGTGATCTTATGAACAACTTGGCAGATGCGTTCCGAACATGTCAAACTTGGACCAAGTCAATCACTGTCCATGAAACTACACTGAGCAATGTGAGCATCATTAAAAACGCAACATCATTAAACAACAAAATTTCCCAAGTTATAATTTCTCAACTAGAATGAGCGCTCGGAGATCGCATACCTCAGCCTGCCTTCAAATTAAGACTGAAGTTGAACACAACTTTCTGATTCATGATATCCGTTATCAATTAAAAAAAAAAATTATAGTAAATGTTTCTAAAGGGTAACCATATCAGATAAACAGTTTTTCAAAGGGCCCATTGGAGCTATTAATGAATATGGCAGTCAATCGATGAATCTATTTATCTATATATATGTCTATCTATCTATCTATCTATCTATCTATCTATCTATCTATCTATCTATCTATCTATCTATCTATCTATCTATCTATCTATCTATCTATCTATTTGATTTGATTTGATTTGATTTTATTTAGCCTCCATTGGAGAGAAGTATAATAAAAACAGTAAAGTACATCATAAAAACAAGTGTATAATACGTATAATAATTTAAAAACAGTGCTAAAATGCAGCTAAAACATTATTAACAAATAAAATATCGTGACTGGTATGTAATGCAAATTCCACACTATCTGCAATTCCACATTGAGATCGGAATTTTATCGACCTTTTACATTTAAAGAAGTAAGACTTTTCAGCTAACAATCTTGCAAGAGATAGCTCATACTTATCACAGATACTGATCACAGACGATACAAGATTTTTTCGACTAGAAAAACTACCTTTTAGGATACTACGCAGCAAATATTTATACAGAGAATTTGTTCTTGATGAAGATGTAAACATCGATTTAAAAAGAGACAACTTTTGAATATCAAGACTAGAGCATACTTTATCAATTTTTAGGGCTTGTAACAGTGGTGATGTTTTACATTTAGATTTTATACCCAATGCTGCTTTGAGAAATTTAGATTGAGTCACTTCCACTTTACTCATTATTGTACTGCCCTGATACACACACTCTAGACCATATGTCAGAACTGGGCGGATGGCTGTGGTATAAATATGCCCTATAGTCTCCGGACGGCAGCCCTTCACACAAAGTCCAGCACCTTGAAGGGAGTAGAATGCCCGTCTTGCCGCTTGAATTCTTGCTTCAGCATGACTCCGGTCGTCATTGGCGAGGATGACTCCAAGATGTTTCACCTCCGAGGTCTCACTTAGCTATTTATCTAAACGTCTTTCCATCTTTTTATGTCTCTATCCATCTGTCTGGTTTTTAAAATAGTTTTAAAATAATTATTTGTCCTTTTTTCCAGCAAAGTATGATGAAGTAAAATGACCTTCAATTGATAGTATAGTTACTATGCAATTGACATGTCTGTTGAAAAATGAAAAAGATCTGGATAAGCGGCCACTAATTGCATTTGATGATGATTACACTGACCAATGCCAATCAAGAAGCAATAACAATCTGTAGAATTCTCTAGTTAACTAGATTCAATCAAGATTCACAATTGCTGAACAGGCTGTAGAAATATATGCACTCTCTTAGACTGCAAGTGCAAAAATGACTGGTATAGTATTACAGCTGCATGCAGCTCGGTAGAGGCCTAATTTCGAATTTTCTTTAACTGTAGCCCCACAAATTCTTCAATATTCACCAAAATTTAATCAGGTATTGTGTAGCACAAATGAACACATCGTGCCAAAGGAAATTTTAATCCATTGAGAAATGTTGGCAGGAGTCGATTAACAAACACACAAACCCACAAGCAGAGATCCCAGAAAATGCCTACCCTTACAATACTCCGCCTTGCAGGCTGAGTAATAATTATGAAATCTGGCACACACCACATGCATGGTCTTAGAAGGCATATTAGTAACTTTCATGAAAAAGGATTCACTTATGGCTACATAGCACTAATTTTAGTGAGTTCTTTTTGAAACTTCAGTTCACAGACTGCACTTCAACACACGAAGGAATTATTGGTTTTATGGCATATTGGATGGGATTGATCATATGAAATTTTCACATAACAGGCATAGGAGCTCCCAAAAGCTGTCCCATGAAAATCTTGAAAAAATAACGAGGGTAAAGGAGATTTTGAATGAAAAACTCGAAATTTCGAAATTACCAACTGAAAATGAAGCATATGACCCCAAAGTACTGACAAATGGGGTTTTTATGCATGCCCAGGATAGAAAGATACTCATAGACAATCATTCTATATCGAAACTCAAAAATCTGAATAAAACATATTTTTTGAAGATTTTGACTAAAAGCGCCTGTAGGGGGCAGGCCAGCATTGACACTTAAATTTTATTAATTTGATCATCATAAATTGTGGTTGAGTCAAATATCCCATTTTCCCATCCCATCAAGCATGTAAAATGGTAAACTTTCCTGACTTATCAAAAATTATTGTGGAAAGAACAGCAAAGTTATTGAAATTAGTGATCATGAGATATTGAAATTTTGTGACTTGCATTTTCGACAGTAGTTACGACGATTTAATTTGACAAAAAAGTATTGCACTATGAGATATGAAAATTGTCACTAATGTACCTTATGGCAACTACTAGGTGTGTGCAAACTTTCATTTTGATACTTCAAGAGGAAATGCCATTTTCAGCCATTTTGCAATGTTGCGTTTTTAATGATGCTCAGTGTATTATCTTTAGAAGCAACTTAATGACCAATCAGGTCATAATTAAATGCATGGATGATGATGATTGACATCTGAATTGTTCACAGTTTTAGTGTTTTGTTCTAGTAATCATCAGTCATTTCACAGTTTAAGTATTTTTTCATATGACAGTTTCTTGTTTTTAGTTTGTATGTTTTGTTTGATTGTTCAACATTCATGGTTTGCTTGCTTTGAAATGAAAGCTGCCTTCTGGTTGGCTGGAACCACTGGGGCATGGCTGATCTAAATGTGACTGATACCACAGGAAAAACTACCAACAGAGTCAAAGCCTCGCTGTGCCAGCTCGCACAAGAGGCTTTGACAATGTGAAAATGAGAATTCAGCCGTCCGACTCAAAGAGCATTACCCTAATTTATTTGTTTACAAAAAGCATCAAAGCCTGTTGTTTATAGCAAGGTCCATCAAGTTTAAAGTTGTAGACTCCCAAGTTTGTTGATTAATCAATACAACTCTGTGGGTATTATAACTGTTGTTTTCTACTGTAAATGCTCATTAAGCTGCCATTTTGTCAGATTAGACTGGTGATTGCCAGTGACAGATCATTGGGTCAACAGTTATGTTCTGATAATATTTTATTTCTGTCGAATTTTCGTTTTTTCTCTTCAGAAAAACATATCAAATAGTTTTCTTGCAGAATTATATTCCTCTCTATTTCTCAACTTGAAATCGAGGTCCATGACATCTTAAATATTTTTTCTCTTTAACAGACAGATCGTGCCACTGTTTTTTCAATTCTTCACAGTCAAAAGGACAACTGTGTAAAACTTTCTCTTATTCTGCGAGTCAACATATTTCTTTCTAAGCCAAGCATTCATTTCTTCAAGGCACATAACACACAGACTTCATCAATACAATCTTGATCAGCTCTTACATTTTCAGAAGAAGTAAGTTAAACATACTAATAAATTAGTCAGACCCTGGCTAATCAACTGAACCATAATATTTGGTTTTTGACCCCAAGAGATAGTCACAGCAGAGAAATACTCAATTCAGAGATGCCTGTCTGTTCAGGAATCACCAGTCATTAGGCCTGGATTATCCATTAGGCTGAGTAAGCTATAGCCTAGGGCCTCACACCTCAGGGGGGGGGGGGGCTCACATTGGGTTAAAAAATATAATTTGCCTAGATTTGTACAGTCCAAAATCAAGAGGACAATTAAGTTTCGCCAAAAATGTCTACGATTATTATAAATATTTCCATGACTATTGTAGAAATGTCTATGATTATCTGAGAAATACTTGGGCAATACTTGGATAACAAGAAATTCTTTAAAAAAAGAATTGTAGGGACCTGATGTTTCTTCAAACACATATTTTATTTTCCAAATTTTCAAATAATGTTTTATGTATGTGTAGTTGCATCTATACCTCCAATGTACCACTGTGAATGTGTGACATGACAAACCTAATACATGTTACATCATGATTAGGCATGCCTAATTACAGGTGTTATTAACATAGACAGCAAACCAAGCAATGAGAAGCCCTTTTAAATTCTTTGTCATGAACATGAAATTTCTATTTCCATTACAACAAACTAATTGTGGCTTGCATAATATTTGGATTATGACACTTTTAGACTGGCCAGTTTGTGAGAAGTTGAATATCTAATGTTCTCATACAGTGTTTTCTTTTATCACTTGTCTTATGTTGTCTCAAATGTTTATACACTTAGGCTATATAATTTTTTGAAGGAAATCTCTATGGGATAATATTATGCTCCAGGTGTGCTTTGGATATATGGTCCCCAATGTATTATGCTCCAGGTGTGCTTTGGATATGGTCCCCAATCACTCAACCATGACAGCTCCCAAGGTCATGCAGTGAAGGAGCTACTGAGCATAAAGAGGGGCAAATATATACTTGATTTGTGAATTGTAGTCACAGTTACCTTTGCTGTAGCATGAGTATCCTCCTAATATTGGAGGTAAATTTGGAGGGTACTCCTGCTATAGGGAAAGTATATCTGCAAGGCCAACTTCCTAGTGGCCCCCTCCAGAAACTCAAGAAGCTCCACCTATGCAGTACACATAAATTGATGACAAGTAGCACTTGGCTGATTATTTTTGCCCCTTTAGTTAGGGACCTCCACTGTCAAATCTTTCCTCATTTGGAGCTTATAACACAGATCTGAGATGGTCCCTACAAAAATGTGTTATTATATTGGACGAAGTGTACAGTTTCTACGATTTTCAAGGATTATTTTGGCTATTTTTTGCAATTATCGAGACATTTTCATTTTTCTTGCTGGTTGACTTGAATGGCTTCTATGCATTTTGTACAGAAGACTTTTATGATCAAGCAAACAGTGATCCTCATACTGGCATATATGACAATTTTAAAATACAAATTTGCTTGGGTGACATTGCTAGGCTCACAAACAGTGAGTGGGAATCACTGGGAAAATTCTACGGCGATTGGCGATCTCAGGTCATGTCCAGCAAGGGGCCTCAAATTGAGGCTCAGCCTGGGGCCTCACGCTACCACAATCTGGCCCTGCCAGTCATTGGAAAGCGTCAGGTCGACCACACAAGACAATGGTCCTTCTTCAATGGCCTCATACATCTTAGTCCGAGCTCTGCTTCTGATCCCAGAAATGCACATACATCTTTGCCTGCATTTCAATGACTGCTAATTTACGCACAAAGAGTCAGATAAGCAGGTTCATGATATTCGTTTAAGTTGTCTACTATCCAAGGATTAAGTACACGTTAATAGCATGTCTGATATATATAAGGATTTAGAGAAAGAATTTTACATATTTGATATAAAAGGATTTAAAAAAATAATTTAACATATCAGATATCAGAGGATTTAGAGAAAGAATTTAACATGTCTGATATCCAAAGAGCTAGAAATAGACATGTCTGATATTGAAGGATTTCGAGAAAGTTTTAAACATGTCGGATATCAAAGTAGTTAGGGAAAGAATTTAAGATGTCTGATATCAAAGGATTTAAAGAAAGAATTAAACATACTTGATATCAAAGGATTTAGAGAAAAGGTTTACATATATATATATATATATATACATGTATCTGATATCAAAGGATTTAGAAAAAGAATTTACCTGTCTGATATCCAACCAGTTAGAGAAAGAATTTAACAAGACTGATATCAAAAGATTTAGAGAAAGAATTTAACATGTCTTATATCAATGGATTTCGAAAATGAATTTAATATGTCTGATATCCAAAGGGTTAGAGAAAGAATCTAACTTTTTAATATATCTCACATGCAAGGATTTAGAGAAAGTTTTAAACTTGACAGATATCAAAGGATTTAGAGAAAGTATTTAACATGTCTGATATCCAAGGATCAAGAGAAAGTATTTAACATGTCTGATATCCAAGGATTAAGAGAAGGTTTTAACATGTCTGATATCCAAGGATTCAGAGATAGTTTAGAACATGTCTGATATCCAGGGATTTAAATGGTAGAAAAAGCTTTTATCATGTCTGATATCCAAGGATTAAGAGAAAGTTTTTAACAGTCTGATATCGAAGGATTCAGAGAAAGTTTTAACATGTCTGATAACTAAGGATTCAGAGACAGTTTAGAAAATGTCTGATATCCAAGGATTTACATTGCAGAAAAAGTTTTTATCATGTCTGATATCCAAGGATTAAGAGAAAGTTTTTAACATGGCTGATATCCAAGGATTAAGAGAAAGTTTTTAAAATGTCTGATATCCAAAGATTTAGTGAACGTTTCTGGAGGGAAGTGACTCAAGATGCCTCTCTTAATATAATAATAATAATAACTAGTATACTAAATTGCACAGCAATTTAAAGGAAGAACTTCCCTTCCCGTCCAATCCCTTCCTTTCCTTTGATCCTTTCCCTTCCTTTCTGTTGTCGTTCGTTGGATCCCTTTCCCTGGCATTGATGAGTCTGTTTTGGTTGGAATAGAGCCATAGTTGGTACTTTGAGCTGACTTGCAATAGTGCAAGGAACTGCACAAACAGTGGCACTTACCAAATCATACATTTCTTAGCATGGAGGGCTTTTGTGGGCAATGGTACAGTAAGGCCATGGCTATTGAAACATTTTGGTCATGGAGAAATTTGTCCAGATACATGAGGCATCCATATATCTCAAGTAAAACCACTAGCACCTCCTATCTGTACATAGTTATCAACACAGTTGAGTGCACAGAGGTCACTTTCTGGCCCTTTTTACCTGTCAATTTGATAATTGGCACAGAGCCAAGATTCACAAAGAGAAGATTTATCAAAGTAGCAGACCATTATAAAACACTCAATTTATATTTAATCTTCATTAAATTTTCAAACTTCTCTCAAGTGATGCACAGTTTATTAATTGATCAATGAAATGTATACATGTAGACAAGGCAATATTCCCAAAGGTTTGAGTAAAGTTTCATGCACAATGCAGCCAGGAGTGTGAACTATTTGCCTTCTGGAAATTGACCTTCATGCTGTTAAATTGTGAATTTGGAGGACCACACTTAAATAATGTGTTGTACATTTGTAGGCAGACATAATGAGACATTTGCTTTTTCATTGAGTTTATTCATTCATCCACACTTGGAAATGTATGAAAAAAGAAATAAAATAAAACATATATACATGCAGATGTATGCAGGCCCATGTAACAGGCCTGTGTAAACAGCATGTAAGCTTATGTTTCACTTTGATTCTTTGAATATATTAAGGGCAAAATATAATTAGCAGCAATGGCCTTGTGAATAGGTAGCATGATGGTTATTTTGAACATATTTAAAACATCAGAATCTGATGTTTCAAGTGGCATGTTGGCAGTACATAACAACATGTGGGCCTATATCAATACAATGACAAGCTTGACTGGAATAGCAGGCTGATTTAGCTTGCTACTGAGCAGATTATCTAAGCAATAGCAATAAACAAGAATTGTTCTTTGCAAGGTGGGCTGTGTACAAATCCTGGAACTGTGGCATTCCATAAGAAAGGACACATGGCATTGTGAAGCTTTGTGGTAATAATTTGAGCATTGATATGTGTGGCATCCAGTTACTGGAAGTCTGGTTAACTGTGGCCTCATCATGGCACCCTGAAAGCAATGAACTTTGTTGAAACCCTAACCCTAATGACTTGTCACAGACAAACTATAAGAGGTAGGAAGGCATGCTTTTAGACATACATAGGGCAAACAGTCAGCAACATGTCATATCAGTTTTAAGTGATTTGCAGCAGTATTTCACAAGTTATAATTTAATCATAAATGTAATAGAAAAAATATGTGCTAATTTGCAAACAATAGGGCAACAAATAAGCAACATATCATATCAATTTTAAGGGGTTTGAAACATTATTGGAAGAGTTTTAATTGGATTCTAAAATTCATGGTAGGGAGATGTGCTTGCATGGAAAAATAGGGCAGACAATAAGCAATGTTCCATATTAGTTGGACTTAATTTGAAATAATACTTCATGAGTTATAAATGAATAAATAAAATTTTATTTGTAGATGCGGCTATTAGTATAAGGTATATGCCCTTGGAGCACGTAAAAGGCCATAATTTTTCACATTTTTTGGTGTTAATTTCGTGACATTTGAACAAGTAGAAGCTGAGCAATCTACATTTCAATTTTGAAATTAAAAAAATTCTCAAGCAAAAAGTATTTTAAGTAGAACATTTTGCTTTGGAGACATTATGCAGGTGCATAATGGGTACCACACAAAAAATATACATGAACATCCATGAGGAGCTTCATAGTTTTTTTGGGCAAAATAGGTTTTGGGAGGCCCAAAAAGTGACATGAAATTTTCAATGTCCACCGCGATTCTATACCGTACGTCCTAGGGATTATTGCTATACATCATTGCAAAGCTGACATTCTGAGGTTTTCAAAAATGGTCCTGTTTTTTCTCTAGGATTAATATTAAGGGAGATACCGCCCTTCAAAAGTTCGATTTTTGAGGCCCTGTGGCACCTAAAGTATTGGAGCTGGGGAGCCATACTTTTGGATTTCAACTGTACCCCGGTAGTACTCATTATTTGTGGCAGGACATGAAATTCAGACCACTACATCATGGTTTTTCATGACATGACCCCTTGAAATTTCGGGGTGCCGAAACTTCGAACTCGTTTTTCTCGAAAATTTTCTAGAAGGTGTGAGATGATATTCCTTTCCGCACTGCGCATTTCTTTGGAGAATCCAGGGAAAAAATTTTGAGGAAAAGTATGTCAATACTTTTCCCAGAACCGGAGCGAGAAAATTTTATTGAAAATTGGCCGTAATTCCCACGTCAAGCGTAATTCCGATGCGTAATTCCCAACACCAAAGGGCATTTCTAGTGTCTATATTGTGCTGAAGTAGCTTTCTGATATCTTGCCTTGGCCAAGTTTTATTCAACATTGAAAAATGACCAAAAACGCGGCGGAAAAGTGCAAATCCGTACAATATCAAGAAGAACTTCCCAAGGGAAGTTCTTAATGATAATATGGATTTATATAGCGCTAATTTCAGTAAACTGCTCATCAGCGCTTTTTCAGGTCAAATCACGTGTAGGAATTCTGAAACAAATGAGTTTTTAGATTCTTCTTAAAGTTTTCTAGTGTCTTTGCAGTTCTCACTTTTTCAGGCAGACTATTCCAAAGCTTTGGTGCAGCATAGGAAAATGCCCGGTCTTCAAACTTATTTTTGTTGCATGGGGCAGGTTCTGCTAACAGCAATTTGTTGTTGCTTCTGAGGTTATGTTCTTGTTGAGATTTCAGTTTAATGAGGTCATGAATGTATTGTGGCGCCTGATTGTTTACTGCCTTCCATGTTGTTGTCATCAATTTGAACTGAATTCTTGCTGAGATTGGTAACCAGTGCAGTTGTTACCTACTCTGACTGACACTGTCATGTTTTCTCAATCTCTCAATTAATCGAACTGCCAAGTTTTGAGCAACCTGAAGCTTGTTCAACAATCGACCGGCTGTGCCAGACAGCTCCATTTCCGTAATCCAAATGAGGAGTGACAAGAGCATTTACTGCAGTTTTGACAACATCCTTGTCAAGGTTTTTTCTGAGTTTTGATAGGTTTCTTAAGTTGAAGTATGCATTCCAACACACTTTGTTGATCTCTTTGGACCCTCACTGTATAGTCCTGCAGAGGCAACATGGAACATGTGGTTCCTTATTTCATTTGACAATCCTCTGCAAAATTTGACCAAATAACTTAGTGACTTGACCTACATTGAAAAATTGCAACAATGACAATGCGATCTTGTCAAAAAGATTTTCAGGGGAGTGATTAGAAGGAACTCACTTGCAACGGCCCATTGATTCAGCATCAGGCCGTAATGCTGCGTGGCATGCTCCTAATGCAGCTTTGCACTCAGGGCCAGACTGTCTTCTCTCTTCATAAAAAGAATCCTCTAAATGGAAGGCAGCACTCTGGAAGGAAAGGGAAAACAAATTTCTTATTAATCACATTTCAGAACTGGGCAAGTTTGTTTGTTTGTGTTTTGCGCCTCTGCAGCACCTTAGTGGGCTATATCGAGGCAGGCGATCACCGTATGATGATTAGATGAGAAGACTGTGAGTCTGGGACATACCCTATTAATTCAGGGATGCCCAGGGTCTTTCAGTTGCCCCAGCATAGAACACTGGATACAACCCGCCTCCATTTAATGTCCCATGGGCTCGGACTAAATTGAGTTCCGGGGTGGGATTCGAACCCACGCCCTCAGAGCCAGTGGTTGTGCAAACAAGCGCTCTTAACCATTAGGCCACAGAGGAACTCATGCTGGGCAAGTAAAAGATCCCTCACATGGGGTAAATGTGAAACCGCTCTCTCTTCTATCTACTCAATCAACCCTCGTGAGCACCCAGAACTGGGCTTAGGGGACTGCACTTACCATATCTATCTATCTACAAGTCTATCTGTCTGTGCATCTATCTATCAGATTCTATCTATTAATCTATTTACAGATATATTTATCTAAACTTCCAAAAAAAAAAATTCCCCTTCACGAAAACTTAAATACCCCAATGACCTCTTTTCCCATAGGCATAGCAGGCAGCCGGGCTTTTGGGAAATCGATTTTTCATGCAGTTTCGGGCAGAACATTTTGGGAGTTTTTATTTTTTGGGGCAATTTGGGCAATATTTTTTGGGCAGCCCCCCCAAAATTAATTGACCTCCTACGCCTGTGTCTTTTCCGATTTCTATGACAGTTTACCAGTTTTGTACAGGCCTGCATATCGATATTGTGCCTGTGCATATGCAGCTTGATTGCTTCTTTTTTGTCTGAACCAGAAAAGAACAACCTGAGTGCATATACCCCTCTTTTAACAAGAAAAGTACCCTTAAAAAAGGGGTACTGTATCGATCTTCCTGTGAACCTGATGGTATATGGCATGCAATAAAAGGTTTTAATATCTTAAAGTAGGCATTTCTATGAAATAAATATCCTCAGAAAAATTCCAAAGCCCCTCCCCTTGTTTAATGAAAATATAACATAGCCCAGGATGTATAAAAAAAAATCGTTATGTAAAACCATCTGTTTGGCTATTAGTTTGTTAATTGCTACATGCACAGTGTACATCTTACTCACTACTATTTAAGAGTGTGTGATATCAGGCCTGAAAGACACCCCCCCCCCCCACAAAAAAAAATCATGAATCTGCCACTGATTTGCTGTGGTCTCTGGAACTTTGCATCATTGCAGCGTAATGCGCCGAAAATCTTTTTGCGACGTTAATATTGCAAATAGAGCAAAACGATCGATTAAGTGCATTGAATTCGGACGAGTTTACTTGACATATGCTGGTTTTTAAATTTTGAAAATCGGACGTTTATTAAGGATTTTAGGCCAAGTTTTGCATTGAGCCCCCTCTTGGAATTGTACACAATTTTTGACGTTTTACACGCAAAAAATATCGCCAGACGAATCCCTCATCTTGTTGAATCGATTTAAAGTTAAAAAGTTTTTTATTATAGTTTAAGACATCGATACAAAAAATGTGAAGTTTTGGGCTTAATCAAAAACAATTTAATTTACAAAAAGGCGCTGAAATTCCTCTCAAATTATTTCTTATGTCATCCAAGCTACAAATACACAAATTTACGGTCGATATGCAGGCCTGTAATTCAGCCAAATGTAATTAAAATCAAAGAGGGAATCTTTGAGATATCCAAGTTTATTTAAAGGGGACTTATTTTTGTTACTGTTTATCTATCATAACACACACAATGCCAAGGTTTTTTCTTAAAAAAAAACAACTCTTTATATAACCGTTTCTATAGCAGGAACTGTTTTTCTTTACGATAAGGGGCCGACCAGATGATCTTTTGAGGGTGGCTATGCCTATGGACATTTGGTGAAAAAAAAGTTTGTTTCCCACTTGACACTGAAAAAAGAAGTTTGTTCACCACATGGAAATATGTAGCTACTAGGGTACCGTAACGATAAAATTCCAATAAAAAAGTGTGTCGCGAGTGGCATACGAAAAAAATTGTTCATTGACGTGCCGCAAATGAAAACGAAGTTTCGTCCTAAGGGCGAAGTGCATAGCCCTGCCCAACTATCGTCTGGTCAGCCCCTAACTGCAGTAAAAGTAACAAGGGTTGCTTTAACAAGAACCGATCTCAGCAAAATCTTCAGTGCAGAAATCAAACAAATCCACAAAGTAGACCAATAATTATTCTGCATCAAAAATTTAAGGCCAGTCACATGACAAGCCAATAAATAATGGGAGTGATATTGGCGTGCCCCTATGCACTTAGCAGCAACAACTTCTTTATCTGCAAAACACACCTCTTTATCAAGGAAACAATTCTGACCATTGCTTTTAAGACTTCAAATGGACTATATATGATCCCCTCTTTTCTTGTAAGAGATAGTTAGAACCTCCTGAACACATCTGCAACCTAAAAAGCAGTCACTTGCAGGATTAAAATGTACTTTACTGATTATTGAACTGTTCAACACAGGCTACAGTTGCTGAGGGGGCCACCATTTAATCTTAAGAGGGGGTCTTGGAGTTTTTCGGAAATCAATAATTTCTTGCTCAGTTTTG
This sequence comes from Platynereis dumerilii, assembly GCA_026936325.1. Lineage (NCBI taxonomy): Eukaryota > Metazoa > Annelida > Polychaeta > Phyllodocida > Nereididae > Platynereis > Platynereis dumerilii. The sequence goes on along the minus strand of JAPTHN010000006.1, from coordinate 44,341,478 downwards.
GTGAAATAAATAGGGATGGTGATCAGGATGCTGTGCGCTCACTGAAAAACTGGTTCCAAAGCTGCGGTCTTCCTTATGATGGGCTTCAGGCGATTTGACTTTTATAATTATGTTATTGGCTCTTGGAACAGACTCAATATTATCTAATAGCTTGACCTCAAATTTGAGGCTGTGAGTTATGTTGATCGTTTGTAATAGGTTAGGTTTGAAAATGTTGCAGTTTCATCATTTTCCTCATTTTTTGTGTGGTATTAAACCTAATTTGGCTGAGTTGAATTATTATAATGGCTATAGATGTATAGGATTGACTGCCAAAAAAGTGGAGTTGACATTCAATGACATTGGAATGGCAAAATCATCCTTTGAGTGCAATGCATATAAATTCCTGTTTGTGAAGAGAGTAACATATAAATTTTGTAGGTTATTAGATCATATTTTGCTTAATTTTTTTATTTACAATATACAGTAGTTATCTACACAGTGTAAATAATCATTTCCAGGCCAATAATCTCAGATGATACAACTTTAAGCACTACTCATTCAAGATGATAATCCAGACTCAGACATACAAAGCTTTTGAAGGCATATGGTTAAAAAAAGGAAGAAAGATTTCTCCCTAAATATTTGCATTTGAATGCAAACATTAGCGTTCAAACGCATACGTGTATATACACGTTCGAATGCAAATGATTTGCATTTGAATGCAAAGTATTTGCATTCGAATACTAATTATTTACATGCGAATGCAAGTGATTTCAGTTGAACACAAATATCTTCCTTTACAGGAAAATATGTTTCCAAACTTTTTTTTTTTCAGTACAATTTGCGTTCAAAAGCAAATATTTGCATTCGAGTCCAAATATTTGGGATTTTTTTTTTTTACTAGGAACCTTTAAAAGCTCCAAAGATATAATCTCTGAACTTGAAAAAATTTAACATTTGCAACCGGGTTATAGAATATCTTGTTATTTTGATAAATACATTTCATAATGATACTACAAAAAATCAGATTCATACAATGCATACTTTTAACAGGAGCTGATGCACAGAGTCACAACAATAGCATCTGCCTCATCACATAAGGCCTGCTGGCAGTCCTAAGTATGGCTGGTCCAGGCACGGACACCAGTCTTGTGATGATACTATGAGATAAATATATTTATGTCATAGTATTGTCATGAGACTGGTGTCCATGGGTCCAGGGGCAGAAGGTGCTCCTTTCTGTGCATTTGTTTGATTTTATTTGTCATGACTGGCCACACAGCGCTCATGAATAAAATGTAAGATTTTCAAAATATATACCAAAAAAGTTACGAATGTAGCATGAAAGTAGAAGAACTCAGCTGCATCGATGTACAAATTAAAATATTCTGTTGGGAAAATTTTGAGATATTTGAGTTTTAAATTTTTTGTTTATCACATGCCATTTCGGACCATTATCACAGGTTTTTTTGCAAGTAACAAACAATTTCTTCACCAGATATAACTGTAGATAGCATACAGTATTGTATAAATCATTTACGTCCAACAGAAAATGTATTTTGAAGGAAAATGACCATCATTACATTTGTTTATCACATTATATGTTTACTGGCATTTTGAGATTAAAAGTATGTGTAGTTTAGACAATTGTACACGTGAAAATCCAACCAGAACTGTTTTGTCTATTCTAGATGTCATAATTCTTCTGTTGGCCTAACTTTCCATTAGTAGGTCATATCCATGTGTTTTCCTGGTGCTTTGCTCTTTGAAGCAGCCAGCACTGTTTCCATTTCTCTCCTCCATTACTCTGTGTATGAAACAGTTTATTTGGTATTTCATCTGTTTGAGAGTTCAAGTTTGCATTTGTCTGTCTGGGCTTCATAGCATGCAGTGTTTTGATTGAACTTCTCAGTTTCAACTAATTCTAAGGACTTAACTTGGTTTTGATGTTGAGATGGATCATTCTGATGCTCGGAAAAAAGTTTATGTTATTTGTTATCAGTAGGAAGGTGTCGGGACTAATTTCCACCGACATAAAAGTGATTCTGACCTTTGTATTAAGCAGTTTCACTCCAAAAACTACCAGAAATGGAAGAATGAAAGTGGTAGCAAAACCACATTGAAGCAGTATTACAACTGTTTCAAATTAACCACCGTCGAGGGGCAAATTTTGAGTCATCAACCCCTGTTATTGTTGTAGTACTTCCTCCTGCACTGCATATGAAGTTGGGGATTGGGAATAAAATTTACTCTGAATTGAAGAAACTCTTCCCAGATCTTGATCACTGGCTTGAGGTTCTTTACATCTAAATGGAGCAGTGCCATATATGTACATTTGAGGATAACTAGGACAACAAGCTCCTTGCAAACCTTGAAATGCTGAGCAACATGTTACCTTAATACTGAACGAAGTTTCACACTTCTTTTGTCACACTTTGTGATTCCCCTCAAGCTTTCTTTGGCTTTACAATTGATGATGCTTACCAAGGCAACATTGCAAAACTTGAAAGAGCATACCAAGAATTGGGAATTTCTTTCACAACTAATGTTCATATCCTTCTCCATCATGTGCCAGTGTTCATAGAACAGATGGTGAACGCACTGGGCCTCTTTTCTGAGCAGGTTGTCGAGAGTTGTCACTCAAAACTTGAAAGACTCTTCATATCAGAAACAGGCATTCATAAAAGTAAGTTAGCAGGCAATAAGATTCACTTTAACCGAAAAACATGATAATAAGAGTTTGCAACACACTCAATTCTATATCTATTACATAAGTGTCATTTAAATGATTTCTTCAGTTCAATTGCAATGAAATGTCATATTAAACATTTAAAGCATTTATTGCATTATTGAATTGTTGAGTGATTTATTAGGTGATACTGAGGGGTAATGATGTGAATTACAGGGGTGTGATAAATCAAAAATTTTTAATTCAAATATCTCAAAATCTTCCCAACAGAATATTTTGATTTTTACATCAATATGAAGCTGAGACCTTCTACTTTCAGGCTACATTCGTAACTTTTCGGCATATTTTGAAAATCTTACATTTTATTCAGGAGCGCTGTGGCCAGGATAGCACATGAAAGTAGAACTTATTTCCAATGTGGTCCTGGGGCAAGCATTCAAAAATCTCATAATCATGTCATCAACACATTATACAAAATTAATAAATAAGAGAATAAAGCGAATTAATAATGATGCAACGGGTAGTTGATGGAATTAATGATGGATATAGATGCCTCTTTCTCAAAAATGTGCCTGTGCTTTAGTTACAAAGCATGATTTAAAATATATTGTGTTATACGATCTTATAAGAGGGTGCATTGACTACATAGATATGAGGATGCGATGTCATGATAGATGTTGTTGCAAAGCCTGGTTCAATTTGGCAATGGTCTTCCCGTCGCCCTAATTTTGATTGAACTCCAGCAAACATATTGCAAGGGATGGCAAAGGATTTTAGTGATATAACAACTCAGCTAAGTCTCATCCATCCAAAAACATTTCGGCAGATGGCTTGGGACTTGCTAAACTGCTTCGGGTGTATTGTATCCAAGTTTGTCTCATAATCACCCATGCCAGAGCATTTTTAAGGATTTTCGACTGGAAGACCAACGCAACTTTGTAGCGTCCAATAGACACGACATTTACAGATCAGCAGAACTCTGTACACATAGATCCATAACAGTGTATTTATATGATATGCTTGCTAAAATATTTTGAACTGTTGACCTGGCTGCTAATATAGGAGTTGCACAGATTGCCATGAAAATGAGTTTGACGGAGATGATTTTAAACTGGAAATCGGAAAGATGACATGCAAAAGTATATTGCAGAGACACTGAATAAAATTTTTGATATAAGAAGCAGATGCCTTGGTTTCAAATGAGCCCAACTATAAAAAAAAATTCAACCAAATGAGAAATTGATAATAGTGCCTGGTAAGAATTGGTCTCCCAGTGATTCCAATTTGGCAATGACGGGGAGACCAAATCTGTCCACTGGGAGATCATTTGGTCTCCCAGTTACTATGTTAAAAAATGCACTGACCCATGCTATGTTTGGACGCAAGTCAATCAGGCACGCAAGCTAAATTGTACCATTCACGGAGTGAACCAAGGCGGTGCATTTATGATAAATTGTGGCTATTTGAGTGCAATAGCACTGGAAAATTAGTCAAGGCTAATAAAAGTTGTTACACCACTGATTTCCAGAAAATTTTGGAGGAGAGTTGGGAAAAGCTTCTCGAGTGGTTTAAGACCGTCCAGACTGGAATTTTATGGATAAATTATGGATTGACCCAAGATAGACCCTGCCCCAGCCGAGACCAACATTGAAGGTGGAGTTACAGAACTTTTGTGATACAGAATGGATTAAATTCACTGCTGATGTTGTCTGAGTACTTTTGACATATTGTGGTAAAATTCTGTGAGGTGTTCTTGATCCTAAGCGGGAAAATATGTGATACTACAGGAGCGTATGTAAACTTTTGAAACAGTCATAAAATTCAATTAAGTGATAATATCATTGAATCTCATTGCTATTGGATTTTTAATAGTTCAGAAGAATTTAGCCACATGCAGTAAACTGTATTTCATGTATGATTTGCCTATTGTTGTTAAACTTGCCCTGGAAATAGAGAAATTGGTCATTTTGCAGAGGGGTATGTAAACTTTGGGCAGAACTGTATGGAAATACGAGGGAATAATGAAGACTGCACAATGAATGTGAATTGAGGTGATGTCTGGCCCCCGGGGGAGGTACTTATTATAAAATTGTATATAAAGGCGCCGCTGGATGGTACTGATTTTTTTGGCCTTTTTGGATTAAAATGGTATTGGTATTTTGACATTTCAGATTAATTTGGTCCCCGGTTTTTCCACCCCAACTTATTTGGTACCGTTAGAATCGGCTTGAAAAGACAATTCCAATGGTATCAGAATCATAAAGATTAAAATGGTTGCCGAAATTTTTTCGCAAGGATTAAAATGGTTTGTGGTTTTGGCGTTGGTTCTGGATTAAAATGGTTCCGGTTTTCAGAATCTATATTAAAATGGTTCCGGTTTTCAGAATCGGCGTGGCGCATCCTATGTAAAAGTCCGCGAGGTACCCCCCGGGGTCTGGCCTTAAACATTATGCTTATGGCTTTAGCTATCTTCTTAAATAAAACTTTTATGGTCAACCAAAGCAAGTTTCGAGTCAATAATAACACCAAGGAATTAAGTAGACTTGACATGTAAGAAACTGTAAAATTTTTGCCCCGAACAAATAAGCTGCTATCATCAGCAAACAAGATTGGCACAACCTTATTAAAAACTAAATAAATGTCATTAATGAATAATATAAATAACAGAGGGCCCAAAATAAATCAAAAGCATAGGCCTGCAGCTGCATGCAGTACATTGAATAAGTTAAAATAGCCTTCAGAAACGATGATACCCATATACTGTTTGACTTCCAATTGTAGATTTACTGAGTTAATGGGACACTTTGGCAACATTACTTTGGTATGTCAACAAGTGCATGCCATGCCATAATCATATTTTTGTTTTTATGAAAATTACTCGGTCTATATATATTTCACAAACACTGTTTACAGGAATTCGCGTTGAAGAGTCAGGAGCAAGCAATTTGGCTCAGTGGTGTAACTGGGGGGTTGCGAGTGGGGGCGGGGCACCAGCGGGGCACGCGATTCTCTGAGGGGGGCACCCACTATACTAATTGTATATTTGAGCCAGAGTTGGAAAGTTCATATGGGGGGGCACAGGTCCAATATGGGGGGGCACGTGCCCCTCATGTCCCCCCCCATAGGCATAGGGACGCCACTGATTTGGTTGTACATGATATGTACATGATGTAATTGACATACGCTATTCTCATGTACGTATGACCAATGTCCATTCAATTCTATGTTTCTCTAGAAGCTGCGCAGCAAAATTGTTCTTATCAGCTTTTCTTGTTTATTTCAATTGATTTGAAACTGAAACATGCTAAATTGTACAGGGTGAGGAAGCAAATTTTTCAAAATTTGGAAAATTTCAAACCTCAGTCGAAGTGAAAGGTTTTGCTTAGTCATAACAAATTCATATTTTCAGGCCTTAGAAACAAGACAAAAACAATCCTTTTTGTGAAGTTAGACTTGTATTATCTCAAATCAGAAATTCAATATGGCCGTCTAAACTTGGTGATGTTTTGAAAAAAAGCGCCTTCATATTTTGAGGCCGTGAGCCATGCAGACAGTAAGGTGGACAACAATATCGTGGTGACAGGTCTTGTTGACCAACTATTCTAAGATGGCCCACATGGAAAGGTAAGGGGAATTACGGTCCGAGCTGGAGAAGGGCCAGAAGTTGGCCGCCCAGAAGTCTCCGAAATTTCTGTAAGTGGAAATCCTGAACTTTCTTTGCCGTAAGGCATGGGGAACCATCATGAGTCTACCTATAGATGCCTTTGGGGTAATTCACATCCAGCCATGGCAAAACATGACATCACTGGACCTAGTAGTATGCATCAGGTCCGTCCCCCTTTACTCGCATGAAAAAGAAATAAAGCATAATTTTTCTATCTGGAGTCATGACTCCCGAAACCATTGCCTGAGCAGGATACTTTGCCCTGAATGTCCCATCGACATCTTCTATTGATTTTATATAGAATTTGCCATTTCTTTTGTTGACAATAGAATCCACAACCAAACATTTATAGTTTGAAAGAAAAATTGAATATCGACCCATGCTTCTTAATGTAGCCCATCATTTTTTCACCATTTCTATCTTCTGACCATCATGGAATAGGCCGAATGGTGTCTTTGGGGTCCTGACATATGATTTCAGGCCAAAATCATTTTGCATAGTCGCTCTGGCAGCCTTGAGGTCCACCTGAAGCTCTTCAACCACCTCTCTCATTGAGGTTGCAGGTACCCTGTCAGTTTTGTCATCAGTGACTCCAGGAAGGCTCCATTGCTCTCTTAATTCTCTCCACAAACTCCCAAACTTCCCTCTTCTTACTTTCCCATCATTGGTTGCCTTCATGATATTGTATTCTGGTTGTGAGGTCACTCTGACCATGTCAGGGATTGTTTTTTAGTCTGTTTGGCACTGAAGCAAATCTGACCACCTCTTCCATTTTGTCTCCTGTGGAGTCATTTTTAATCACAGCTCATTCTAACCTTCCACAGGTATGGCTGATACCTTAATGATTATGCTGTATTGATTTCATAATTTTCCTATAGATGTGAGATGCTTTTTTAGCGCAAGGAAGTTCATGGACAATTTTGGTTTCCCACCCTGTACATCACACATTTGGGAAAATTCTCTCTCATAATCTCTCTCATTATCCCCTACAGGTCAATCATAAAACGTGAAAGATTGATTGGCTAGAATTCAGAATTGTTTGTGGGCATTCCACCTTCTTTTGCCAGAGCATTCTAAAAAAATTCAGACAAAATTGGTTTTTTAGATTCAAAATGGTTTTTTGAAAACCAAATTTCAATGCAAAACCAACATGGATTTAAAAAAAAATCCATGTTGGTTTAAAAAAAAATCCATGTTGGTTTTTTGCATTGAAATTTGGCTTTTCAAAAAACCATTTTGAATCTAAAAAACCAATTTTGTCCCGACATTTTTTAGAGTGTGGTTGACCTGTTGGACCACACTTGCAGTGGCGTCCCCATTGGGGGGGGGGCACGGAGGGCACATACCCCCCCCATATTGGACGTGTGCTCCCCAGGTGCCCTCCATATGAACTCTCAAACTCTGGCTAAAATATGCAAATAGAATACTGTGGCGGGTGCCCCTCCAGAGAATTGCATGCCTCCCAGGAGCCCCCCTCCCAAGCGCTCAGTCCCAGGTTACGCCACTGCACAATTGAGCATACCAGGCCACATTTTGTGAATGTTCCCACAATTATTTCTGCATATTCCTGAATTCATACAAATTACACAGATACATAGTGGTTTGTCTTCCACAGTAATTGTTTGTGTTTGCAACAGCAGACTCGGATAGAAAAATCTTTTAAAAATTAGGCCTGCAGATTTAGATTAATTTTGGCAGTTTCATTTTTTCATAGTTAGTTTTGTTTTGTGATTTAATTCCATTAAAGTTCCAGGTCATGATAATTTATTTATTCATTTGCATTGACTAATGCAACATGTTTTTTTAATGGATTTATGATTCATTGCAATTCTACTAATTCATTTGAGTTTCGAAAAATTACAAAAACTTTACAAAAATGTAAATATATACAATATCTGTTCATTGAAACCAACATGTGTAAAAATTGTGTAACTTGCGAAAAGTTTCATAAACTGAAGGACAAAAAACATTTATCTCTTTTAAATTTGTAATAATTGAAAGAAAAACATCTTCTAACTTATTTGGGCATACTTCATCATGTGGCCGGTGAAAATCTGTTTCTCAATCATATTTCTTTTGACAACAAAGTGTGCCTTATACTTTACTCTAATGAAGATGTTACAGTTGTGCAAAAGTATACCTTCTAAGCAGTTCATTCCAAACATTTTTTCACCATATTCCAAAACATTCTACTTTCCGAATTTCGTCAAATTGAAGCTTATATTCGTCCGCGAGCAATGGTTTATATATGAATCAAATTCCTATATCAAACCATAAGCTATACTAGATATTTCTAACTGCAATTATTCAAAACATCGTTCCCCCGTGGTCTAATTGGTAAGTGCGCTTGTCAACTGGCTTTGAGGGCGTGGGTTCCAATCTCACCCCGGGAACTCACTTAAGTCCGAGCCCATGGGACATTAAATGGAGGCGTGTTGTATCCAGTGTTCTATGCTGGGGCAACTGAAAGACCCTGGGCATCCTTAATTAATAGGGTATGTGCCAGACTCACAGTCTTCTCATCTCATCATCATACAGCGATCGCCTACCTCGATATAGCCCACTAAGGTGCTGCAGATGCGTAAAACACAAACAAACAAACAAACTTATGCAAAACATCACATTTTGTAATTTTTGGACCGAAATCTAATGCAATTGTGCCACCCTAAGGTCATGACCGATCTTGTTGAAATTTGCAGAATGTCTTTTTACTGGCATGTAAATTGCAATGGAACAATATGGCAAAAGTGCAAATGAATGTATATAACAATTTTTCATTTTTAGGACGATGCACCCTAGTGAAGGCCTACAAACTAGTAAACTGTCATAGAAATCGGAATATGGGTCTTTGGGGTTTTCAAGTGTTTGTGATGGGGGAATTATTTTTGTTGAACTATTTATGTCATGGATGTGGACAATAGCAGAAAAATCAAAGAAAACTGAAGAGACTCTTGGTCGTCAGGGATAGCGTATTGAGATTGGATGGTTTTTTATTGATCAGACTGTTTAGCATTCTGACCTGTGGGAAAGACTCAATACATGTAAGGGTTTTATTTTTAAGTCGAGCCAAAATTTCTAGTCTGCTTATTAGGGTGGACCATTTTTAGATGGGAAAAAATTATTTTGTGAATTTCACATCGCATACCCTCTCATTTGATGAGGTTAGGTATAAAACTGATGCAGGTGAAATCTTAAGGAAATCAAACAAGCGGAAGCGGTCTCCCAAATGCCTTGAAGTTTCAATGTTTTTTAAATTTTCGACCAGTTTCACCAATCCGCGGTTCTCTATAACTTCCTCAGCCATGGTTGGAAAGCTCTCAAAAAGACCTACATTTTGCATATCAACATCAATGGTCTAGGACGATATCTTGACTCCCATTGACTCTTTGGCCTGCACTTTTCTGAATGAAAATGTTGCTTACTGTCTAATCCTATTAAAAAAAGGCGTTTGAATTTTTTTCACTGATAATTGCTGTGATTCACATTCTTCAAGTTCCAGAATAAGCAAATAAAATATTTTTTTTAATTTTTGGTCATGGAAAATCCATCCTGACCAGGGAATACCCTGACAACTCAGCCTGGACTTTTGAGTATTCTGCGTCAAGGGTCTTGACGCATCACTCAAGGCCATGCAACACCCCTTTACTGGTTGTTTACCCCCTCCCCAAATGGCCTAGCCATTGGCCAAGCAGATTTAAGACATTAAAGCTGTCACTCAAAGGTAAAAGAGTGGGTTGACTTGGCTGGGGTGTTGCTAATGTGTGAACAACAAATGTCTCATTGGCTGGCCACCCCTGTCTATTTGAACTTCAGTAGATTTATTACCTGGCCTATATACAGTGAATCTGTGGCTGGATTGTCAAGGCCTGCCTTTGTCAAGATGGAAAAATCCTGCTTTATAAGCTTGGAAGTTTTAATGCAAAATTTTGTCGGGATTATTGAAACAATTCATGGAGGGGCTGTTACATTTCATATTTTAACTTCACAAGAATTAAATATAGGACAACATCATTGGTACCATGAGAATGCTAAGAGTATTTTCTTTCATTTGGTACCACTCATGTTACCCTACAATAAATTCTGACGAAGATATTATATGAAATGCAACAGACCCCATCTCACATTTTATGAGTTTTCAACTAATGTTAACATTAAAACTTCATCACTCACAAGCCAGCCATTCCCATAGTAAAAATCAAAATGTTTTTTGTATTTGGTCATTCTAGAACTATGGGAACGTGAATCACTGTAATTATTATTGAAAAAAATTCCAAAGCCATTTTTTTAACAGGATTAGACAATCTGCGTCATATTCATTCTAAAGAGTGCAGGCTGAAGGGCTAATGGGAATCAAGATATCGTCCTAGACCATTGATGTTGGTATGCAAATTGAAGGTCTTTTTGAGAGCTTTCGAACCATGGCAATTAGAATGTTGTATGACTAATACTGCGAAGTTATAGAGAACCGCGGATTGGCGAAAACGGTCAAATATTAAAAAAACATTGAAACTTTAAGGCCTTTGGGAGACCCCTTCCTCTTGTTGGATTTTCATAAAATTTAAGCTGCATTGTTTTTGCACCATTTCTCACAAAATAGGAGGGTATGCGAATTGATATTGACAAAAAAAGTTTTTTGGACCACCCTACTGCTTATGGTTTCCAAAACTAGACGTAGGCCTACTTTAATTCACCTTTGCTCATGTGTACAGTAGCGGATCCAGGATCCAAGGTGGGGGGGTGGGTTTAGGGAATTCAAACTACCGCCCTTTGGCCTGTGCACAATGTAAAAAAATCTGGATATTTTTAGTACATTTTCATTCATAAACCCCCCTTTGACATTTTTTGAATGCGCGCATGCATGGTGTATAATCCAACAGTTAGTGCCCCCCCAGATTAAATGAGACACATGATTGGCTATTGTCAGTAAGTGTTGTTCACAACTTCACACCTTTCCAGCAAATCCTGGTGCTTAGTGCATGTTAATAAGTTGGGTGGATGGATGATTGGCAGACAGACAGCTAGACAGACAGATAGACAGACAAATGTGAAAAAAGTCCCACAAGACCACCTTATCCTCATACGAAGCCCCACAATGTAGCTCTCGTAAACTCAGACAGACAGACATATAGTTTATTCGACCAAAGTAATGCTCTTTTTTTCTTTTTTTGACAAGTTAATCACATAACATATATATATATGTACAATTGGTCTAGGAGGCATACACGTTGGCTGGAGCCGCTTATGTATATGACCCACTAATAATTACAGATCTATAATAATATTTACAAATTTTTGATTTTGCTGCACTACTATTTAGAAAGATAAATATGAGATTTTATAACATATATATGTACAACAAGTAATTATTCTTTACTAACTTTTAGAAAAAAAAAATAAAAATATATATATATATAAATATATATATAGGTATAATAGGTTACTACATGATGGGAACAATTTAACAACTTATCAATGACAAATCATCTATATTGTCACTTAATTAAGTAAAAACAATATGTCATATCAGTGGGCTATCTCAATCCACAAATGTAACAATCCCGAATAGTACAATCTGTTGGATAGGCATCTATCCTCATCCTTTTTACCCTCGGCAATGTATACATTGCCGACGGGTATTGTAGTTACTTTGGGAAAATTTGTCCGTCCGGCGGGCGGGCGGGCGGGCGGGCGGGCGGGCGGACGGGCGGGCGGGCGTCCGGATAACGGGCGTCCCACTTGTGTATTGGGAGTAATGCCAAAACTATGGAATGTATACTTTTTATTTTTGGGACATTATTATATCTTTTATCCTAGTTGTGCCTTTTAGGGGTTTAATCCACATGAGATTAATACTTTTCTCACAATTATTGAAAAATGTGAAAAAATAATTTTTTGTGTATTGGGTGTCAAGCCAAAACTATGGCATGCATATTCATCATTTTTGGGTAAATATGGTATCTTTTATCCCAGTTGAGCCTTTCATATGTCTAATCCCCATGACATTAATACTTTTCTCACAATCATTGAAAAATGTGAAAAATTGTTTTTTTTTTGTTTCTGTGACAGAGCTAAAAAATAGCAGTACTTTTGACACTGAAATTGGCATTTTGTATGTATTAAATACCCAAGATGTGTTTTTTGTGGGTCTAAATGCTCTGAGAAAGTTGAACGGACGACAATTTACCAAAAATATGAAAAAATACTATTATTTTAAACTTGTATAATTCAGTCAATTTTGAAGTTAAATCTATGAAATTTTCCACTTAGGTGTCTAACTTATGCCTCTTTAAACATCTCTAATCAGTTGGAATGTTGGTCATATGAATTTTTATAAAAACCCAAAAATTCGAAAAAATGCCAATTTTCCAACATTTCTGCATGAAAAGCCAAATGGTAATGGGTAAGTTAGTTAACTTTAGGTCTTATTGTAGTTAGACACACTATTGACTAATATTCACAGCCATTGCATGAGTTGTTGCAATTTTTTCAACTTAAATGTATGATTGAAAAAAGGCAAAAAATCATTAAAATGTCTATTTACTCTCCATTTCCTTCTGATGTCATACCAGTCGTTGACATTTTTTTGTCAAAATAAACCTGGCATGTTTCACATCATCATCATGCTGATTTTGAACAATATGAAAACTTTTATTCGCAGCATAGGTCAATATTAACAAAATTAGATAAATATTAAGGATTTTCAGATAATCATATATCAGTAAATATTGGCCCTGGTCAATCAAATTTGCCACAATAATGTCTAAATTAGACTTTTTCTACCTCTCCTCATGAAATATTATCAATAAGAAATATATAAATTTTATATATTATGTGGACTTTCAAAGCATTAATTAAGTATATTCAAAAACATGCATTTGTGTGTTAATATTTTAAAATGTTGACACTAAATCTTTTTAAAAATCCCAATTATTATAACTTTATGGTTAATATCTAAACTCAGTGATGTAAATTTTTAGAAGATGAATTAATATCAGCCCCTTTTATTTAGTTGTTTGCATGAAAATTAAATGTGATTGAATCAGACAGATTGGCTTTTGTTGAATGGAGCACTGGAGAAGTCTTGATTATGTAATGTTATGTCACAGGGTAATTGTCTTCCCTGCTAATCCTTTGACAAGAAATCTTAAACTCTCAATTGTAACTTAATGGTTTAAATCTAACATCAGTTATGTGCATTTTAACGTATGAAGTATTGTCAGCTTACTTTTATTTTGGTCTTTAATGAAAAACATATAAGACAGACTGGCAATAAGACCGCTATGTATATATAGAGGGTTATTAAAGAAAATTACTTGGCATGCAAACCCCATTTCTGCAAATTTCAGTGTGTAATTTTACATTTTAAGACATTATTGGATAAATCTGTCTTTTAATTCATTTTAAAACTCACACCAATTGTATTTTTAGCATTTTAAAGAAATATTGTTTATGGGGTAAAAGTGTCATCATTGGAAGGGGTCCAGTTTTTGTTGAATGAGCCTGGAGACAATATGTCTGTGCTTCATTGTACCCCTCCCCTCCAGCCATTCATGTTATGTAACATTGTGTCACTAATCCTCTCCAGTGACCAAAGCTAGGAACAAAGGAGCACAAATGCAGTGCACAGCACCCTCAACTTTTTAACAAATTTTCTTTTTTCCTAGAAATATGTCCAAACTGCATTGACACCAACTTTGTAGTCTTATATTGAACAAATAAAGAAATTTCCAATTTGAATAAAAGATTTAGGCCAACTAGAAGCTGAGATATGACTTTTTGTAGCCCATACAGGCTGTACAAAGAGTTGGGACATGTTTCTCTTGTTTTGTTTTTCTTTACAGCTATTGTTATTCTCCAAAGTTTGACCAGCATTTAACCTTTGTATTAACTAGCAACTTGCTTAGTCTTAAAAGATATATATATATACTGGCATAAACCTTGTTTTAGTGTTACTATTTACAATGGTTTTGGTTGGAGACATCTTATCTATAATTTATGTTTATAGACCCATATTCCATATTTGTAATTTATGATAATAGCTAGACTGCATAGACTAGATAGATGGATGGATAGATAGATAGATAGATAGATAGATAGATAGATAGATAGATAGATAGATAGAAAAATAGAAAGATAGATAGATAGATAGATAGATAGATAGATAGACACATGTAGGAATGTCCGCAAGGATAATGTAATTTAACTGAAATTTGTTACAACATCCAACAATTTACATGGCTACATTCTAAAATGGATCCTGGATCAAGATGATGTAGAACTGAAGTCAATGACACTGTTTGATTAGATATAAGATTTACAGACAGAAATTTATTGAACTGATAGATATCTAATTTTTGTTCAAACAATAGCTACCCTTATTGCAATTCAGTTTTATGCAGTTTAAATGAAATAGTAATTTTATCTTTTCTGCAGGAATTATGACACATCTTAATAGAAAAACTGATAATTGGATTGATCAAACTACCAAAAATCTATCTATCTATCTATCTATCTATCTATCTATCTATCGATCTATCTATCTATCTATCTATCTCTCTATCTATCTATCTATCTATCTATCTATATATCTATCTATCTATCTATCTGTCTAAACAGTCCCCTACATGTCCTAGTCGTTTTCTGACTGTCTTTATCTCAATTGTTGTCCATTTCTAGCTGTCTTTTTAATGGTCATTACCTGTCTATTGTGCACTGCATTGCTTTATTTTCCTGTCTGTCACCACTGTATATTACATTCAGACAAAAATAAGTTTGATAAAAAACCAACTTTCTAAAAAATGGTAGTGGAAGAGGGGACGAATTACTGTGGGTAATCCATGCCGGATAATATTGTTCTTAATATTGTCACCGAAGCCAGTCATCTTCTTGACTTCTTTTTTTTTTTTTTTTTTTTCTCAAATTGCTTGTTCTTAAAAAGGCACAGATTTTGCCACAGGCCACCAATAGGCATAGTGGAATACTTGCCTGAATTTCATTATCCAGATTATACCAAATTATGCCACTTCTACAGTACAATGTAATGTCTTGCTAATTGCTAACCATTGATTTTCAGTTCATTTGATCTTGTGCCACACTTTTTGACTCCTTGCCCAAATTTTAACTGTTTCCCCTCTTTATCTGGGGGGGACCCATCCTGCAAGCTGATTGCATGTAGATTTTGAATTCCCGCCAATACAAAATGGCAGATAGGAAACATTTATATTATTTTGCTCACAGTTCTTGGCCATTCAATGAAAGTTTTTTAACAGGAATTTCATGTTCATGAGGATATTAGAGTACCCAGTGGGGTCCTGCCTCAATGTATCCCACTGTCTGGAGAATAGCCGCTGAGTAGCCGAGGGTATGCTGCCGCGCAGCCTATGTTTATATAAGAACTCAGACCGTTAATACTATGGGTATGCAATTTGTCTAAAATTGCTGGTGGTGCATCATTTACTATTCTGGGTATTCGTTTTTTTATTGAACAGTTGGAAAAACTATATTTTAGTCGAGGCATGACTAACTTATGTCTGTCTCTGGTAGGGTAGGGATGAATGTCTGACTGCATTTGGAAATTTAGTTCAAGAAAATATTTTGGGACTTCTCGATTTATGAATTTATGGTAGAATTTCAGTTCTTGCACATATAGAATATCCGAAAGTTTTAGGGCGTTCATTCTTTTGAATAGTGGATTAGTATGAGCATTGTACTTACTTTTATTAATAATTCTCATAGACTTTTTCTGAGGTTTGACCAGTTTGGTATGTTTTGGTCCCCATAGCAGGATACCATATACTAGGAATAAATAAGGGAATTATAAATGATAAGTAGAGTTTCTGATGGTAGGTATGATTTCATGCGGTTCATTACCCCTAATGTCTTTGCAACCTTCATTTGAACCTTATGAATATGTTCCTTCCAAGTCAGACATTCATCCACTGTAATACCTAAAAAGTCAAAAGCTGTCACTCGTTCCAGTTTGTTACCGTCTAAAAATAAATTCACGTCACTAATAACTTTGTTTTTGGGATGAAAAAGCATATACTGTGTTTTAGAAACATTCAAAGATAACTTGTTAAGCTTTAACCAAGTACTTAGTTTTTCTAATTCACTGTTTAGTTTTGACTCTAGTATGTTTGACCTATTATTTTTTGAGCATAGCATTGTTAACAAAGTTGTATCATCGGCATACATGACGAATCTGAAAACATCCGTGGACCTGTCAAAGTCATTCATATAGATAAGAAAGAAGAGGGGGCCTAATATAGAACCCTGGGGCACTCCTGTTACTATAGGTAGTAGTTCAGATTTAAACTCATCATATTCAACAAATTGTTGTCTGTCTGTTAAGTAAGATTGACATAGTTTGTATGAGTTTCCTGATATTCCATAATGGCTAAGTTTGCTTAAAAGTATAGAGTGGTCGAGGATATCAAATGCCTTTGACAGGTCCAAGAATATGTTCAATGGTGTTTCTTTCTTTTCTAAGCCATCAATCACTCTATCTGCGTATTCTGTATTATGCTTTTCTCTAAATCCATATTGACTCGGAAATAATAAGCTAAGAGATTCAAAGTGTGTATTCAATTGTTGGTGCATCACTTTTTCAAAAACTTTTGATATTGCCGGCAATACTGAAATTGGGCGATAGTTTCCTATAATAGTGTTGTCATCTTTTTTATGAACTGGCACAATTCGTGCAATTTTTAATTTCTGTGGAAACATGCCTGTTTTAATAGATTGGTTTATAATTATCATCAGAGGGGACGCTATTGTTTCTTTTATATCTTTCAGGAATTTTGTAGAGAGTCCATCTACGCCACCGCTAGTTTTTGTTGGTAGTTTATTAATGATACGAGAAACATTTTCCTCTGAAATTTCATGAAACTCAAATCTTTGACCAGTGCGTCACATCAGGTAGAAAATTGCGAAAGGTTGTATTACTATTCGGTAGCCTCATTTTTCTAGCTAAGCTAGGACCTAAATCATTGAAGTACTGGTTAAATTTATTAGCTATATCTTGAGGATTCGATATGTTTTCGCCATTTATCTTGAAGAACTTTGGTAGGTTTTTCTTATTATTGGTTTGATTAATTATCTCTTTTATACTGATCCAGGTATTTTTTATGTCTTTTTTAAAAGTTCTGAATTTATCATTGTAATACTTTTGTTTGGCGGATCTAATACTTGTCTTTAATATCTTATTGAAAGTTGCAAGGTTAATCTGCAAGGTGTCATGAGATGGAGAGTCTCTAGGAGTCCTTTTTAGTTTAATGTAAAGCTTATCACGGAATTTTATTGAGTTCAGTATGCCTCTTGTTATCCAGTTGTTGTTTTTATGTTTATATTTATTGAATCGTACTCTTTTCAGAGGAAAATGTTTCTCTTTCAGATCTCTCAGGATATCATCCAAAATGTTATAATTTTCATCAGCTGTTTCCTTTGTCAGTTGGACATTAAAATTAAAATCATCATGATAACACTGCAGATTTACATATTTGGGAGTTCTTTTAGATCTTTTTAAATAGTCAAAGCAAACAAAGTATGGCTGGTGATCAGATAGGTAATTTGTGAGTATTCCACAAGTTGTTTTTGAGAAATCTTTGGATAACTTGCAGAATGCATTATCAATAAGAGTAGCACTATTTCTTGAAATTCTGGTAGGCAGAGTTATCTTAGGAATTAAGCTATGTGAAATCATAGATTCAAAAAAATCATTACATTTCGTTCTATCTTTCAGCTTCAGTAAGTCAACATTAAAATCTCCAAAAAGGCAATGTTTGCTGTGTTTTGATGAAACTGATCATAAAATAAATTAAATTCATTAATGAATTCATCATAATCTGCATTGTTTCTTTTGGAAGTCTATAAACATTACCCAGTACAATCTTCGTATTTGTGTGACTGTCAACCAGAATTTCAAGAATTTGATGTTCCCAGGATAGGTGATTTTCAGTATTAATAGATAGGTCTTTATATTGATAACCACATTTTAAGTAGACAGCCAAACCTCCATGTAAGCTACATGTTCTCGTTCTACTAATTAAATTATATCCCTCCATATTTAGGGGAGAGATATCCATTGTATCATCAATCCATGTCTCCTGGAGACAAATGGCATCAAAATAACAGCCTTCTTCATATAATGTGTTAATATAAATATGAAGTTGGTCAAATTTAGCATATAGACTCAGGCAGTTTAATCCAAGAACTTTAAAGACACCCCTTTTCTCTCTAAATGTGCTAATTAAATCATCATTGTCCATATAGACAGAGTGTTCAATTACAACAGGCTCTTCCTCGTCTGAGTTTGCATGCTCTATCAAATTAAGCAGTGATTATTGTTAAGCCCACCATAGTTATTCAAGATATCATATTCACTGTCATCTATTGTGAAGATGATAGTGTAAAAAATAAAAAAGTCCCATCATGTAGTACCTTTTGACATATACAAAATGATTAACATGAAACGAAATATAAGTTATTATGAAATTATTAGCATGGTAAACAAGAAGCATATTGGCAAAGTGACAGGAGGGCAGTGGAACTGTAGGAAATTCAGTAACATTTAACAAAAGTGTGTCTTCCTAATTTTCTAAAATATATATAATGAGAACAGCTACAGGTTTCAATGACAAAGCATTGCTTGATAATCATAAACAAATCACTAGCTAGTGCAATTAGTAGAATAATCACCAAAAACGTACCTTAATTTGATAGAACACCCAGCATTATACATGTGTAATGTAGTATACATAGAGAAAAAAAAAGAAATCAAACCCACATGAATATTTACAGTACCAGTGACAAAGCACTATCAGATCCAGGTTGAGCCTATTTATCAATTTAATGTCCATAGTGGTCACAAAAAAATTTACTATATGTTTAATATATCCAAAATATATACAGACTGAAGGTTAGCAGAAATTCAGAGAAACAATTTTGTTATTAAACTAGGAATATAGTACATACCACACTTGATTGAGACCTTTTGAATTCCCAGCTGATTGAATCATAAATATTTTGTGACACTCAAAACGGGGCAGTGAAAAACATTGCTATCAACAGGTTAAGAAGTTCGAGGTATGACAAACAAAGAACAAAAACAATAAGCATGCTAATCTCCAGGAACAGCTGATCAGAAATTTACCACAACAGTGATTGATCCCTTGCATAACACTCAAACAATACAATTCAGCAACTATCAGCTATAAAGTTCAGGATGTATAACCTCACTGCTCAGTCAGTTAATCAACATAAAAATAATTACTGTGATCAATGAATACCATCAGATCTTAAATCCAAAATGTTAAAAAAAAAAAAAAAATGTAGTATTAGGACTTATTTCAACAATTATTGAAAGTGTTGACTTACATATTCAATATACACAAAAAATATACAGACTGAAAGTTAGCAGAAATTCACAAAGACAAAAAAAGCAATTTTGTTATTTAACTAAGAATATAGTACATACCACACTTGATTGAGACCTTTTAAATTCCCAGCTGATTGAATCATAAATATCTTGTGACACACAAAACGGGGCAGTGAAAAACATTGCTAACAACAGGTTAAGAAGTTTGAGGTATGACAAACAACGAAACAAAACAATACAGTGAACCTTGCTAATCTACAGGAACAGCTGATCAGAAATTTACCAAAACAGTTATTGATCCCTTGCATAACACTCAAACAATACAATTCAGCAACTATCAGCTATAAAGTTCAGGATGTATAACCTCACTGCTCAGTCAGTTAATCAACATAAAAATAATTACTGTGATCAATGAATACCAAAAGATCTTAAATCCAAAATGTTTTTAAAAATGTGTAGTATTAGGACTTATTTCAACAATTATTGAAAGTGTTGACTTATATATTCAATATACACAAAAAATATACAGACTGAAAGTTAGCAGAAATTCACAAAGACAAAAAAAGCAATTTTGTTATTTAACTAAGAATATAGTACACACCACACTTGATTGAGACCTTTTAAATTCCCAGCTGATTGAATCATAAATATCTTGTGACACACAAAACGGGGCAGTGAAAAACATTGCTAACAACAGGTTAAGAAGTTCGAGGTATGACAAACAAAGAACAAAAACAATAAGCCATGCTAATCTACAGGAACAGCTGATCAGAAATTTACCAAAACAGTTATTGATCCCTTGCATAACACTCAAACAATACAATTCAGCAACTATCAGCTATAAAGTTCAGGATGTATAACCTCACTGCTCAGTCAGTTAATCAACATAAAAATAATTACTGTGATCAATGAATACCAACAGATCTTAAATCCAAAATGTTTTAAAAAATTGTAGTATTAGGACTTATTTCAACAATTATTGAAGGTGTTGAAATGTATTTGGCGCACAGTGAAGTGATTCATTCTATAGTGTTTTTTTTTATGTAGGCCCGCTCAAAATATTCAATTTGTTCACTTTTGACATCGACATAATGAATCATTTATGCAGATAAAGACAGGTAACTGTTAGACAAAATATGGATCAACAAGCTTTTTGACGGAATTTTACAATTGATAAAATTCACCAGGAAGTTCAAGGAATGAAGTCAGAATCAGAAAGTGGATGCGAACCAATCATTATTGTAATTGTTTTCAATGATACAATTCTCGCTGAGCAAAGATTCAGACTCATACATACAATGTATATAACAATGGTAGTTATCAATTTACAAGCAAAGAGTTTGACCTATTCACTTAAACAGAAAAATTGTGAAATTAGCTATGAATAGTAAATTCATCTTGTCAAAATTTCTGTCAGCGAGATTTGTTAGTTTGGCTAAAATCGAAGAATTCTTTTCAAAAAGTTTTGTTCATTTTAGAATGAGATTAAACTCACTTTAACATATATATGTAAAACACACTTCTTATGCTGCATAATATAAACACACTTCTTATTCTGCATAATATAAACATAGCAAGCCATGAAAGTAACACACCCTGTCAGTTCAAGCCAGGCAACAAACACTTTTTGTTCACAAGTAACACCACAATGCCAACATCTTGCAGTAAGAAAGTTACATCATATACCACAGTCATGAGCAATATCACACTTCTGATTTGCAGCAGAACTACCAGCTGCAGATGTAATGATTTAGCTGCAGTAATAGCCACTGGTCATTGTCATTAAACAAAGTCGAAAGACCACAATTTATGAGATTCAAATGCTGGTTGCATCGAAATGAGTTAAGAGTCAATGCTTTATCACCAAGTAATTAAAAAAAAATAATTAGCACAGGCAGAATGTTTAGGCTTTGAACAAAAAGATTACTTTGTGTGCTCAGATATCATCATAAATTCTCAAGTTACAGGAAGATTCTGATATTCAAGTGGTATTCATTTTGGTCAAAAAGAATGACTATTCAAGTAATCAGCATAACAAATTCTTTTAGGTCCATTACTCATGTGATATATGCACAGTCAATGATTCATCCCCTCAAAGTTTAAAGATTAATTTAATACATGGTCAATTACTTGCACATAAAAAAAGGACACCAAAGCAGTAATTTTGTCAGAAATCTAATAAATACGCATATGGGATGTAAGCGAGAACCCTGCAGGATCAGAACCGTAACCAGGCCCCTGCTTACATCCCACAGCATTAATGAACATAATAACTGCATAATTTCTGCAATGAAATTAACAATTATTATACTTAAAATTCACAAGTAGAGGCTACATTCAGTGAGTGGTATTATAGTGGGGTAATTCAACGACAGTTTAACACCACTTCTAAGTAATAAGTACATATGCAGTTCAGTTATATCAATTCATTTATGCAAAGTTTGTAACTTCAGCTCCTCTCGAACATGCCTCAGGATTTTTCCCAGAAGATTATCCCCGTCCCAAGCAGACTCATTCAAAATTTCTGGATTACTCAACTTGACACCGACTCCCCAGATCTTATCAGTACCAGCCTCTATTAGATGAGTACTTCCAGTGTCCAACAAGAATTTTCGAGCGTATGGATCGATGTCATACTTGATACTGCAGGCTTTGTGAACCAGTTTCTCTGCTTCTGCCAACCAGTGTTGGTTGTCCACACTTATTCGATCACCCAAACGCTTTTATATTCAGCTGGGTTGGCAGTTTCCTTTATTTTCTGGGCAATCTCAGGTTGTTCAGCAAAGGACGCTTTTTCAGCTTGCAGTTACTGCTCAACAGTAGCATATTTCGTGCCATCAATTTCCAATAACGGGGTTGGGAAGAAGTTTGATAGAGGATTTGGGACCGTGAAAAAGGCAGTTACATCATTATTTCTTCTTGTAGCAATTTCAGCGGCATTAAGAGTTGTTGGCAGGGTATCAAGCGTATCCACTGTGTAGGATTTCGATTCCACAACAAGTCTGTCATTCTGCATGGTGGCTTTCATTTTTAGGGCTTTGGCCTTTTTCAGGATTGGGTATAGGACTGATCTTCGCTGGTTTATTTCTTTGGGAAATTGCTCCTTAATGAAATAATTGGTTCCCTTCAACTGGAATCTTGCTGCCCGGACTTTCTCCCTCTCATGAAGATATAGGAATCTGCAGATTATTGGCGAGTGTTTGTTATTTTCAGTCACTCTGTAGATTCTGTGCCATTCTATCAATGTAATGTTCACTGCACCAGGGATTTTTAAATTCTCAGAGAAGAATTTTTTCACTTTCTGAGCACAATCTTCACCCTTTTGCTGCATAATCCCATCTATAATAAGTTTTTCTCTCATGCTGTATTGTTCCAATGCAGTAACTCTTTCTTTCAGCAATTCATTTTCGCACTGTAACGCCTTGGTGAACCTTTCAAGTGATTCAACCTTTTTGATAGCTTCATCAGCCTTTGTGTTTGCTTTGCAAGCCTGTACATTTGCTTCTTTAGTTTTAGAGAGCAACTCTTTTTTCGCACCTTGGAAGTCCTGTCTCAGGCCCCCTATTTCCTCTCTTAGGTCATATTTTATGGTGACAAGTTCTTTAAAGATAGTGAGTAGACTGGGCTGCTCTTCATCATCATCTTCTTCAGATTCTTCCGCCCCTTCTTCTTCTTGCTCTCCTTCACCTTCTCGCTCTCCACCACCTCCTTGCTCTCCTTCTTCTTCTTATAGATAGATAGATAGATATGGTAAGTGCAGCCCTCTAAGCCCAGTTCTAGGCGCTCACGAGGGTTGATTGATGAGATGGGAGAGAGAGTGGGAGTCCTCAACATGTTACACATTTACCCCATGTGAGGGATCTTTTACTTGCCCAGCATAGACACTGATACAAGGGGCCGCAAATTTAACGTCTCATCCGAACGACATCCAGCTCCTTGCTCTCCTTCACCTTCTCGCTCTCCATCACCTCCTTGCTCTCCTTCACCTTCTCGCTCTCCTTCACCTTCTTGCTCTCCATCACCTCCTTGCTCTCCTTCACCTTTTTGCTCTCCTTCACCTTCCTGCTCTCCTTCACCTTCTCGCTCTCCATCACCTCCTTGCTCTCCTTCACCTCCTTGCTCTCCTTCACCTTCTCGCTCTCCTTCACCTTCTCACTCTCCATCACCTCCTTGCTCTCCTTCACCTTTTTGCTCTCCTTCACCTTCTCGCTCTCCTTCACCTTCTCGCTCTCCATCACCTCTGTGCTCTCCTTCGCCTTCTTGTGCTTCCTCTTTTTGGTCTCCTTCATCTGCTCGCTCTTCTTCATCTTGCTTTCTTTCATTTTCTTAATTTCTTTCACCTTCTCGCTCTCCTTCACCCCGTTGCTTTTCTTCACCTTCTTGCTCTTCTTCACCCTCTTTCTTTCCTCCATTTTCTTGCTCGTCTTTATCATCAAGGTCAGGAATATGACTGACAGAATTTTCATATTCATCATCACTGTCCTCTGATTCTGAGAGTGAAATCTTAAATTCTTCTGCAGCCAAACTTTCTTTAGCCTCAGCAGATCCATTTTCAGTTGCCTCATCAGACAAGCTAGCAATTTTTCCTTCTACAATTTCCATTTTTTTCTCAGTAACTTCCAGATTTAGTAAATCCTTCTGCTTAGATCTTGTAATTCTTTGGGAATTAATTTCCATAATAAAGATCAGTCAATAGCTCCAATTCAATAGCTCCAATTCAGTACATAGAAAGTCATGATAAAAATGGCTCAGTTTCTAACAGCTGTGGCACAAATATGGCATTATACACTTGCATTCTCAGCTTGTTTTTTGGCACTGATTTTCATAGTTGTGCATTGTTTATTCAGTATCATGGCTTTGCTCCACTCACCCTCTCTGCTTCAACACTTATGCGACCATGACCATGTTTTCACACTTCAAATAAAATTGTATAATCCTTTTCAACATGAGAATATTGTTCATGAGATATTCCATGCATCAGTGACTTTTTTGAGTGGTTTTAGAGGAATTGAATGCTTTTTGTAAATTAAACTGAGGAAAAATGACAAAATACAGTACCATTTAAGTCCGAGGATACACGATTTTTACTCCAGTGGTATGCTAAAATCCATTGGTAAGTTAGTACTTCCAGGAGGTAATTAAAAGCTTAAATCCACTGAATTTGTAGAGGCGCTCCTTGATAGGTCTTGCTAGCAGGCAGCCATATTGATTGGGGGTTTACGCCCTGTATTTAAGCACTTGGTCACCCAAATGGGACAGAAGGAGGATACGGTATAATGGGGTGAAGGATGATAGAAACAGCCATCCAAAATAGGCCAGGGTGACCGGCAAGAGTTGCGTTCGAGCCCCAGACCATGCAATTGGCAGCCTGGTAGCTTATCTCAAAAACTGACACAGATTATGTTTTCAAGCTTAAGTGTCAGACATACATTCCAAATTGATTTTTACTTTCAATGATTGAACAGTGACACCTCTCAAGTTCCTCATTCCAAATCTTTTGTGGCACTTAGGGGGAACCAGGGTTATTTGAAGCACTCTTTTTTTTTTTTTTTTACTCTGGAGAGTTTTTTTTTTTTTTTACTCTGGAGAGCTTTTGGCCTAAGATGTTCGAATAGTTTATTCCTACCAAATTTTGTCGTGTGATATGAGTGTAATCCTCTGATTTGCTTATTATATAAGAAAGGGTAAATAATATTAAGCGCCATTAAACTTTTTTAGACAATTACTTTTAACAGGAGTTTCTTTTGCATTACTGCTATCCCAATGATGACTATACCAGCTTCAGTGCAACACTCATTTGAAAAGCTTTGTATAGGACTATTATATCATTTGCACAACTTTTTGTCCATTTGGATAAAAAAGCTGGTTCTCCACATTTTCCTTTCAGAAATGCAGATATGCACTGTGTTATTTCTTTTAAAATTGCAGTTACTCTAACTTGCAAAGACTTTCCTGTAAGGTAATTTAAATGAGAAAACTCAATGTTTGGCCAACTCCGCCATGGATGCATCCTATAGGCTAATTCAACAAACCCCATCACATCTATGGAGCACAATATTGTCTTATTTTCCAGTCTTAAGAAATGCAGATAACGAAAAGCTTCTGGGTGAGAATTACGAATGGCTTTGCTCATTTTAAACCATGGTTAGTTCACCATTCCAATCTTTACAGCAAAAACTCAAATCGAAATCTGAGAAATCAAGTTACTTGGACACCCCAAAAAACAAAAAAACTTTCTTACCTACAGAATTAGCATTTTGCAAATTTGAATGATTAAGGGAATGATGATAACACGACATTCTGTCAATAAACAAAGTATTTGGGTCAAAATTTGAAAACCTTGAAATTTCAGCTGAAAAAAAATTTGAAAATTTTTCCGTCCAGAAATGCCTTTTAAAGTTGGCATTGGGTAGGTCAAACAATCAGCTATCACTGCACTTTTATGTCCAAGGGTCCCAATGCACTGCTGATCTGTACTGAGGTGACAAATACAGCTGTGATGTTTTTTTGACTGTCATTAAAATCACAATTATAAATGAAAAATCCTGATCACTTCGGGCTAAATAATTGATTACCAATGATTAGGCAGGTGACTTGCACATTTTGGTCCAAGTTCCAAGTCTCTAGCACCAATTATTTTTGAGATAATGAATTTTGCTCAATTAAATACCGAATATGTGCATCATTAGCATCATGCCTATAACTTGAAATCCACACCACTTAGGCCACACAAAATTGATTCTTAGCGTCGCGGACCCGCCGAGACAATAGATCTCCTGCCGATGGAAAAAAAAATTGAAAAAAAAAATTTTTTTTTGACATTATAAAAAAAAAATTGTTCACCTTTTTTTTTGTCCTACCGACCGACCCTAGAAAAAGTGCCTTGATCCATTATGTGTGGCCTTAGAGCTGAAGAATGTATTACCAACGTATGGGAAAGTAGCTATTCTGCTCACATTGAGCTATATTTTAGATCTCTATGACCAATAGTTATTGAGATAGAACATTTTCTTGAATGACAAATTTACAAACAAAAACAAAAATACTCTTTTCACCAATAG
This sequence comes from Platynereis dumerilii, assembly GCA_026936325.1. NCBI lineage: Eukaryota > Metazoa > Annelida > Polychaeta > Phyllodocida > Nereididae > Platynereis > Platynereis dumerilii. The sequence goes on along the minus strand of JAPTHN010000006.1, from coordinate 44,314,707 downwards.
TTTGGATTCTGAATAACAAAAATGATCTTCACAACTCCTCTAGTGCCCAATGTCTTTGCTGAACCATATTTCCGATACTAGACAATGGTAAAATGTCACTAGCACCCCATATTTGATTAGTAATCTCAGAGAAGCATCAAACTTTATACTAAGCATGTCAGATGATAGGAATATGCAAAAATGTTATGTAATATTCTGCTAAAACAGTAATTGATTGCATATATTCAACCAATTTCAACCCCAGTCACATGCAACAAAATTTCAGTGAGGTAAAGGAAATAAGCCATTTTTGACATGATGCTAATGACAGCACCATGCTAATGATAATTAAGGCAAAAAGCTTTGCAGGAACCAGTGCAAAGCTGGCAGTGTGACAATATGTGCATGCAATGACCTTATTAACACCAGGAACATGTTCACAGTGATTTTGGTTCAGAACATGCAGTCAAAATAGAGCAGGAAGGCGTTTGCTAATGACAAATTGAGATAGGACAACTGACATGCCAACAGAAATACTCTTTATTTTGGTTTAAAGTTGAATCCCACACTTGGAAAGAAATCTAAAATCCATGAGATATTCATGAAACTTTGCCAAGAAGTTCTTCAAAAAGAAAGCTTTCCAACATTTAAAAAAAAGGCGGGCTATCCAACATAATTTTCGAACTACAT